>JARHVA010000325.1:2422500-2777500 GCA_037957365.1 Torreya grandis | reverse complement strand
ATAAATACTATAAAGCCTATTTTGATGTGATATACAAAATTGAGTTGCATTTAGCAAGAAGTCCATTTGAACCCTTTTGGTGCAATTATGACTAAAACTGCTACACTTGAATTTCAAAAGTTATAAAGATATATAGAACTAAAAATATTTCCATAGTCCTCAAGGGACACTGGAGGATTAAATAAGATCAAGCATGAAGTAGTATTATTTGAACTCCAATAGCTAAAACCTTCCACCCACATAGAGGGATTTTCTCCAAATTATTCACTATAGGGGTGTATTTTCATTGAGTTGACAAAGGGTGATGGCATATCATTTCAAATAAACTTTACATTTTAAATAAGTGGATTATGAGGTTGAAAATGAGGTGAAGCACAACAAATATTTAAAATATATTGTAACATATCCATATTTACTCTATAGCATTGATAACAATAGATTATCTTGGATGCATAAAAAAATACACTCCTTAAAAGCATTCAAGAAATTTTCAAGATGTACACAAAGTTATGAAACTCCAAAACATGAAAGAATTGAAAATTTATACTTTTCTTATTTTTTTTTTCTAAAATCTAAAAACCTACTTCCCATTCATCTTGTACTATTGAGTTTATTCAATAAATACCTTTAATTAGGTTAGAATATATGCGATAAAAATAAAACCATGTGTATGTGGTACATATTTCACCACAAGTGTGTGCCATATAGAGAAACCAAAATTGTGCAACATATAAACCAAAGAATACTTAGATATGAGGAAGATTGAGATGACATAATAAATCATCATATGCATTTGGATATGAATATAAACTTTGAATTAGACTAAGTTATCAAGAAGATTAAGATGGTGTATAAGCCATAAAAATGAACTTACATTATAGGAAATGAACTTACGTTTGAGGAATTTGAGGAATATTATAATTACATAAACAAGTATAACTAATGACCACAGAGACAAATAAACATTAACCTTATTTAATTCAAAAATGCAACACTCCTTACATCTATAAGAGATTGGAATGTGGAAGCATATGCATTATTTTGGTGCTTAATGGAAAATTTAAATGCTTAAATGAATGTTTTCAAAGTTACAAATATCTTAAGACCAAGGGGCACTCAAAAGAACACCACCACACCTTTCTATTTGGGGCTTAAAAATGAACTCATCTTTCAAAGATTTTGTATTCACTACTTGTTTCAATTAGCACTTTGTTTTCAAAAAATACAAGGATGTTGTGTATATGCTCTTCCGTTTGTCCCCTTTAGGGAACCCTTGGAATAAAAAATCACTTTCCTTATTTGTAAAAGGCATTTCGATTATTAGTCCAAGGTTAAGATTTCTCTACCTTTTTTGTTAATTATATTCAGAAGAAGAAGAAACTAAATATTAAGGGTCAGGGGTTTGTATGTTACCCACATTAAGTTGCCATTTTCCAAAATCTATAAATAGGAGGCCTACTGTATCCAAGCATTGTAGGAGCTCCTCTTTGGCTGTGGAGGAAACACCTGTAGATAAGGAATATGACATTAAACAAAGAGAGTGTTAGAATAAGATATGGTGGACTGCCACAAAAATGCTACACGCTCAGTCTTTGAGAAGCGTAAATAGTCTCCATGAGGGATGACAATCCACTATTTGACAAAAAGAGTGTTGTATAAAAAGAAATGGTGAGATTGTTCTACAACTCACGATATTGTCACTGTGAAGTAGTGTATATAACATGCCATTTTTTAGAGCTTCATTTGGGGTCATTTGGACTAGACAACACCATACTTGAACTTCTCTAGCGGGATTATTGTTTGCAATACCGCATCAGTCTATGAACACCAGTTGCCATAGATGTTGGTAGTCCTATCAAGGTTGTGTTGGTAAAAATATGCTTCGACATACTAACTTTTTCATTGTAGAACTTATGTTACATCTTTTTCATGATGTCGATAGGGGCAGTGGGCCTTGGACGGGTTATGGAATATGTCTTCCGTGGTTGGAATAGGAGGGTCTGAGAGTTAAGGGTCAAGGTTTGTGCAGGTTTCTTTGGCTGTGGAGGGAAGTGTATAAGGTCTAAGGAAGGGCAAATGTTGGGGATAGGTATGAGAATAGGATAAGAATAAGAGGAAGGCTTTTAGGGGCAGTGGGCCTTGGAGCTTCTCCATGGAAGAAGTCTAAGGTCTGGTTGATAGTATTTAGAAATAGCAAATAGAAACTAACTACTAATGTATTCTAAATTATTGAAATGAGACAGAAGAATACTTAGCTCTATTTGATGAAGAACCAAGGGTGTTAAAACATGTATTCTTGTTGTGGCTGATGTCGAAGTCCTCGTGCGATGTTCCAATCCAATCTGGAGTGACTTGTGCAGAGTTTCTGTAGCCTAGGAGAGCAAAAGTCAAAGTCTAATGCTTGGTCTCAGAGTGTGTGCATTGATATGAAAGAGTCTAGGGGGAAGAATTAGGATTCAGGCTAGAGAGACTTAAAACAAGGTTAGAACCTAGTTTAAGTAACTGATGTCAATGATCCCACTGGCATCGGCTGACAGTTGACCGACGTCGGTGGCTAGAGAATGGGTAAAAGGTCTATTTTTAGCCTTTTGCCCATTTCTCCATCTGCCAAGTGCATTTGCCATTGGAGAATGGTCAAAAGATGAGGTTATTAGGCATGAGTGTTGGTTAAGAGGCTGGAATGGGTCTTAGGTAGTTATGATATGAAGGACTTAGTCATAGGGTGACTCATAGGGTAGGAAATGGTCTTAGGGTGATGTGTCCAAGGTGAGGTGTCTAGGTGATGTCATTAATTTAAAATAAGTAGTCTATTTTAAATTAATAAGGTGTGTAAGGGACCAAGGATAGTCAACACAATTTTGGTGTCTATATTTTCCCCTTTTTGTCTTGTGGTTTGTCTTGACGAACTGCAAGACAAAAATAGATGTTAGTTGGTTGCCCCAGGGATGGGATAAGGTGTAAGTTATCCCAAGTATGGGATAAGGTATTCCCCCTCAAAGCGAGAATCAAGAGAGGGCAATCCAAAATCAGTTGCTGATTTGATAGATAGTGGATGGGTATGGTGAAGTTGGAGTGTGAACACTGTAATAGTTGAGATTGCACGTATACCACTTCACATGATAGGTAGGTCAAATTGTCATAGGCAAGGTTGAGGAGCACTAAAATTAAATTAACCAGTCCCCAGCTTATTAGTGGTAGTTGATTGGGTTAAGTGATCAAAGTTGTAGCTCTAATGGTCAAGGAGAAGTAAAATCAAACTAACTGGGCCCTAGCTTATTAGTCATAGCTGATTGGGTTAGATCGATCAAAGTGTATCTCCAATGGTCATCATGTTCCACATATCCTAGGCTAGGAAGTGCTCTCAAAAAACATGAAAATGTCACAAATATTAGGGATCAACTTGGGCGCTATCTGTCAATATGTGTGAGGGTCATAATGTGGGGTGCATACAATTTTCTAACTATTCGTGAGGTAGCATATGCAATAAAAACAACAAAGGCAGAGTTGTCTCAAAAGTGGTCGTGGTCTGAGGAGATAGTCATGATCTTCAAGGTCATCATGTTCCAAGTATCCTGGGCTAGGAAGTGCTCTCAGAAAACATGAAAATGTCACAAATATTGGGGATCAACTTGGGCACAATCCATCAATATGTGTGAGGGGCATAATGTGGGTTGCATACAATTTGCTAACTATTCGTGAGGTAGCATATATGCAATCAAAATAACCAAGGCAAAGTTGTCTCAAAAGTGGTTGTGGTTAGAAGAGATAGTCATGATCTCCAGTGTCATTGGTCGAGTTAGGTTGAGATATAAGTGATCTCAAGTGTTGTTTGTTGTGGTTAGGGAGATGTACATGATCTCCAATGTGCCCCATGAGAAGTCCAAGGTGACTTCTATAGTGTCAGGGCTGGTTGTTTGGTAATGAGTTTGGGTTGGTATAGATAGTTGGTCCATTAGGTAGATGAACCAATGGATGGCCGAGCTAACCTCAGAAGATTTTGTGTCAACTGAGTGCTACCTACATAGCCCCTATTTTAAGGGCCTCAGGCCAATGTATTTCTCCCAAAATGGAAGAAGAGGGTAGGTTATGGATTGGTTTTGACTAGGTTAGGTTATGGTTAAAGGTTATATGGTTGGTCCATTAGGTAAATGAATGAACGAATGGCCGAGCTAACCTCAGAAGACCCTATGTCATCTAAGTGTTGCCTACATAGCCCCTGTTTTAAGGGCCTCAGGCCAATGTAGTTCTCCCCAAAAGGGAAGAAGAGTCAAAGAGGTTGTTGGTTGGTTTGGTTATGTTAGTGTTTTTAGCACTTCCCATATGTTTAATGGTACATGCTTGAAATGATGAATGTATGATGATGTTACAGCCTTTTCCATATTGTGTGATGGTGTGTTATGTAACATTGGTTATATGGTTTTTCATCCCTAGCAATTTTCCATATTGGTGATGGCGTATGCTAAAAATGAAATGAATAATGATGTTATAGCCTTTTCCATATTGTGTGATGGTGTATTCTATAACATTGGTTATATGGTTTTTCATCCCTAGCAATTTTCCATATTAGTGATGGTGTGTGCCAAAAATGAAATGAGTTTATTTATGCTTTAGCAGGTTTCCATATTGTTGATGGTATGTGCTTGACATAAATTGTGTTTGGTTGTTAGTTTCCATGTGTATTGTTTTCCATAGAAACTAATGTGAATGGGCTATAATAATTTATATAACACAAATCGGTATTTGCATTAAATAAATCATGATGTTATGTTAGATGTTTGAAAAATGTTTTGGTTGTCATGTTATGGGCATGTGATGAAGTCAAGTAAGAAGTGAAAGGCGCATTGCTCTTTCATTGACAAAGACCATAATGATAGCATAGATAAGGGTTTTTGCAGACAAAAGCCCTGTTCATGCATTACGTCGTTGACCATTGATTTGTGTTAGAGAAGTACTCGAATCACTTGACATTAAGTGAGCTCAAAATCCCTTGAGTATGTTGGGGTAATAGGGGTGGTTATGTGATATGTTAAGATAGCATAACCCTTTTAGTAGGGATAACTTTGCCCCTTTTATAGGTGACCTAGAGAACGACTATAGGCAAGTCCATGACTTAATAGTTTGTCAGTCATTTTTTTTTGGTAGACTGATCAATGTGGGAAGTCTAGTTGAGGATGTTGTTTTGTTTTGTGGTCATATTGAAGTTGATCGATGCAGGAAGCTTCTGAGCGGGTGCTATGTTTATAGAAAAATTTGGGTATAGCCATCCTTCGAGGGAGTGGTCTATATTCTACTTTGTATGTTTGGATGTCATTGAATAGCTATCCTTTAAGGGAGTAGTCTATTAATTATAGCAATAATGCAGCTATCCTTTGAGGGAGCAGTCTACATTTATAGTTTATGACCTTTGGTTAGGCATCCCAATTTTGTGTGTTTTTTGTTAACTGGACTTTTTAGTCATGGACTAGACTATAGAGGTTTAAAGGTTTCCCTTTTATTAAGACAAAGCATTTATTGCTTTAAAAAAGGGTTAGCTAATTGTTGTAGGGAAAAAGGGTTGAAAGGAATAGGAATGAGGATGATGGGGGTTGCTCAAGGGACGAGCTCAATTTAAACATCAAGTGAATGATTACTTGATTAACAGTAAAATGGTCGCAGATGCAAGGCATTAAGGGGGTCAGGTTCTGGTTGGCCTTTAAGAGAAGATAGACAATAAGTCCCTGATCTATAATTAACATTATGATATAAGGTCCAAGCCAATTAGGAGCAAACTTGCCTCGTTTGCTTCTTTCCATATTGGTCACGTGTTAGTTTTCTTTAAGGACGAGATCTCTGATTTTGAAATCTCGCTCTTTTAGATTTTTATTGTAGGCATGTTTTGGTTGATGTTGGATGTGAAGTTGGTTGATGCTTGGTCGATGCTTGGTTGAGGTCATGATAGTTAGTACAAAGTTGAATTCCCCCGGTTGCTTTTGTGGCAGGGACAATGTTTGACACCCATTGCAGATAATTAATGGGTTGGATAAATGAGACAGAGAAAAGATGATGAAGCTCCTCTTTGATAAGGAGTGCGATGCAAGGATGCATCCTATGAAGCTTTTGCCTGACAGGCTTAGTTTGAGAGGGTAGGATCCTGATCTTCTAGGTTGTACTCTAGAATCTCAGAATCACTGAAGGTGATGGAGGCAATGGTTGGTAATGATTTGACTAAAGCAGCCAGTGGTTGGGGGTCTTCAGGTTGGACCTCCATTGCTTGTAAAGCTTTAATCAAGGCTTGGTGATGTTGTGGAGAGATTTATATTAGGTCAAATAAAGATACCTTCATAGGGGTTTGGTGAAGTTGTTTCACCATGGGGTCACGAATTAGCTTTGAAGATGTTGGTTGAGATGTTCCCAAGATAAAAATCTTGGGTTTTGGTGGTGAAGAGGGCTTGACGAATGGATAAGTCTAAGGGATAGAAACCTTCTCTTTTCCTTTATCCTTTAAAGTGTGTGACCTGGTGGCCACATTAATAGTATTAATTTTGAATAAGGGGGGAGTAGGTGGTAGAGGGACCATAAACTGATGATGAGATCCCAATTTAGGTGAGGATGTTTGGGAGGCATGGGATGGTGTCGATGATTTGTTGAAAGGGTGGTCAAGAGGATCCTTAATGAAAAGGGTGCCCTTTTTCAAGTATTGACAAATGACAACCTTAAGAGCGCAGCAACGCTTAGTGTCATGTCTAGGTGTGCGATGATACACACAGACTTTAGTGTCATCGAACCAAGATGGTTTTGATTCGAGAGGGTGGTATGGTTTAATGGGTGGGAGAGTAATGCTAGAAGACTACAACAATTGGTGTAACAAAAAAGCATAGGACCCCACTAATGGGTATGCACTCTTTGTTGCTACAGTAGAGGTTGACAACTTCTGATTAGGAGTTGTAAGGGGAGTTTTTCATACCATCTTTTTGGTTGGGTTGGTAGTGTAGCCACACACGTAGATGGCACTTTCTTGGTAAAAGGTGTCAAATTTTTTAGAGGAAATAGATGTTTGATGGGTAGAGGGAGTAATGGAGGTGATTTGTTTTTGTGAGGTGTTGGAGTAGGGAGCACTCCTATTAAAGTAGATGGATGTGGACCCAAAATAGAGGGTAATGGTGAAAGTAGGGGAGGAATTCTCTGACGTGGTTTAGTAGCCTTCTTTAGTTTAGTGCAAGGACCACTATTGTGTGGGATGAGGTTCAAGTCTACCTTCACTTGTAGGTGAGTGAAGTTTGATACAGGGTGAACACCGAGAGATTTAACCTATTTCAACATGATAGACGCTTGCAAGGATTTGGGTTCAGATGTAGATGGTTGAGCTTCTGAATATTAGGAAGTAGAAGCCCGATCCTCATTGGAGACTTTGAGGTGATTTGTCATGAAAGGGTTGGTAGGCAAAGCGGGATGTGTAAGATAAGGAGCCTTAAGTCGCTCCCATAGCACCTCATGTTTTAGGTTCCTAGAATGGAGAAATCCTAAGTTTTTTGCCAATCAAGAAAATGGTTTAGGTGATGTTGTGTGAGGTCTTACAATTGGTCTTTTGGAGGATTTAGGTGATCGCGAGAGTGTATAAGTGTTAGACACAGTGATCTCAGGCCAAAGGTGAGAGAAAATTGTCATTGAATCTTCCTCGGCTGAAGTGGGTGAGGTGGCAAGTTCCTCTCTCGGTGAAGAAGGAATTGGAGGATGTGACTCTTCAGTTGGATAAAGCATAGGGATGATCATGGCTTCCACGTGTGGTCTAGGAGTAGGAAAAGTATGATCCTCCATTGGTAATAAGAAGGATGAGGGTGAGGCTATTGGCGTTGGTACCGTCAAAGCATCCTCCAATATAAGAGAGGTCAAAGTAGACTCTCCTGCGTGTAAAAGGGGGGTGGATGGAGGACTATCTTCCATCAATGTAGGACAAATAGGAGAGGAAGGATCCTCTAAAGGGGGAAGTAAAGGGATGATGGCCCCTTCTACATGAGGGCATGGGGTATGAATGGTAACTTCTTCTAATGGTAGAAGAAGAGGGACGGTGGGGGCAAGAAGAATAGGTAATATGGGTTCCTCATGAGGTAGAAGAATGGGTAGAGGAGGTGTTTGATGTTATGGGGGTGATGTGGGTAAAATAGGCTCTTCTACCCATGGTGGAGCGATGGGTTGACTAACCTCTTCAGACTGTGGGAGAGGTTGGTTAGGAATAAAAGGAAAGACCGTGTTGACCATGTGTATATTGCACTCTTGAAGGTCATCAGCCATGGTCTAAACATTGTTTTGACTTGGGGGATGGTTACAAAATGGTTGTCTAAAGACATCCATGTTTTGGTTAGCCGACACATTTGGGTTATCCAAAACAAGATCCCCTTTGTCCAACATGTCTTGAACGATGTTTTTGAAGGTTTTGCAATTGTTTGTGTCATGACCCTTGACACGATGATAGTTACAAAAGTCATTTTCCCTATACCATGCAGGGATGGCTTTTGAGGGGTCAAATTGGGGTGGTCAGATTTGAGGGAGGTTGAGGACCCCCTGCTTCACTAATTTATCCAACACAGAAGCGTATGATTCTCCTATTGGAGTGTATTGATGTTGTATATACCATTGTTGGAATTGTCTTATGATGCTTTGTGATGTGGAGGGTTCAGATTAGTTAGTTGTGGTAGAAGATGATGATCTAAGTACCACAGCATTTGTTGATCCCTTGGACTTGGAATGGGAAGAAGAAGATTTGGAAGAAGGGTCATTGGATTTTGTGTTGGTATTTTTACTACGCAATTTGACTCTATCTTCTTCAATCGCATGGAGTTCAAGATTTCAGGTCATGGTGAAAGCTTCATCAAATGTGCGAAATGTTTGGACCCACAAAGTAGATGAGATGTGATTGGCACATGCTCTTGAAAAGAGCTCAATGAGCTCAGGTTGAGGTAATGAAAAGGAGAGTTGGTTGATTAAACCTCTCCAACGGGCAACAAAGTCAACTATTGATTCATCATCGAATTGTCTAATAGAATATAGGTCTGTGATGGAGACCTTTTTAGTGATGTTGATTGAGAAGTGGTTAAGGAATAATTGAGCTAGTTGAGTGAAGGTAAAGAGAGAATGAATAGTAATAGAACTATACCAATCAAGGGCGGTGCCAAAAAATGACATGGGAAATGTGTGGAGTAATAACACATCATCGTGTGCTATAATGCAGTAAGTGTGTCTAAACACTCATAGATGTCGTTGTCGGTCCTCTTTACTCTAAAAACGAGTAAATTTTGGGAGTTCCCACTGGCTAGGATATGGTCTAATAGGCACTAAAGGGTGGATGGGTTCGTTGTAGATTTGTTCATATGAAAGAACATTCTTTGAACCAGAAATGGATGTCTCAAGGTTGGACATCTTATCCATCAGCATCTTAATTAGATCGGCTGACGGATTGGCAATTGGGGCACCCCCTAAGTTATAGAGTACCTAAAAGATGTTGAGAGGGGCATATGATGTACTTGGTTGCATTTGTGTAGGTGCAACATATTGGTAGTTCGTCATAGGGACTGATGTTGAGGTCAAGGGGGCTTGTGCCATGAAGCTAGAGGGCACAACTTGACTAAATGCCACCAATGGTGGTTGAGTGGTGGCAACACTAGTAAAAGGGTAGGTAGTCACTCTTGTATTTATGGGTACAAGAGTGGGTGGGATAGAGACGATCAAGTTCTGAAAAGGTGTTGAACTTGGTTGTATTGTTTATGGTTGAGGGGGTACGGAAAAATCGATGGAGGTAGGTCTACAAATAGAAGGGGAGGCCAAATCTTGAACATTAGCCATGGCTGGGTTACTGGTTGAGGCAATGGCCTGAGTGACCATAGGTTAGGTAATGGAGGCTGTTGATATTATTGCCATTTCAACCAAGGAAGTTGGCATCCCATAAACAGGGTTACCTGAAGGATCTCACATTTGGCTTCTTGAGAGATAGTGTCAGAGAGCCTTGACGTTGAGGTCAAGGAATCTCTCAAAGTCTTGATCCCCTATGAGAACAATAGGAGGTTGATTTGGGGTAGGTTGGATAGGAGTATGCTCAGTCCCTGAAGTATGCTCCATTAGGGGACTTGGTATAGAAGGTGAAGGTGGGAGTGGTTGTTGCCTTGCATGGTCAATAAGAGATTTGGTTTGACTATGTGTCAAAACATTAAAGTCAAAATGGATTCAGGTTCCAAAAACTATGTGTTTCAGTTTCAAAAAACTAGAATGTGTGTTTAACAGCAAAAAAGTTGGGTTTTAAACTTGCTGTTTTGAAAGAAAATTTGTTGACAGTGACCGACGTCGGTTTCAAAACTGATGTCAGTTATGAAATATTGCCAATATCGGTGGAAAAACCAATGTCGGTGAAGATGAGTTGCCGACGTCAATGGAAAATCCAATGTCAGTTTTTGTTTAATTCTAGAAACACAAAAAACTAATATTTTTTTGAAAGAAAGAGAAATTTTGAGTTGTTTGGGCTCAAAATAATGTGACCTTACTAGCTCAAAAAAAATTAGATAAAAATAGTGAAATAGATGATGGCAAGCAACCTCTAAAATGTTAAATTCCTAAGAATAAATTTTAGAGTCGTGGTGGCTTATGCCTTAGAAGAATGTGTTTGGGAATTGGGCTTTTAGAACAGGTTCTAAAGAGGAAGTCTATGGTTGGTTTCGGGTTATGTTTTGGTGCTCAAAAATTTGTGTTAGGTTTAGTATGTGGCCTAGTGCTGGGGCTTGCTCCCTTCACTTCATGAACCCAGAGCTGAGTTGGGCCACTTAGCCAATATATACTTTGCCTATAGTTTATACTCTGCTAGAGAACAGAGTGGGTCCTCCTCTTGGTAGTGAAGTCCAAGTAGGATTGCTAGGAAGGGTAAGGTATTTGCTAGGTGATGAAATCCTAGACAGGCCTTGTCTCAAGTATGTTTAAATGTTTAATTTGATGTGCTTGTGATCTGGTTGTGTAACATTTGTGCACTATGATTTATTCATAATGCGTTTTCAATTACTAAGTGAGTAGGCTAAGTATGCATTCAAGCAGGAATGAAATGCAATAGGTTTTTTATAACCCAAATTGAAATGTTTTGTTCAGATGCAAACAAGTGGAGAAAAAGTTAAGAGTATGAATTTTCACTACTCTGAGATGCAGGCAAGAAGTGATAAGAAGAAAAAGAAAGATGTTCTTTTTAACTTGTGCCAATGGTTTCTTTTCGAAATAGAGAGATAGAAGAAAAGGATGCAAGAAGAGAATTTTTTCCTAATGCATCTATATGAAAGTTTACTTTTAGAAGAATGAACCCAAGGAAAACTCCAGGGTCCCACTGCATGTGCTAGAATGTTTCTCTACATTTTTTGCTAGTTATATTCAAAAGAAGAAGAAACTAAAGTTAAGGGTTAGGGGTTTGTACGTTACCCGAATTAAGTTGTGCATCGTATCCAAGCATTGTAGGAGTTCCTCTTTGGCTATGGAGGAAACACCTATAGACAAGAATAAGACTTAAACAAAGAGAGTGTTAGAATAAGATATGGTGGACTGCCAAGTTACACACTCAGTCTCGAAAGCGTAAAGCTCTGTGAGGGATGACAGTCCACTATTTGACAAAAAAGTGTTGTATAAAAAGAAATGGTGAAAGACTAAGAAAGAGAAAGTAGACAACGCATACTTATTCTCTGTAATCAGTCTGTCATAGTCACCAACATCGGTAGTCCTGCCGAGGTTGGTTGGTAAATATGCCGATGTCAATTATGTTACCGATGTTGGTAGGGGCAATGGGCCTTGGACGGGTTATGGAATATGTCTGTGGTTGACAAGAGGGTCTGAGAGTTAAAAGGTTTGTGCAGGTTTGCAGGGAAGTGTATAAGGTCTGAGGAAGGGCAAAGGTTAGGGATAGGTATGAGAATAGGATAAGAATAAGAGGAAGGATTTTCAGTGTCTCCACAGAAGAAGTTAGGTTTGGTTGATAGTATTTAGAAATAACAAATAAAAACTAATTACTAATGTATTCTAAATTACTGAAATGAGACAAAAGAATACTTAGCTCTATTTGATGAAGAACCAAGGGTGTTATAATGCGTATTCCTATTGTGGCTGATGTCGAAGTCCTTGTGCGATGTTCCAATCTAATCTAGAGTGACTTGTGCAGAGTTTCTGTAGCCTAGGAGAGTGAAAGTTGAAGTCTAATGCTTGGTCTCAAAGTGTGCACGTCAATATGAAAGAGTCTAGGGGGAAGAATTAGGATTCAGGCCAGAGAGACTGTTAGGACTTGTTCCAAAGTCTTAACGTTAGGTTAGTTTTTTGGTAGAAAATAATTACTATTGTAAATGGGGCATGCATCTTTTATAAAGACACCCCCATAAAATAAATAAACTTAGTTTAATTATTAGGTAGTTTTTATGTTTTATGTTTATTAATTAGATTTGTTTTACGGGTTGTTTTCCCGTATTTAGTTGGTTATTGGATTAGTTGTTTTTATCGGTCATTGGTAAAAACTATATAAATCCATATTTGCTTTGTGAAAGGGTTAACGGAGTAAAGGCACCCTTATGTAATTGTTATTTTGAAATTAATAAAATACTTGTGCACTCGCACTAAGCGGGGACAAGGTTCAAATTTTGATCCTAGAGTTATCAGTGGTATCAGAGCATGGTTGGGAGCACGGTGAATTCGAAAGAGGAAGGTGTGATTTCTTTTGGCATGAAAATAAGGTATGCCATATAGTTTGGTTTAAATATTTTGAAAAATTATTAAATCATTGTAATTTTTCAAAAATTATTTATATTTAAACCTGTATTCTCCATATACCACTGTCTGGGCTTTTTTTGGATCATTCATACTCCATTTTTTCTGAGTTCAAGCCTCCTCATTTGGCATAAAAATGAATTTTTAATATTTAATGTTATAAAATTCATTGTTTTTTGGCCAAAACCAGATTTGTATGGCCTTTTATCTGAGAAAAACATTTGAATATTTTCAAACATGGCTGCCATTGTGTTTTGAATTCATTTCAGCTCCTTTTAAGTCCAAAACCTCTGCAAATCTTGATCTTGGACTTCTTCACTACTATCTAGGCATAGAGGTAACTCAGAAAGAGCATAGTATTTTCATTTCACAAACTAAGTATATTTCTGAGTTATTAGAGAGGTTTGGCATGAGTGATTGCAAACCTGCCCTCACTCCCATGGAAAGTAACTTGAAATTGTCTAAGGATGATAGTAGTGCCTTTTTTGATGGCACAACATATAGACAATTGGTGGGAGGTTTGATATATTTGATGACTACCAGGCCCGATATTTCTTTTTCAGTTGGAATTTTATCTAGGTTTATGCATGAACCTAGAGAAATTCATTGGCATGCAGCAAAATGAGTACTTCGTTACCTTCAGGGAACGAAAACATATGGCCTTGAATACCGCCGCAACAAGAACTTCAAACTTGTTGGATATTGTGATGCAGATTTTGGAAGATGTGTGGATGGCAGAGTGTCAACCACAGGATACACTATGCATATGGGTTCAGCTGCCATTGCTTGGTGTTGTAAGAAGCAGGATACAGTGGCAAATTCATCAGCAGAATCAGAGTATATTGCAGCATGGGATGCTTTTAGAGAAATTGTTTACCTTCGTCGTATTCTTGAAGATCTTCAGGTTTCTCAGTTTACTCCTACACAGTTATACATTGATAATCAGAGTGCAATCAAGATGTCCAAGAATCCAGTGTTTCATGCCAAAACAAAACATATGGATGTCAAATATCATTATCTGCGAATGCTGGTGGCAAAGAAAACTCTTGATCCAATATATTGCCCAACTGCCGATCAGACAGCTGATATCTTCACAAAACCCCTTGACAGAATCAAATTTGAAAAATTCAGAAAAATGAGACTTAAAACAAGGTTAGAACCTAGTTTAAGTAATTATTAGGTAGTTTTTATGTTTTATGTTTATTAATTAGATTTGTTTGACGATGTCCGGTCATTGGTAAAAACAATCCCTTTGTGAAAGGGTTAACTAGCATCTTGTGCACTCGCACTAAGCGGGGAAAAGGTTCAATCTATTTTGATCCTGGACAGAGACTTAAAACAAGGTTAGAACCTAGTTGTAATTGATGTCGACAATCCCACTAGCATCAGACAGTTGATCGACGTCGACAGCTAGAGAATGGGTAAAAGGGCTATTTTTAGCCCTTTGCCCATTTCTCCATCCACCAAGTGCATTTACCATTGGAGAATGGTCAAAATATGAGGTTATTAGGCATGAGTGTTGGTTAGGAGGTTGGAATGGGTCTTAGGTAGTTATGATATGAAGGACTTAGCCATAGGGTAACTCATAGGGTAGGAAATGGTCTTAGGGTGATGTGTCCAAGGTGAGGTGTCCAAGGTGAGGTGTCTAGGTGATGTCATTAATTTAAAATAAGTAGTCTATTTTAAATTAATAAGGTGTGTAAGGGACTAAGGGGAGTCGACACAATTTTGGTGTCTACACAAGGCATAGAAAGAACATTGTCTAAATCACTCCCCAAAGACTCATCAAAGTTTGGGTGACCTTGAAAATGACCCTAAAGTCTTTCTATTTTAGTCTTTTATTTCATGTAAGCTTGGCTTATGAGGGGGACTTCATTACCTCCCATGAGTTATTTAGGGAAGATTTGACCTAGGGTTTCATTTCCTAAAATTGACTTCACTTACTCCTTCTGAGTTACACATAGGACATATTTACATTTGGACAACGCATTGCACTAAGCGAATAGTAGGATGTAGTGGTTGTAAAAAGGACTAGACCTTTTTACAACTAGCCAATGCCATGATCACCTAATTTTTGTGATTGTATTTTATATCATTTAATGTGAAAGTCATTATTCAATTGATTCCCTTAGAAACATTTAAAATCTTGCTAGTTTAGTCAACCCCACAATGCCATACCTTTGCCAGGATTTGGACAATTATACTTAGTGTATTTTGGTCATTTTTGCTTGCTATGTTTTGAGACTAAAACTTGTTTGTTTATTCATAAGCCATGTAAAAATAATGTATTTGAGTTAAGGAGGGTAGTGTTATGCTGCCTAAATCATGTCAAAACATTTTGACCCTTTTAAGTCTTTAAAACATATCATAGATCACATCATTCGAGCATGCTTATGCTATTAGGCTGCTCAATTTGTTTCAAGACTAGTTTACTTTGTATCAAAAACCATTTTTTCAAACTACGTTATGTATACCATTTAGATCTTTGTCTTGTGTTGTCATGCTATCCAATCTTGTCTAGATTGTTTGGTCAAATCCTAGTTTTCAACGTTGAGTTTTCAATTAGCCTTATCAAGTTTGGATTCAAACATTGATTGATTTCTTTTTAGGCCTTAATTGATGGGGTTGATACATAGATCTTTCTCTTTTGGATTGCATAAATTTAATTAATCAATTACCCAAATTTGAAAACTATTGATGGTTTCTTTTTTCAATACCTATCATTATCATTATTTATGCCTTTATTTGAGAAAACACAGTCTTTCTTTAAAGAAATTTTTGTCTTATGCCTTATGCCAACTGATCATGTTTATGTTTGATTCCATGTGCTGGGTCTATGTCAAAGTTGTTTCCAAACTTTTTAGATAAAATCAAATCACATCAACCATTGTTTCAAGTCTAGATTTTGATGCCATTTGGCCAAAAGTCCTAGCATAGCCTGTTTGAGCCTAACTTTTAACTCCACTTTTGGACAAAAGACCTGGCGACTCTTTTCCCTTTCCTAGTTTAGACTTTTTTTGGAGCACTTTGACCTAGACCTTTAATATGCCAATTTTTATTCAAACACTTGACCTTTTTGGTGTATGACATTTGATGTTAGATTATTTTATGCCAAGTCTTAACACAAATCATTTTGGAGATAGAGCTCTAATTTTAGACTACATTGGAGATACAGCTCCACTTTTGACCAAGTTAGACCAAGTTTAACCATTTATCCTTTGGACA
Source organism: Torreya grandis (assembly GCA_037957365.1). Lineage (NCBI taxonomy): Eukaryota > Viridiplantae > Streptophyta > Pinopsida > Cupressales > Taxaceae > Torreya > Torreya grandis. The sequence continues at coordinate 2,761,528 of JARHVA010000325.1, read as the reverse complement.
TAGTTTTTTGGAGTTTGTAGAACTCTAACCCCTTTTGTTTCAGACCTTTCATCATTTATGTGGATATGTCTAGCTACAATTATGATGGAGTCATGTAAAATCCAACTTATGATAGAATGGCCACACAAAATGACTTTTATGGATTTAGTCAGGACCCCAAAAATGATAATATGGTTTGTGAGATAGATTTCTATCTACCTCATAGTAATCATTCATGGGAACAAAGTCATGAACTAGCTCATGATCCAACTCAAGAACTTGATTGGTATGAAGAGGCTTGTGAGGAGGAATTTGAAGACCCAACTATAGATAATGCTAGTTGGGATACATATCCATATCCTCTTTACAATAATCAATATGTGGAACACAGTCAAGAACCAACTTATGAGGCAACTCATTACTGGGATGATATGGTTTATAAGGAAGACTTAGATGCTTTGGCTTATGTAAGTAATCAGGCTCCACCACATCATACCATTTATATTATAGGACCATAATTTCATACCATTTCCATACCAAGACCTCATCCTTTGGTTTGTGCAAGCAACTAGGCTCCACAATGTCAAACCATTTCTATACCAGGACCTCATCCTTTGGCTTGTGTAAGAAATCAAACTCCACAATGCCCCTTCATCAGTCCAGGACCTAGTCCTTTGGCTTGTGCAAGCAATCAAGCCCCATAATGCCCTATTGTAACCATTTCAAGACTTTATCATTTAACTCATGTGAGTAATCATGTTCCCCAACACCCTATCATTATCCAACCATAAGTCATTCCTTATCTAGTACTAATCCCATCCAAACCTCAATTGATCCAATCATTTGAGGACCAAGCTATGATCAAAATTGGTATTTTCCAACTCATTGAAAACCAAGGCCAAGAGAACCAATTGGTCCAAGATTTTTTTGTTGAACCTACCACTTGTGATAAGTCAACTTGTGTTGAATTGCCTATTAATCCTATACCAATTTTGAGGAGTCTCACTCTAACAAGCCAATATTTGTTGATTCACTTCTTAATGATTATAACTACCTTTGGGAAAATCATTACCTTGATCATATGTCTATTTTTAAAGAGCCTTCTATTGACAAACTAGTCTCTGAGGAGTTGTCTCTTGACCTTTTTCCCATTATAGAGGAGTCTCACTTTGACAAACTAGTCTTGATGGAGCCCATCATGCCATTATAGGTTGTTACTTGTCCAACACCAAACATTCAACAAGAAATCATTATAATAGAGTACCCATCAGATGAATAATCAAAATTAGAGTTAGTGTTTATTCTTGAACCGATATCATATTTAACATTAGAATCAAAATCAACGTCAGTCTCAACATCACATTCAAAGTCCCTTGAGTCAAAATTAGATTCAAAAGAAGAATATGTTTATGGCTATTAAAACATTGGTTATACATGACTTGTAGATCAATTCAAATACATTTGTGATCCTACTATAATTTTTGAGGATGAGTATAGCATTAACACAAGTTATCCTAGTATCTTTTACAAGGATTGTGTAACCTCTCCCCATTCCATTACCATTCTGTATACCATTACCATCAACCAAAATAACCATATTATTGACATTCCATCTCCCACAAGTGTTGATTAGGATTTCTAGAATCACACTTTATTGAAATGCATCCATGGTGACATAGAAATTGAAAAAGAGTGAGGCAAAGACCATATTCATGCAAACAATGAACATTCTCCTAGTGAAACCTTTTCAAAAGCACTCAGGGACAAGCAAAGTTCAAACTCAACATATTATAGTGAAATGTTTTTAGAAGCACTAGAAGAAAATAAAAATCAAAATCTAATGTTCATTAGTGAAACCTTCTCAGAGGTGTTACGGGACAATCAAGATAAATTCATTGGTAAAAACATCCAAGGCACCAATAGTTGAGCACAAAAGTTATTCACTATTTGATGAAAATGATATCAAATATTAAATTGAAATAGCTTCCACTCTAAAACCTAATCACATGGTATCTACTCTCAAGATCAAACAATAGAAAATTTTGGTGATCCTATTGAGAGAACAAGTCTTTGGCCAACAATAACCAAAGTTATGTCAAATTTAACATCATCAACATTACGTGTGACTAAATGAACTAATTTTCATTTATTTCCAAACCATTCCACATTCCATTATAATCTACCATTACATTTCACAAATAAACCTACCATCCATTATTTGTCCCTATTTACCATCCATAACTACACTTTCCTTTACAAAGGCTACACATATACCTTATCTCGACACTTGAAGGAATCACAATCAATAACCAATGAATATCAAAAAAGCATTCTCAGCAACCAAATCTATAGGCCATTCTTGATAGAGCAATTATTCAGATGAGATATGGGATATCAATTAACATGATTGAGTATTCTATTTGTATCATTTGTTTATTAGGATGTGCATCTCCATCTCAATGTAAAAAATAGAATCATATGCCATTTACCATACCTAGGCCAAAAACATGTACCATATCATTTCACATTTCCATTATATTGCCATTGTTACATATCCATTAGCCATTATCACATATTCCTGCTATTCACCCTATCACTTGGGGGTAAACCCTCTTACCATTTTATCCATCCTATAATTCTATTCTTATCTAGACCAAAGCCTATTTTTAGTCATCCTACCTAATCCTATTTTGATTTTGGTTCCTTTGGTTCTTCCTACACTTTTCATCAGAGGATTCTAATCAAGTTTCAATAATCAATCCAATCCATGTTTACAATGATAGTCTATAAAAGTAGTGTGACAATTGATCTGGCAAGATATCTTTCATTTTTTATCTTGTATCAAGATTGTTTATGTGAGCCTAATTATAACCACCTATGGGTAAAATAGTGTTTCACCAGTCTTGCTACTAATTATAACCACCTATGGGAAAATTAGTATCATTAACCTATGCCATTGTATCCTAGTTATAACTACCTATGGGTAACATTTATTTATCATACATTGATGTATCACCTTGCCATTATTGTTTTCATTTGACTGGCCATTTGCCAAATTTGAGAACTTTTTGGGACCTAGTTAGTTTCTCCATGACTTTTTTGTGGGTAGAATTACTATGACTTGAGGTCATTTTAGGACTATGTGGGTCATGATCAATTCATGTTGAGGTCACTTTAGTCCCCCTTTCCATACACTCTCATCATTTTTTGAGAAACCTAAGACAAATGCTCTCACCATTTTTTGAGCAGGTATCTTTTCATTATCTAACAATTTAAGAAACCTCAAAATGCCAAAAACATTCATAATATTTCAAAATCCAAAAACATTTATCCTATCTAAGCCAATTCAGTTATCCTCAATCTGCCTTACTGGGGCATGGTCATTGTTAGGATGCTTTCTTTTTCTTTTGTTTTTAGGGTTTCTATTTATTTTCTTAGTTTAGGTTGTTTGTTTGTTTTCTATTTGTTTGTTTATTTGCTTACATATTTGTTTGCTTTCAGCACTGTTGCCTTGAATTAGTTTATATGTATTTGTTGGGTGATTCCTCGAGCACATTATTCTTAAGTTTATCCATATTCATAAATTAACATTGTCATCATGGTTTTTATCATTGGTGCATTATTTTTGAGTGTTTAATGGATCAGGAGTTAGTCCTTATGCATATTTTTACCAAGTCCTCATGGTGTTCTATCATGATGCCTACCATCATATGTTATAGCAAAAATTAGCTTCAAGAAGGTCTACAATCAATGGAGCTATAAAAATTTTCTCCTTGGTACCTTGGAAAAATCTTTCCATCCCCCCCTTGATCAAATCAACCCATTGACCATTCTAGTTGTATCATTTCTAATCAAAATGAACATCTCCTCATTGGTAGGTATAACTAAATCTTTTCACACTAATCAATCTTATTCTTCTTTTCATCTCGTTCCTCACTTTGTACCCAATGATCTTTAATATATATTCCAAATTATATCCTTGAGTTATGCATAATAATCATCTCTAACTAGGGCACCATCATCTTTAAAAAAATCCAAGTCATTTTAATGATTATAACCACCTATGGGCAAATCATTATTTTTGACTTTTATTCCTGATTATAACCACCTTTGAGAAAATCAACATCCTTTATAAATAAATACATGAAAGAATTTTCTCATTTGGATTAATCTCAACCACGGGTTAATTCCAACTTTCTGCTTGCTTCTTTTCGAGGGACCGTCCATCAACAAATGTAATAGCCACTCCCTCGAGGGGGCATCATCATAGGCTTCCAAAAACAATTTGGAGCTTTGTTCTTCAATCACAATCTTATTTTTGGAATACATTCCATCTATAATTATTTTAGAATACATTGTTTTTCCTAAAGTTTTAAACATCTTCCCAAATAGGGGCAAATTATAGACACCTAAATCTGGCCACCAATAACTTCCAACTAGGCTTTTGACCAATTTCCACCTAAAATGCACAATTTGGCCTAAAAACACTAAAACACATTAAAAAATTTGAAATTGATGTATTTAAATTCCAATTTTGGCTAGGGTATCCATAAATGGGATAATTAAATTTATGGGCTAGCTAACTTTAATCAGATTATTCTAAGTCAAAATGCCAATTTTGCACCTAGGTGCTCTAGATTGCTTTTTTTGTCAAATATCTTGCACAAGAAACATGCATTTATTATTTTTTTTGGTAACATCCTAAATGGGATAATGGATCCAACACATCTAACATTAAATTCCAATTCTAATCTAGTCAAAGTTTAGACTACTAATAAGGCATTCTGATCAATTTGAGTAATTATGCATAAAGTGCTTAATCATGCTTAAGAGCTAGTTAAACCAAATTAGAGCCTAATTAATAATTCCATGGAAACTTGTTGAATAATTGTTTTTAGAAATGAATATTGAATATCTACATCATTAGGTGCCCTCATTTCTTGGGAAGACATCCTTAGGACATAAATGCCATAAATATCAGGATTCATGCCTCCCATGCCTCATCAATACCTCCCATGCCTCTTAATTTCTCCTCTATTCAAAATATTGATGAGCCTATTTATGAATTATAATTTCATAATTGGATTAATACTTAGCCACACATATCAATCTTGAGATGGATGGTTTAGGTTGATTCTAGCCATTTTCCAAAATCTATAAATAGGAGGCCTTGCCACATGAATTTAAAAACTCTTGGATAATGAAACATTACCATGCCAAATTGAATTTAGAGCCTCATGAAAATTAGTGTTATAATGCAAAATTGTTGACCCAATCCAATCCATAAGTCATAAGGTTCCAAGGAGAAGAGGAGATAACCAAACCTCTTTTGATGAAGACTTCATGAGCACAAACCGACCAAGCCAATCGAAGAACACTCATGGAGCATCAAAGAAGGTAAGGAAGGTGTATTTCTTATATTTTATTTGTGATTTGTTCATTTGTTTTTTTTCACTAAGAACCCCCTTTGAGATATGCTTAAGGTGTTAGCATTTAGTGTGTTTTATTTGATTTTGATTTCATTCATTAACACAATACTAATATCCCCTTATTGTGATCCTATGTTCACAGAGGATTCAAGAGTTAGCTATACTATAAAAGCTTATTATGGTTATTTGATCCATGTTTATTCTCAAAATATGGTTGATGGTACCAAAAATAAGGCTAAGATCTAGGTTTATTTGTGGTTGTTTAGTACATATTTGATTGTATAATCATTGAAGTGTCATGTCCCCTTTTTAGTCGACATGAGCAGAGTAGATGATTAGCCTATTATGCGACCCTCGTAGGCTGATGAGGTGGATAGAGGGTCTTGATGGAGCTGGGCTTGGCTTTCGTTTGAGCTCTTTAGGACATGAATTAAATGAGATATTAATATTTGATTGATTTAATCAAATATTAATTATTTGGTCCAATTTTAATTAATTATTAATTATTAATTAATAATTAATTATTAATTAGTTATTATTGGGTCTAATTTTAGGATCCTCATTCTAATTTAAGAATTGGTCTAATTTTAAGACCCTAGTTCTAAATTAAGGAAGCCCCAGTCTAATTTAAGGGAATCTAATTTTAGCAAGCACACCTTTGGAGGTGTATAAGAATCTCTCATGAGAGAGAGTTTGTATCCATGCTTATTATTGATATTGATTCTTGTTAAGAAATTCTTCTGTGAAGACTGAGCCAAGGGTTCCAGGATTCCAATTGCAGTGAAGAACGTCAACTCTTCATTGTGTGCGATTCAGAGGTTGTGAAAGATCAGCCGATCTATTGCCGAATTGAGAGATAACTTCACCCAGAAGTTATCATAGTATTACAGGGATTTGAGAGATAACTTCACTCAGAAGCTATCACAAGGGTTTACAGGTATTTTCTTTATTTTGGGTTTTTGATTCAAGAATTATCCAGATATAGATCTTTTGTGTCAGCCCATAATTCTACAGATCAGGATCAGGCATACAGGGTGTGTTATATCAGCGGCCGTACGACTTCCGTACAGATCTGCGAAAAATCCGTACGCATCTATAGAAAGTTCAGGTACCGACATCGGCGAACAGGAACTTACAGAGACCGACATCGGTCGACTCATCACCGACGTCGGCAAGGGGACCACTACAGGTCGACCGACGACGGCAGTATAACCGACATCGGCGACTGTGTTTTTTACACAGCAGGCCGAGACGTGCCAGATTCAACCCAGTTCGTGGAATATTCAGGCTATAAGGCCGAACTTTCGATATTCTTTGTATACCTGACAGAGGATCTCAAATTGTAAGCTTATGAGCAAATAAATAAGAAATTATACTGTGATTTATTCATCTATTTGAAGATATTTTGCAGAAATTCAGATAAGCAATTTGGAGCTTTGTTTTGATATTTGAAGGGATATTACAGTGGTATCAGAGCTTTGGTCTTTGGTATCAGAGTTTTTGTGCAGATAAGAGAGCCCCTAAGTAAGGGACATTACATGAAGCCAATTCAATATTGATGGTTTTTTCTCTCCATAATCACAAGGCAAAATCTTGGAAAATTAATATTTTGGGGATAGTTTAGTTCTTAATTTGTTATACTAAATCTTGGTAAAAAATTAATTATTTCATTAAAGCTAATTTGGTGGTGTATTTTCTATTTAATCAATTTATTTCTCATCCTAATTATTCGGTGATTGATACTCATGTTAATCAATGTCTTAGTTTTAATAATTTGTCAAGGGAGTTATAATAGGGACATAATATCATCATCTCCTATCAACCTACCCATTACCATTATTATTTATTCAACATGGATGTTGTTCCCCTCTTTTATTGCATAATTAATTATTATCATAATTTTTTTTGACTGTCTTGAGTAACAATTTGGAGTTTTTTTTCATAAGAAAAAGGGTTTTTTGATCTCTCTATGTATGTGTGTGTGTGTTTACATTTATGATCATCTTGTTCTCTATTTTATGTCATTTTTATTTCTCCAACTCATTGTGTAGAAGTTATGTTTGGTTTTTTAGCATGGATTCTCTTTGGCCCTATATGGTGGTTTTATTTATAAATATGGATTCTTATTGAGAGCTTGCATCCATGGAACCACTCATTTTTTTGTATATAAAAAATCAATGGAATTTATAAGTGTAGTTTGATGGGAGAATGAAAAAAGGGTTTTGGGATTTAAAAAAAAAGCATAATGTGAGCCTTTTTAGATATGATTGAGGTGGAATATTTGTGCATATAAATTTGAAATAGGATAAACTCAAGAACCTTTTATGAGTTGTCAAGTACTCAAAAAATATCAAACTAATATCTAGATTTTTGATCCATGCTTTTAATTGAAAATATTAATGGTTTGTTCCCTCCCAAACCTAACCATGGTTAAACTAAACCTAACTACACTTGGGTTAGAATTAGTTTGGAAGGTTATAAATACAAGGCTGCACCCATTATTCAATAAGATATTTTGGTGTAATGTTATGATGCAAAATTACCTTCAAAGACCCTCCTTGCACTATATAATGCTCATTTTTAAAAAGAGTCAAGCCAAGCCAAGCCCAACATTGCCAAGGTGACAAGGAGAGATGATGATAGGAGCACCATTGCCAAAGATTATTTGATCACACAACCAAGCACATCCATATATGGCTAGCATACAACTCTTTCTCTCAAGGAAGGTAAATAATTATTGTTTTGTCTTCTATTAATAGTTATTTATATTGTTCTCTTGCTTTTTGAGTGTCTAGGCTAGAGGTGTTAGTTTTATTAGTGTGTTTTTATTTGGTTTTGATCATACTAACACAATACTAATCTCCCCTCTTAGATTCCTATCAATCACATAATTTCATGCCCAGTGGGACCATGTACCCCATATGAATAAATGGAGTATCTTGAGACCTTTTTAGAGCCAAAAAGCTTTCATTCTAGACCTTAATTTCTTATTTTTTATCTACATTTTCCATATTTGGCTTATGACCATGGAACTGTGAATTACTGACTATAGAACTATGATTTTGGTGAGATAAACATGAAATCATTGACTGAAACTATAGAATCATCCTGAGAAATCATGAAATCACTATAATCTAGACTCAATTCTATGAAACTATGAAATTAGTAGATAAATTTGTGAAATCATGAAGGAAAATTAAAAATTTGTTCTATAGTTTTAATGGGTTTTTCTTGGTTTTATGCAAAATTATGATTTCATTAAGTTTAATTGCAAAATCATCATTTTAATTATGAAATTATCCATTTTAATTATGAATTTATTTATTATTCTATTTTTTCATAATTTTTTGACTATTTACAAATTTTAGACACTTACTAGTGAAATCGTGCAATTGAATCACAAATTATTTGTCTATTATAGTGTTTTTCTAAAAGCCTTGAGACATTTATGAAATTACAAACCTAAGTTGTGAAATTGCAGAGTTGAAAAATTATTTTCATGAGTTGCTAAATTGTTTGCCTGAGTTCTAAAATTGTAGATTGAGTTGTGAAATTATTTGCCCAAGTTTTGAAATTGTAAAATAGAGTTACAAAATCATTTTAAAATAATGAAATAGTCCACTATAAGTTCTACTTTTATGGTTTTCTATGTTTTTATATGCCTGAAAAATTTCACAATTCATAGTTGACTACATAAATATGAAATCATTCCAAAGATATTAAATTTTAGTTTTCTTGAGCTAACTTGTAGAATATCACTTTATCTTGAAACAAAAATTAATGCACTAACCATGTTTGTAGAGAATTAATCCAAGAAAAAATAAATTTCGGTGATTTTTAATCATTATTTTATTTTTCAAGGTCAAAATTCACAAACAAAGGTTAAAACTCATTAACATTTAGTTGAGGTGCTTAAAATTCACTTAAAATTTAAAATTTTATTAATTTACAATATTTTACAAGTGCAAACATGGCCAAGGGGCCAAATTTTCAAACATGTTTCAATTTGGTGTTAATAAAAAGAACCTACATCTTTAGTTGGAGCTCCTAAGGGATTTTTTTATTATTATGTATTATTTATCTAGTTTCAAATACTTAGATTAGATTATTTAATTTTAGAAAACATAAACTTTAGCATGTATGCTCTCCCTTCATCTCCTTTAGGGAACTTGGGTGACTAAAAATGCTTAGTTTATTGCCATTGTTTGTAAAAAGTTGTGTCAAAAAAATATCATGTATGCTCTCCTCAAGATCCAGGAAACTTGGGTGATTCAAAATCAACCTATAAAGTATTCCCATTTTTATTTATTTCTTTTTATTTATTTGGATTATCATTAGGAGCTCATTTCCTCGCCATGAGTTCTTTAAGGGTGCACTAACCTAGGGCTTCATCTTCAAACATTGTAACAATCCTACTCCATGGTGAGGTATATAAATTAGGTAAATAATTAGATGGAATAGTGGTGAGTGGTTATCCTAACCATCCCAATGGGTACTCAGGCCATGCAACATCTAGACATTAGTCTCTACTAATAATTATATGGTTGGAGTAACTATGCAAAGGAATATACCCTTGCATTGTAATTTAGGTGGTTTAGATTCAGTTAATGTGATTATGCCCTTATGTTAACCACATTTGGGACCATTTCATACATGTAAAACTTATATTTTTTTAGTCAAACCCCAATTTCCATGGAATTTCATGCCAAATGATGAGTGCTACTCACTTTAAGTTCATGCCATGTATCAATGCTTGAGAGACAGAGGGGGTGTAAAAACTCTACCTACACCTCTAATTTAATTTTTTAGATTAACAATTAATTCTTCATGAGTATTGGTATATCGATGGAAAATTTGGTTAAAACTATATACACCCATGTCAATTATAGGGATAGGATGAATCATTTGTCTTACTTCTATTTTCTTTGATTTACATGCATTATTTGAGGCTCTAAAAACTATTTGTTTGGTTATTCAAAACAAGTCATAAACATCACATGTTTTTTACACCACTTTAGCCTAAGAGGTTCTATTTTGTTCATTTGGTGTCACACTTTTGCCTTAGAATTTTCATTCCAAAAATATTTTTGTGTGTGTCACTTATTTAAATAGGGTGTCATTACCCTTCCCATTTTGTCCCAAGTATTTACCTTGGAGTTTTGAGTAAAAACTTGTTGTCATACCTTTTGATCAAAGTAGCATCATTATGTTTCTCATGTTATTTTAAAAATATTTTCTTGTTTCAAATCAAGATCGAATCCATGTATACCTTTTGTCTATAGTTGGTGTTGTTATGCCATCTATTTGGGTCTAGGATGGTATCCATTTGAAAAATCCAAATCTTTTGAATCAAGTTCATAATTTTTCTTACAAGTTTAGATTCAAAATTGATCGGTCTACACCTATGTCTTGCTTAAATTTGCCTTGGGTGTTTACCTCTTACCTTTAAATTGTGAAAATTAGACTAATTTATTGTTTACTTTGAATACCCCTTTTTCCTAGATCTAGTAAGTGGTCTATTTTTTCATGTGCCTTGAGTGGAATTATTGCCTTGAACTAAGGTTAAAACTCTCTTTTCAAGTACAATATTAATCACATTTAGTTCACACTAGAGGATTGTTTATCACTTGGCTTGAATTCTTTAATCATCACTCTTATTTTATTTACTTGAGATTGACTTTCCCAATTAGTTTTAGGTGTTTGCCTAGAGTGAATGTCTTATACCAAAGTCAAGTTTGTTTTAGAATCCATGTGTAGAGATTTAGTCAAAATGTTTCAAATTATTTTAAAGTTAGATTAATTATCTTGCAATTTTTACCTAGACCTAGTTTGTTTCAACAATATCTTTTGGTTTAATTTTATGATGCAAAAGTACCTTTAAAGACCCTCTTTATAGTGTTATAGTGATAATTTGTTAAGAGATCCAAGCCAAGCCAAGTCAAAGACAAGCCCAACCTTGTTCTCTATTTCTCTATCATTTTTAGTTTTCCAGCTCATTATGGAGAAGATGTGTTTGGTTTTTTTATCATGGATTTTCTTTGGCCCTATATGGTGGTTATATTTAGAAATATGGATTCTTATAGAGAACTTGCATCCATGGAACCACTCATTTTTGTATGTAGATAAGCAATAAATGGAATTTATAAGTTCATTCTTATGGGAGAATGAGGATGGAATCCTCATATTCAAAAATACTTCGGAGGAGAACATGGAATATTTCACATTCATCTTAGACACCTTGGGTCAACACAAGTTGTGGGCCAACATAGAAAAGTGTACATTTGGAACTAAATGTGTTTTGGGATCCAAAAATAAGCATCATGTGAGATTTTTTGGATGTGATTGGGGTCGAATATCTATAGATATAAATTTGAAATAGGGTAAACTAAAAGGTGGCATCAGTTTTCATCAACAATTTATTGAAAATATTACATGACAGGGGGACATGGATAGCTATTAGGTATAAATTTGTCAAACCCTAGAGGTATGGCTCTAGCACTTAATTCAATATATTTAGATAATCCTTGTCTACTTCCCCTTTTGAGTGAGTGAATGGGATTGGTGTCTCTATGGAGTTTTTTGGAGATTGAGGAGTGATTTTTTATGCCATTGGGTTACATGGAAAAATTACAAAACTTTTTTTGGGGACTCTTAAAGTAATGTTTTCCTTGTTTTTGATTTTAAAATTTGAAACATTCCTTGGATTTTTTTAGTCACTTGATTGAAAATAAAATGGATGAGAAGCTATGAGAGATCCTAAATTATTGACTTGTTTGTCATGTGTTTGCAGTTTTGATGAATTATCTCATGAAGTTGGCAGTGATGTTCTTAGTATAAGAACAATTTATATTAGTCATATTTTAATGTTATTATTTTATAGAATAATGAATTTTTTTCATATACATATAATCCACTAAAATTATACATTTTAATTATTATATGTTAAAATATGGAGTTCACAAACTTTATACTATGAGCTTGAGTGAATGGGCCTTTAGCCAATCACAAACATTGAGATAAAAAAAAACATTGCTCATAAGAATCTATTTAATATTGCCATATTCTCATGATAAGGAATAAATTTCAAATCATTCCATTAAATCCAGGTTATCTAGGCAGTCTTATGCATTTATTCTATTGTGGGTTTCTCATACTTCCATCTTCTCACAATTTTTAATCTATTTATTTCTTTCACATTTCCAATTTTTGATTAATTTTTTACTTTTATGTTAAAATTAATAAAAACCCCCTAAAACACCCATCATAATAGGTAGTTTTCCCTATCAAATGTAGAGGAAAATCATCCATCACATAGTGATTTATCTAATATAATACATTTTATGTATATACAATTGGGAGAGTCCAAAAAATAACCAAATAAATCAAAGTGACATTAAATATAACTAACCTTTTTTGGCAAATATACTAGGGGATCAAGGTATCTTTTAATTTTTATTTCTAATATTTTAAGGAACTCCCCCTGGAATGGAGGTTTACAAATTTGTTGAAGCAAAGTACCTAGTGCCCAAATTTTTATCATTCATGTTATGACATTAGTTTTACCCATATCATGGGGAAACCATTTTGGTCCTTTGATTTTGGCCCAATACAATGAATTTATTTTTGGATCAAAAAATAACTTTGTGAATTTTTATGATGAATAATCTCAAGATGAAAATAATCACATCCTTCCCTTAATTTTTTTTATTGATAATGGGGTTAAAATAGGTCCCCTCCCTTTTAAAAAAAGTTTCACAAAACCATCAAAAAGCATGATAGGTATAGTTGTTTATATATTACCAAGGCATGGCTAGACAATTTGGCATGCCAAATAGTAACCAAATATATAAACCCATCAAAAAAAAAAAAAAAACATAAACCCCTTGAAGGATCAACAAATAAAACAACATGATGCATAAGCTATTTTTAAGAAGATTGCCAAAAAAGTTAGCAGTTCCACAATGTTCAACCTAAAACAAACGTATCCTTTATATCATTCATCCAGAATGATGACCTCATCACTATGAACACACATAGAAGAAGAAAAACCTAACAATTTTTACTTGGAACCCTTGAGTCTGAGTTTGATGCCACCCACCAAAGAAGCAACCCAATTACTTTCCTTGTGGCCTTACATAGCCATCATGATAGCCTAATGAGGTGGCCCTTCTAGCTAGGGAGGAGTAGAAATGGACCTATGAGTCATCAATTTAGCTAATAATTTTATTTTATCCACCTAGGATTTGTTATGGTGAGCTACCTTCCAATGAGATATTTATAGGATTGGAATTTTGAGCTGAACCAATGGAGGCATTATAAAAAATTGTCCTTTAGCAACATCATTATCATAAATTTTTTTTGAATTTCCTCCAAAAATGCTACCAGGACCAAGAAGCATGTCTCCAGAGCCCTGAAAGATAAAACTAGAATCAACACAACACCATCTAAACCAAAGAAGGGTAGTTTAGGAAAGGGACCCAACTCAATACTTCCTATCACCTCCACAAGACCAAGACAATGCTTTGGTTTTATAAAAAAAAACTCCACCAACTTAGAAACCACCTCATAATCTACCATTAGTGCCATGATATTTGTTATAAACATTGTAGCTATTACATAGTTAACCCTACAATGTATGTAATGATATATGTAATCCTCATCCAAAATAGCTAAAATGGCTTGGAATATTTCTTCTAGGGGAACCCATAAAACATGTTTAATCCTAGCTTGAGAGATGCCACCTCAAAATCCATTTCTTAAACCAAGCTAATTACATAAATCATTAGTGTTACAAGTGCCAGATCAACCTCTCTCTTCATGCTAAGCATAAGGCATCTACAACATCTAAAACACAACCAAATTGATAATGAGAAACATCCACCTAATGGAAATAAATCACTTCCACACCCTTACCATAAATGTAGCCAATTTCCACCCTTAATTGCATGGTAAGTTAATCATGAAAAAATAATCCTACCAAAAAACCTAATGAGGTGGCACACAGAAATGATTAAGACAAACTTAAATAAATAATAATCAAACCAGTTAACTATTATAATGGATTAATAAAGAAAAAAATTGATTTTATTTTTTCAATTTTTTTAAACCCATATTAATGGAAACTAAATTGGAAAAGTCTTCCCAAGTAGCTCTAAGATTATCCATCCAAATTTCTTCACTTTGGATAATCCCATAGTTGGAAAGTAAGTCCATAGATAAGTTGGCCTCTTTGAAATAGTGATTTTAGTCTGATGATGCAAAATTATCCAATCTGGCCCATACATTAGACAAAATACTATCTAGTTTCTAAAAAGTGGCTGACTCTTTCTTAAGGGTAGAAATCAAGATTAGAGAGTCACCTTCAATAATGAGCTTTTTAATTTTAAAATGAATTGCAACATTGATTATAGTGGATATAGCTTGAGTTTTAGATTCATTGTTTGTGCCATCTTATTTTTTTCTAAGAAGCATCCTTATCAATGATCCACTACAATCTTGAAGAGTACAACTAGCACTAGAAGCACCTAAATTTCCCCAAGAGGCACCACCAATATTTAATTTAAACCAATTTGGTGGTGGAGGAATCCAAGTAGACTTGTCCTTTCTCAACCTTTTACCTGATCTTACTAATGACCCATTAACGGGTGATCCTTGATTTCATTTTTGACATGCAACATTCTTATAGTTTTTAAAGAAGATGTCTTTATGAGAAATTTTGTTTAAACCCATTTTGGACATATTGTTGATTGGTTCTGACACTTAAAATATGTATACATCATAGATTATAATAACATAAAAAATGAGTTCTTGGATAGATTCAAATCATTCATGAACATCACATTTTTCCAAGTTTTTCCAAATTTATAGAAAATTTAAGAAGAGAACATGGGAGATTTTTTGAAAAGACTTAGCAAATTGCTAAGGTTGATTCCTCATGATAATCAACCAAGCCAAAAAAATCACCTCTGAATTGCTTTGCATTTGGATATCCATTTCATCTTTAAAAGGAGAAAAGTGTATGATGTATAATAACAAGGCATTGAATTTAAATATGAGATGATCGTATCTAGAATGCTGAAGAAGGATGATGTTAAAAGGTTTACTCTAAATATTATAAATGATGGATGTGAAATAGAGAAGGTCACAAAGAAATGAAAAATATTTAAAGGACCCTAAATTTTCATAGCAAAAGGTTGAAGAAGACAATTATAGTCAGACAAAAAAAAAATAAGAAACAAAAATACTCCCCACTCTATATGACTATTTCAATTTCACCATCTTAGGAGAATGTAGTTACTAGAGGAACAATTGATTGATCTATAAGAAATATAAAATGATGAAATATGTCACATATATTTCAAAGACAATAATGACGTATTTAACTTTCCTCTATACAAATAAAATAATTTTTTTTCCATTTTCATGTCAAAGTTAAGATCCTTACTTCATCAAATTGGAGGACTCAATAGTTGAAAGTGTTGAAATATTGCAAGTAAAATAATATGTGAAGATGAATCAAGAGGAAGGGTAAACAATAATCATTTTAGGTGAGATGGAAACTATTAAATCCAAAAAAATTGATAAAATAGTGACGATGATTTATTTAACTATGAGTTTGTCTCTACCATAAGAAGTATTTCAGCAAAGAATACCTCTCTTAAATTTATTCTTGAAGAGATTTAAAAAAAAAATCTAACTCAAGAAGAGACACATAACACACCTCTCTCTAATTCAAATTATAAAGCAAACCAAGATGCATTTGAAGTCATTGAAGAAGATATTGAGGAAGTCCAATCTTATTTAGGAATGCTCACAAAAGAATAAAGAATGTCCAATGATACTATTTTCCAATCATGAGGACACTTATAATGAATATCTATGTAAGTTTAATGACAAAATGTAAGAGATACTTGACAAAATTGAATTGAAACATCCATGCCCTGAGGAATCTAAGATCCCCAAATGGAATGTAAATTAATCCCTTGCTTCCCATAAATTATTTGTGGTGCACCTTCAAATTGTAAATATCTTTGTGGCTCAATATGCATAATCATTGTGGGTTAATTTTCCTTCCACTTGCTTAATTGATTTTGATGAATATGTTTAGGCCTCATTATTCAAACCCATTGTTATAAAGAGGCAACTACTTCTCCCAACCCATCACTGGGTTTATGTAATTTTCCACCCTACCCTAGTCCCCTTGTACACAATTTTGTCTTATTTTCCTTTCTTTTTTTTTTTCATTTGCGTGTGCCTATGTTTTCAATAATATATCCCAGGGAGATATTTCCCTTATTTTTACCATTTTTTGGCTATGTAATCCTATAATATGTAGCTATGAAGTTGGAAGATGTAATGGGAATGCATTTTCCCAATCTATTTGAAGATCAATGTAACTTATTGTAAAAGTTGGTAACACAACTATATCATTTCATTTTGAAGAGTGAAGGTTGGGAATTTTAAAAATTAATAAAATATACCTTTGCTAGTGTAGGTTGGCAAAAATTATGTGTCAATGATGGCTTAATTACAAAGTCTAGTTTGGATAGGCAATGCCAAATTATTACAAGTTAGTATTGGCAACATGAAATAAATGTCAAACAAAGAAAACAAAGGAAAATGAAACTACTATAGAAGGCAATTCATGAATCACATAAAAAATATGAAAGAGGTGTCAGATGCAAGTAACTCGAATAAAAATTTATTTAAATTCTTTCTCACATTTGACATAAAGGGTATAGTGGAGGACACAAAGAGTACTCAGGATAGTTCAGTAAGTGAATTCAATGTTTTTAGAATTTTATTTAGGCAGGCACTAATTTACACCTGCTACACCTGAAAGGGGTGATAATGTATATTTAATTATTGTGAATTAAATCAATAAATAATTAGAATAGTGGTTTTAGCTCAAATTTGAATATTTTTGTCAAGTTCTAAACTTTTCTATTTAATCATATTATTCACTTTGAAGAAGCTCTATTTTTTTATATAATCTCATTTCTAATTTATGGGAATGAGGCCACTCTATTCTATTGAGTTTAATTTAGTTTCAATATTTACTAGAGACCAATTAAAAGTACACAAAGGTCATAAAACATGAAAGTGAAGTGGAAAGGGGATAAACATACAATTCAAAGAGCTAAGTTATTATGATCATATTATTGGCCACTCATGTCTATTGAGTTGGATAGTGGGTTCATTGGCACTTCCAAAATTGAATAAAAAATTCAAAAGCTTGAAGTTAAACCATGAAACAAAGGTCACATTAAAAACTTGTAAAAGGGTCAGTCTATAGACATATGAATAAGAAATGCTTCTTTGATTTTGGTTCATTTTTCAAAGTTTACATAAGTACTGATGTCATAAAAAGTGCTTAGAATTTGAGTAATATTGATAATATTACACTTAAATTTGCAATTTTAAAAGTAAAAGGATTTAAAAAAAAAATATTACAAGTTGAGCCTTTCTTTGCCTACAATAATTTCCATAAGCATTGATAATTTCTTACAAGCATAAAGAATTGAAAAGTCCCCCCAAGTTGAAAATTTATTATATACCATTCAAAACCTATGAAATTGCTTATGAATCCATTATAAAAATTCTAATTCAAATGCTATGATACATGTTTTTTATTTTTTTCATATAAAACTTTAATAAAACCCCTGTGTAGGGGTTTTCAAGTAGTATACATTATTTCAACCACATCTTCCATATCTAAAGTCTCTTAGGGCTCTCATTTAAAGCATTAGAAAGCTCATTCTTCTCAAATGTCAATTGTGAGAGGAAAATATTTTAGAATAATGTCTCAAGTAGATAAGTGGGTAGACAGATATATAGAATGATCAAATAAAATGATCTGGGTTGGAAACACATTCAATTATCATGCAATTGGGATAGATGAACCAAATTTCAATTGGCCAGATTGGGATGTGTATATGTGTGTTACACATTATATATATTAAGAGTATATTTGGGGGTGTTATCTCAAAGTTTAAAAACTTGTTATAATAGTTGGCTCTAACTATGGGACTGCATTCCCTAGAAAAATACTAAAGAACTCTAAATTATTTAGTTATTAGTTCCTTATCCAGATCGAGGATATATATATATATATATCCTCGATCTGGATAAGGAACTAATAACTAAATAATTTAGAGTTCTTTAGTATTTTTCTAAGGAATGCAGTCCCATAGTTAGAGCCAACTATTATAACAAGTTTTTAAACTTTGAGATAACACCCCCAAATATACTCTTAATAGGATATTATAGGTAAATAGAAGATATGTATGATATAATTTACATGATAAATATGTTGACTTCATTTCCAAATGAACAAAGCTTGAGAAACTCATTCAAAGTGTGATACTCAAGAAAATCTATAGCAAAAATTTGTAGACACTAAATTTGAATTATATATCACCTCAGTCAAATTATATATCACCTCAGTATTATACACCTTTAAAATACCTACCATGGCTGTATCATTTAATTCTAAGACCTCTTGCCATCGAAAGGCTCATATTCACTATCTCTATGTGCCAAATTGCTCATCTCTTAATCTAACCACTATTATTATGATGATGAAGGCTTCTATACTATGCAAAATGCTATAAAATTGATTATTATCCTTCACTTTTAGTTTTAGACATGTGCCTATTTTATAGCTTCTTAGACACTTGCATCCTAGTTATATGCATACTTCGACACAAGTTTCCCATTTCAAACTAAGTTTCTAGTACCTAAAATTCATCTAATTTTCAAATAAAATGTATCCTTACAATTGGCCTAAGTGATATAATGTGATTTATTTTCAAAAGGTATTGGCATATATAAAAGATCAACCCTCATTCATTCCTCACCTAGCAACTCATAAAGGCAACTTATGAAAAACACTCAATCAAGCATTCAAGTGATCAAATTTACCTATTCATCCCTATTTCCATATCGAGCATAGGAGAAATATCCATGTAGGTCTGAAGTAATGAAGGGGAATCCCATGAAGCATATTTTCCAAGTTAAAAGCTAGGTCATTATACATACTTTATTATCACACATTGCATCCTTATGCACACATAAGCCAATGCATAGGGGAGAACTATATATTTTGATACCCTCTTCAGAGTATTGGATATGTAGGTAGTGCCCATTGATAGAGGTTTTCATGGGATAGCTCGACACTATGTGTCCACTAACCCATTTTTCCCATAGTCACTCCAAGGGTGATGATAGTCTATGTGCACAATCTATACACACCAAAAAAAATGAAATAAAAAACCCTAAAGTCTCTAGATGGTCTCATCTAGATCTAGTTAATATTATGTATTGGATAACTGTGTCTAACTCAGACACCAAGGTTGATGCAATTATCTAGACATGATGTAAGCATAAAAGGCCACAAAGTGTAAACTTCCATAATCTGATGACTATTCCACAATCTTGATCCAGTCTACTTATAGCATATTTTAACCAATATTTACATGTACACAAAAAACCAACTAGGTACTCTTATTTTTAATTTATTATAATTCAATCAATAGATGTACTTTATATTCTTAGCATATCTTTGTATGATAAATTCATAATATTTATTATATGAATTTAAAAATTAATTTCCCTAATATAGATCTATTTATCACCCTTATGATTATGCATTTCTATATTCTTAACCCTATGGTACCCTTGTACCAAAACTTCAATTTAGGGTTAAAAATTTGGTGAACATAATCTCTATGTCTTTTCATGCAAATTATAGGGCATTATAGGAATTTTTTAATTTATAATTTGTTAAAATTTGTTTCAAATACTAGTTTGTTTTAAAAATCTAAAGAATACATTAACATAGTGAATTTCTCCCTAGATTTTGTGTGTATCTCCTATCATGTCCTCATTTTAGCATTTAGAACATTTTAAATGAATAAAATGGAGCCTCTTGCCCTTAATAAACCTAATGAGGGTGATAACTACCATCCCTATAATGAAGTCCATGTTATCGCTCTTCTAAGGGATATAGTGGCCAACCATATGATCTTACATGACAACAATTAGTATGGCCTTCCTCACACCCCTTCTACATCTCCAGTAAATGATGTGTGTATTGGTATTCAATCTAAAGTAACCAAGGTTTTTGTTTATGAGGCCCTAAAAGATCAAACCATCACTATGATCAACATAATAGAAGCCTTACAAATGTTAAACCAAAATTTGAGCTCAAAGCACATATCCTTGAAAAACTAGATTATATATATGCAAAACTCAAAATGTGCTAGTAATACACACACTTTTGTATGTTCTACCAACTTCATGCCCAACAAAGGGTCATTTCAACATTAAGTGTTCAAAGAAAACCATTTACAATAAATGATTTATAGAATATTTAAAAGGCTAATAGAAGTTAAAATGAGATTTTAAGGGTACTAATTAGACATAACTTGATCACCTTATCAACTTTACAACCTCTTCTAAGAACAAAATATTATTGCCAATATCATAGAATGTAGGCACATCACACAAATAATTATTTATCTCTAAATAAGAGTATATAGTGCATAGTTGATATTGGTGATAATACAATCAATACATCTCACCTTGGAACATAAACATTAAAATATTCCAAAAATAACACAAAAAATAAAACATTAAAAAATAAAAAAAATCAGCATTTCCATATCTTCTTAGCTCCTTGGCAACTATGTTGTTGGTTCCATGTTGGTAGAGAGCATATAATTTCATTCTATATACAAATATTTTTCATGCATATTTTAAGTGTGATACAAGCATACCCAAACACATGATATATGCACATATAGATGTTGAGATTTCCCTCTACTCTTATCATCTATACATTGGAGGCATCCGATTCTTTGATCATGATACACATGGATTATATTATTCTATGATCACTTTTCATGTCATGTTTGAGCTTATATACTTACACATGCCTATATCCATGCTTAGATATTTCATAATGTACTTAATATGCTATAAACTTAACATTTTTTTATCTAAAATATATATCTGGGGACTAGTATGATATACTTATGTTGGTTGCTTATGATTCCATACTTTAATTTTTTCACTTCCTTGAATGTGTTCCTTGCTTACTATTTTATTACATTGTATTACATGTTCAAATATTTGAATATGGTTCATTGTTTATGGCCCATCTGCCTATGTTTACCTATTTCAACATTTACATATGTCATAGTTTGTTGTACGTGGAAAATTGAACATGGAATTTTATGCTTTGTGGACATTTTACTAAGTCATTTTCCTTTTATTGTGTGGTATTTATGCATGCACCTTTTATGAGGTATCCTTGGACCATTCATATTTGTCTTTATTTTGAGTGATTTTGTGTGTGTACTTGATTGCTTGTTAATATTGTATTGTTAATCTCTAAACATTGCCATGATTTACATCATGCATATTAGGACTTGATGTGATCACATATTATGTACTATATTTATATATTTGCCTTGATATGCTACTCATATATGCTACATTATCCATACACATGTTATACAATATCTTATCTTTTTTAGGTAAGCTAACTAATAGTTTTTATTTCCCCTCACTTAAAAAAGGGAGAGTGTAAACACATAATATTTTTAAACTTTATCAGTTATTGATGATTTCTCTCTTATAAGAACCTATTGAATATCAATATCTCTAAGTACACTTCTTAAAGGATACACTTAGAAAGGGGTTGGTAGACCTTTGGTGATTTATAGGATTATTGTTCCCTATATTATTACCTAAAACTAATACAAGGTACTCTTATTTGATTCCCTAAGCATTTAAAACCCACTTATGCACTCCCCTAAGAAATTCACCATCCAAATTATCCCATACCTCATAAAAAAAAAACCCTTTTACCCACTTTTTATACTACATTGACCTTGTTGTAAATTTAGCTTATGTTACAGAATTATGTCAACCCAAGTTGACATAGTTTGAGGTCTAATGGCTCTATTTCCCACCTACAAAGTTGACTAGGTTGATCGTGTCTGCTTAATTTATGAAAGGGTTTAGGGTGAATATTTGGATATAAATTCCCCTTAAAATTCATTTTTAAAGATAGTATAATTCAAAAGTGCATCGTTACTACTTGAAAATCTGCTTAAACATTAAATATGAGGTTTCTTTGCTTCAGTTTTTACCTTATAGAAGTAACACTTATCTTGTGAAGGTCTTAGATGAATAGGAAAAGTCTTGTAGATTGTAGCTTATCTATCCTTGTGATCCTTACAAGCCACAAAAACCTCTTACAATGCACCATTTTCCAAGGGAGAGATTAAGGCATGATGGGTTCACTTCAACAAGGTAGGTATACTCCCATCCTTTCATATTTTGATAAGTAGATATTATATAACTAATGGATTGAATTGCATATCTTCTTGATTAGATTATTTATATGTTATATTAGATATAATTATATTTTCATGTTTATTATCTTCTCCATTTGTGCAACAATCTTTGGTGAGGATTAGATTAACTTGCATATTCATTTACTAGATCAACTTGTATGTTTATTTAGTAGATTAGTTTTCTTAATATTATTAAAATCATAAGACCTAGATATGGTTATCACAAAAATGACATTTGACTAGAGGCCTTGGAAACCTCTCCTTTGCCATTGTGTGATAAGAGATACCTTAATTTAGGTTTATAAGATTCATTGTTGGTCACACCCCCCAATATAAGAACATATTGCTAAGCAAATTATTCATTGATTACCTTCTTCAGTCTTGGATATTACCAAGTAGGATAAGTTGTAAATCTATCTTATTTCATTTGCATACATTATGGTGAAATCGATATGAATTTAACTCTAGTAGATTTATAATTTTTATTTACAAACAACTAAATCAACCTTATCGATCTAGTTTCATAATTTATGTGTAGGTTTCCATAATTCATTAAGTCTATTGACTTGATTCAACTCTATGTGTAAGTTTTTACAACTTTATCGACCCTGTCTACCTAGTTTGGCTATGCATACTAGTTTTTCAATTGAGGTGAGCCTATTGACCATGTTCATCTTTCTATGTACAAAACTTATAGCTTTAGAAAAATAGATCGATCTGATCTTCATAGTTTGGTTTAACTAAATCAACTTGATCAATTATTTCATTTTTGTATTTTTTAATTTTATAACTACATTGATTTGATTGACATAATTTTATTTTTCTATTAATTTAAAAGTTTTATTTATAATAGATCAACTATTTCAACTCTGTTTATTATTTTTGTGTTAAATTTTTCACATGATCAAACTTTTGCATGGATGACCTAGTTCAAAACAATAACTCAACATCTTTAAAATAATACCACATCGACCTGATCAAATCTTTATTATTTATCAGGTTCCTTCTAACCAGATTAGTGTTTTCACTTTATTAATTTTCAAGAAAATTTATTTTCTCATCTTTTCCATAATTTAAATTTTAGTACTATTTCTACAAGTTTTTCAATTCTATAAAAATATACCTATATGGTTAACTAGGTTGACTGTCTCGACCTATTTTTGTATTTGCTTCTTACCCATAAACCTAAGTTAACTTTATCAACTAATTTTATTCTAATCTATCTTATAATATAATAAGGTTATTTTCTTGACTATGTTCTATTCTATTTGTTCAACTTGGTCAACTAGATCAGCTTTGTTCTATTTGTCTTTATTCCTAGTTCAAATAAAGGGAATTAACCTACATTGATAGTAATTAAACTCATTTTACTTTCTAATTCATTACTTATTTATTTTCTTTCAAAATATTTTAAATTAGTTTTAAAACTAATTAGCTACTATTACAAAGGACTACTCGATACTCTATTTACTATCCTTATCTATCATTTTCAAATATCATGGTGTGAAGGGATTGATCCAATATTTATAGCCATAGTACATAGCTAAACATAGTTTTAAGTTTCCATGTACCTCATGGTATTTCAAGAACACTTATAACTTCAATCTTTATTGAACCTTAGAAATTCAGAAATTGATTTTTATGTGTGGTGCATTAGTTAGTGGTTAGCACCAAGAATCTAATTTCATCTTACCCTTAAAATTGAGTTTAGTGGGATATGGGAATGGTACTTCCACCATAGTTAGTGCTATGAAACATTGGGATGACATTATCCAATAGACAAGTAAGTATCTTTGAAAACCTACACTTTTAATCAATACCTTTAGTAAAACTTCCTAATCTTCTCTCAAAAAAATTAATTAGATTTTAAATTACATTCTTTCTACTTTTTATTTTCTACTCTATATTATATTATAGACTTATATTAGCTAACATTGATATAATTTTTATGTTATGTGTTACAACTAGATAGACTAGCTTGACCTAGTTGCCTATGTGATTAGTTTACTTTTCTGTAACTAAAACTAAATCATCCAAATTTAGATATTTTAAAAAAATTCCTAGATTATAAAACTTCATCAACCAACTTGACTTAGTCTATTTCATAATGTTCTAATTTTCTTCATTTTATAACTTCATTAACCATCTCAACACAATCTATTTTAGATAGTCCTTCCTATCATAACTTAGTCAACCAATTCAACCCATTCTATTTCAAACTATTCTATTCTTATTCTTATCACAACTTTATCAACCAGATTGACCTAGTCTATTTAAGTCTATTCTTCTTATTTATCTTAGTCAACTTGCTTGACTTCATCTTATTCAATAATTTTATGTCACCCTACTAATCTATGTTGAGTGTGAAACCTTTTGAGGCTATCACATGACCTTGGTGGAACATTTTGGGGGCTTAAAGAGATTCACAAATGTGGGGAGCACATTTTCTTGTGACTCCACCTTTTATGGAAATTTGCTTTCATGTGAGTGGAATATTCTTAGATATTTTTCTAATTTCTAAGTTGACTTCCATGCTTTGTAGAAGTGGGATTGACTTCCTTGTTTCATGGATTTAGTTATTAAATATCTAATTCATGTTGACTTCCTTATTTTTAGGGAATTAGTTGTCATCTCATTGTAAGTTGTGTAAAACTTTTTTGAAGGAAAGATAAGGATGGAATATTCCTTCCTTAGGCTCAAGGATAAGCTTGACTAGGTGGAGAATGACATGTTTCTTTGTGGATAACACTATCTTATATAAGGATGGTGAGTTTCCCCTTCTTGGGTTGATTTATTCCATATTTGTTTATATACAGGTGGTGGTGTGACTTTACAGATGAGATGTTTATTATTATAAGGTGTGGTATAACAGATTGTGGTGTGAATTTATATAGGTATAGGTGTGACATAACATCTATAGATTATTGCTGACAGATATCAAATTTTGATCAACAATTTAGAGAACTCTTTTATGAATTTTTGAGGAGATATTTTATCTCTATGACAATTTCTCTTTAGAAAGTTTGTACTCTTGTTCTATTATTATTATTTTATTGAGGACTTTTTTGGTAGATGTATCCCACATTGGGTGAACCATGGTATACCTATCTTATGTTATATTTCTAGTTTTTTTCCTTCATTAAAAAAATCATTTATCATGATTTGAGGAATTGATTTTGTGATGTAAGTAGTGCATAGAAAGATCTGATTTTACACATTTAAAATCTAGTTTATGTGTTTTAAATTAAGATTTTATGGTGAAATAAATATGATTTAAATTCATTTAATTCCTAATAATTGGTATTAGAGATTTGATAGTTTTTTTACTAAAGTGGTAAATTACAGGAAGGGTTATTAGCTCGAGTGGGAGCTACAGGAGAAGAGATTAGATTCAGAGTTGAGAAATTTGATGGAAAAAATTTTGGTTTATGGAAAATTCAAATATAAGATTACTTGTATTAGAAGTAACTTCATCTCCCCTTGGAGGGGAAAGGAGGACAACCTATATCCATGAGTGATGCTGATTGGACATTGCTTAACAAGAAGGCATTGAGAGCCATATGGTTATGATTTACATCTTCTATTGCATTCAAAAATTTAGATGAGAAAACTAAAAAGGATCTTATGTATAAACTTGGAAAGTTGTATGAGAAACCCTCTACTTAAAATAAAATATTTCTTATGAAAATATTATTTAATATGAAAATGTCTGAGAATGGTTACATTACTAGTCATTTAAATAGTTGTAAGTATGCTCACTTCTATTAGAATTAAATTTGATGATGAAGTTAGAGATTTACTAATTTTTTGTTATTTACCTGATAGTTGGGATAGCTTGGTTATGGCTATGAGTAATGTAGTCCCTACCAAATAAAGTTTAAATTGTGAGGATGTTGTAGGTGTGATTCTTAGCGAGGAAATTCAAAAGAAGAGCACTAGTGAATCATCTTCAGAGAATGATTTGAATATTGAAACCAGAGGTAGTCAAAGGGTAGATCTAAAGCCAAGATGATATGCTGACATTGTGGGAAGAGTGGACACTCAAAGAAGGAATATTGGTCACTTTGGATTAAGAATGCCAACAAGGAAGAAATGAATGAGGTAAATGTGACATAAGGTAATTCATATTAAGATGCCTTAATTCTTTCTTTGTATATTTTTCTATGTCTTGGGTATTAGATTTAGGGGCTTCTTTACATGCCACCCCACATAGGCATTATTTTACTGATTATGTTAAAGAAAATTTGGAACATCTTTATCTTGGTGATGATGAACCATGTGATATAGTAGAGAAAAGTTGTGTTTAGATGAAAATATAGAATTGGAACACATGGCTACTTAAGGATGTCAGACATGTGCCTATGTTGAGATAGAATTTGGTTTCAGTGGGTAATTAACCAGTAAGGGATATTTGGTAATGTTTACTATAGATTCTTAGAAAGTTACCAAAGGTGCTCTTATGGTTTCAAGAGGTAAGAAATTTGGTACATTGTATTTGACTACTAGTGTTGATTCTTGTGATTTAGTTGCTATAGATGAAAACATAACTATGTGGTACTATAGGCTCTATCATATGAGCCATAAGGGTATGGAGAATTTAAAATACAAGTTTCCTAGATTAAAATATATTTATTTAAACTTATGTGAGGGCTGTGTGTATGAGAAACTGATGCAAGTTAAGTTCTTGAAAGTTAGACTTGTAAAGAAAGAGTCTGAGTTAGAGTTGGTACATTCAAATGTATGAGGGCCAACTTAGGTATATTCTATTGGTGGTTTCAATTATTATGTCACTTTTATTAATGATGTAATTAGGAAAGTTTGGGTTTATTGAATTAAAAAGAAATTTAATGTCTTTGACACTTTTAAGAAGTGGAAAGCTTTAGTTGATAATGAAACACATCTCAAGTTGAAATGTCTTAGATCAGATAATGGAGGTGAGTATTGTAGTAATGATTTCCTTGATTATTGTTCTAACAATAGAATCCATAGGCAAATGATGGTTCTAGTAACACCACATTAGAATGGGGTATCTAAAAGGATGAACATAACAATAATGTAATGTGCTAGGAGTATGAGGATATATGTAGGGTTGCCTTTACAATTTGGGTAGAAGTAATTAACACAATAGTTTATCTAATTAGCAAAGGACCTTCAAAGCCTTTGGATGTTGGTATTCTTGAACAAACTTGGTCTGGTAAGAATGTTGATTATTCTTTTATTAGATTCTTTGGATGTGAGGCTTTTTCTCTTATTAAGAAAGAGGATAGGACCAAGTTAGAGGCAAAATTAAAAAATGCACATTTGTTGGTTATGGTGAGGATAAATTTGGTTTCCATATATGGAGTATTAGAGATAAGAAAATATTTTAGTCTAAAGATGTAATCTTTTATAAAAAAAATCATGTATATGAATCATTTGTAGGAATAGGAATAGAAAGAGTACACAATATTGGATGACATTGTGGATGGAAAAGTATCCAATGAATTAGTTCAATAACCTTCTACACAAGGACCCCAAACTCCTATGGTAAGAAGGTCTTCTAGGGTCAGAAGAGAACTTGAATGTTTTTCTCCTTCTTTGAATTATTTATTACTCACTAATAATGGAGAACTAGAGTGTTATAATGAAGTAATGTAGGTAGATTCCAAGAAGAAGTGGGAGCAAGCCATGGATGAGGAGCATAGATCTCTCATGGAGAAACAAATGTGTGGAATTTGGTAAGACTACCCAAGGGAAAGAGTCCATTTCCAAACAAGTGGATTTACAAAATAAAAGAAGATGACGAAGGGATAAAAAGGTATAAGGCTAGAATGGTGGTCAAGGGGTTTGCACAAAAATTAGGTATTGATTTTGATGAGATTTTTTCTCTTATTGTAAAAATGACTTCTATTAGGACTATTCTAGGTTTAGTTGTAGTTGATGATTTGCAGTTAGAATAATTAGATGTGAAAACTACTTTTCTTCATGGTGATTTGGATGAAGAGTTATATATGGAGCAGCGACAAGGATATGAGGTCAAAGATAAGGAGAGCTATGTGTGTAGAGTAAAGAAGAGCTTATATGGCCTGAAACAAGCTCCATGATAATGGTATAATAAATTTTATTATTTAATGTTGGAAAAAGGTTATCTAAGGTGTAATTTTGACCATTACATGTACACTAAACATTTTGATGATGGTTATTTTACTATATTATGCTTTTATGTGGATGACATGTTAGTTGCAGGAAAGAATATACATCATATTCATATACTTAATAAATAGCTTAGTGACTCTTTTTATATGAAGGATTTGGGTACAATGAAGAAAATCCTTGGTATGAGGATTACTCATGATAGAAAAGAGAGGAAGCTGATTTTATCCCAATCAGAGTATGTGAAGAAAGTCTTGGAAAGGTTTACCATGTTAGATGTTAAATCTATTGGTAATCCTTTGGTAGGCCACTTTATATTATCAAAGGAGTAGTGTCCTAATATGGAGGTTGAAAATATTAAGATGTAAAATCTATCTTACTCACTTGTAGTTGGTAGTTTGATGTATGCCATGGTTTGTACTAGGCTAGATATTGCCCATGCAGTGGGAGTTGTGAGCAGGTATATGAGTGATCCTAGTTATGAGCATTGGCAAGCAGTGAAATGGATTCTTCAATACTTGAAAAGAACCATTGATATTTCATTATGTTATGGCAGTTCATAGACCACTTTGCATGGTTATGTGGACTTAGATAAGGCAGGGGATATTGATAACAGGAGGAGTATGATACATTATATATTTACTAATGGATATACAACAATTATTTATATTTTTAGGATACATAAGGTTGTGGCTTTGTTAGCCACAAAGGTAGAGTATGTTTTTGCCACAGAGGTTAGAAAAGAGATGATTTGGTTATAGTAGTTACGAGAGTTGGGGCATGAGTAAGAAGTTGAGAGACTATATAGTGATAGTCAGAGTGCTATTTATTTGGTAAAGAACTCTACTTTCCACTTGAGGACAAAACATATTTAGTTACATTATCACTTAATTAGGATAGATTTTGAGGATAACTTGGTGAAGTTAGAGAAGATTTATACTTGCTAAAATCTTATAGATATGATGACCAAGGTGGTCACATTAGACAAGTTGAGACTATGTTCAGATTTGGTTGGTCTTAGTGGTCATGGAGAAGTGATAGATTCTATTTAGGAGAAATAGTCTCTAATTGGGAGATTATTAAGTGTGGGTCCCTTTGAGGCTATCACATGACCTTGGTGGAACATTTTGGGGGCTTAGAGAACTCCACAAGTGTGGGGAACACATTTTCTTGTGACTCCACCTTTTATATAACTTTGCTTCCATGTGAGTGGAATATTTGCAGATTTTTTTATAATTTTTATGTTGATTTCCATGTTTTATGAAAGTGGGATTGAATTCCTTGTTTTAGGGAGTTGGTTATTAAATATCTAATTACCATGTTGACTTCCATGTTTTTTGGAAGTCAGATTGACTTCCTTATTTCTAGGGAGTTAGTTGTTATCTCTTTGTAATTTGTGTAAACCTTTTTTGGAAGATAGATAAGGATGGTGTTTTCCTTTATTGGAGGGCTTGAGGATAAGATTGATTTTGTGGAGGATGACATGTTTCCTTGTGGATAAGGCTATCTTGGATAAGGATGATGAGTTTCTCCTTCTTGGGTTAATTTCTTCCATATTTGTTTATACAGGTGGTGGTGTGATTTTCCAGTTGAGATGTTTATTATTATAGTGTGTGGTGTAGCAGCTTGTGGTGTGACTTTATATAGGTACAAGTGTGGCATATAATCTATAAATTATTGTTGACAGATATTAGATTTGGATCAACAATTTAGATAATTATTTTGTGAATTCTTGAGGAGATATTCTATTTCTGTGAGAGGTTCTCTTTGGAGAGTTTGTACTCTTGTTATATTATTATTTTATTGAGGAGTTTCTTGGTGGATGTAGCCCACATTTTTTGAACCATGGTATACCTATCTTATGTGATATTATTGTTATTTTCTTAAATTTTCTCCATTAAAACAATCATTTACTGTGATTTAAGGAATTGATTCCATGATGCAAGTAGTGCATAGAGAGATCTAATTTTACACATTTAAAATTTGGTTTATGTGTTTTAAATTAAGATTTTATGGTGAATTAAATATAATTTGAATTCATTTAATTTCTAAAAATTTGAACATATTGAGAGGCTTGACTTGGTTCATTTTCAACCTATAAATATATCATTTTCCTAGTAAGTGTTTAAATCAACTTTTTCATCATGCAACACTAGTTTAATGATGTTATAGAGTAAAATCAAACTAATATGATGAGTTTCACTAATCCTAATATTTTATCTAAAACACACTTTAAAATAACTAACTGAAATGCTATCAATATCTATGTTACCACTAGAACTACCAACTATGGGACTCCTCTCTATTCCACTACACTTAACACTTTATCCATGTAAATAGTATAATATGAAGTGACCTTGATTATACAATTGAAATTATCCTCTTCATCAATTAAAATCATCAACATAGAGTTAAGGATCCCATAGTCATTTATAAACTCATGATGGGACCTCATATTAGAGAACCCCATTTACCTTCACCTATCTTTTCTACATGTTGGGGCAAGCCATTTGATGACTTCTACCACATTCTTGTCCTCTTTCATGCCTCCCTCTAATATTATGGAATCATATTCCATTCCATATTTCACTTCCATGCCAAGTATTTATAAAAACATGGTAGGTGTGACTTTTATTGGGTCTACTCAAATCACCCACACTAATACCCAATTCCATACAACTACTAGTACATCTAATACTACTAGTGCTTATCATGCCACTAGTGCATCTTATGCTACTAATTCATATCAAAATATTAATTCCTCACATAATACAAACACATTCAATGTTACTTCTACTACTCAAAATACCATTCAAACTAATTAATTAAGTACTCTTAATCAAATGGCTACTTTTCAAACCAATAGTTATAATCAAATGATGAAAATGCAAAACTAGTTAATGCATCTCCAAAACCAACCTCAACCTAATAAATTGGGAGTGAAAAATAATAATTTTCTCCAACCCCCACCCTTAGATATGCACATGGTAACGTTATATCACAACCCCCACTTATTAACAAAGTTATTAAACACTTATAATATAAACCTCTTGTTCCTCAAATTGTAAACATTGACATAGGTGGCATAGTTCCCATTGTTACTTATGATGGATGAAAACCTAAGGCATCACTTACCTAGACCAAACTATCATTTTTCACTATGCATCACCTATCTCACACTCCTTGTATTCAATCTATAGTCTTTATCCTCACTATTTTGGGTCACACAAAGATCAAATTTTCTTAAAATAGTAATTTATAAATGAATAGTTAAAACTCCTATTTATATTTTAAATTTAAAAATTATTTAACTACAAATTATTTACCTACAAATTCCATATTTTACTCATAACTATGTCTTTACAAGCTCTTTTTCCAAACCATAAAATGTTCTAAAATCCTAACAATGTAGATAATTTTTCCACATATAACATATTTTTACAAAAAAATGATTTTTTTCTTAATTTTTAGGCCCACCTAATTTTATCTATATTAGATGCCTCTTCATTTATCTCACAAAAGTTTGATTATATAGAAACACATTAAGTGAAGGTATGTATTATTAAATTCTCTCCTTTCATTTTATCTTTATGCTTTGTGCTATAATTTATTTAGCTCAGCATTGTTTGTTGTTATGCTCTTTTCCCTAAGAACCATCTCACCTTAAAACTGTGTGACACATGATGAGATTTGAGTGGGTAATATGTATACACATTATATTTTTAAACTTTATTATTTATTGATACTTTATCTCTTGCAGGAACCCATCGAATCTCAATCTGAGTGCATACTTTAAAGAGTACACTAAGAAAGGTGTTGGTAAATATTTAGTGCTTTATATGATTGTTGGCCCCTATACCATTACCTAAAACCAATAAAAACTATTATTATACAATTCCCTAAGCATTAAAAACCCACTTATACACTCCCCTAAGAAATTCACCACCCAAAATAGCCCCTACCTAAGCAAAATCCCAATTTACCCACTTTTTCTATTGTGTCAACTCAGTTGACCTTGTTATAAATTTAGTGCATGTTACAGATCTATGTCAATTCAAGATAGTGTATTTCAAGGCCTAATGGATCTATTTACTACCTAATAAATTTGATCGGGTTGACCTTGTCAACTTAATTTTTAGAAGGGAGGGTTAATCTTTGGATATATATACCTATTCAAATTCATCTATAAAGAGAGGATCATTCAATTGTGCATCATTACTACTTTTAAATATACTTATACAATAAATAAGAGGTTTCATTTCTTACATTTTTGTCTTGGAGAAGTAGCAATTATCTTGTGGAGGTATTGGATGAATAGGAGAAGTTTGAGCACCTAGAGTTGATCTATCTCTATGATCATTACAAGCCACAACAACCTCTTACAAAGCACCATTGGTGAAGAGATAAATTGAGGCATGATGGGTTCACTTAAATAACGTAAGTATAATCCTAGCCATTCATATTTCAATAAATATATATTTTAGAACTAATGGATTGAGTTGCATCTCTCCTCACTTAATTTATTTATATGTCGTATTAGATATAATTATTTTTTTATGTTTATTATCTTCTCCATTTATCCCAAAAGATTTGGTGAGCACTAGATTAACTTGCATATTTATTTATTATATTATTATGTTTATGGTTATTAAAATCATAATACATTTATATGTTTATCATAAAAATAACATTTAACTAGAGGCCTTGGAAACCTCTCCTTTGTCATTGTGTGATAAGAGATCCCATAGCGTAGGTTTAGTGGATCCATTATTAATCATGACTCTAATATAACAAATTATTGCTAAGTATATTGTTAGTTTATTACCTTCTCCAAACTTGGATATTACTAAGTAGGATAAGTTGTAAATATACCATATTTTATTTTCATAAATAGATCATATTAATGGGGGCATGTCATAGAGGCATGACTTACACACATTCATAGTTTCATATATTATTTGGGGCATGCAAAATGTTGGGAGTAGACTAAGACTACCAAAATCATAAAGTGTAATAGATGGACACATGTGCAACTTGTATTATTTTATCACTTGTATATATTTTTGTATGTACTTTACCCTTGTAATCATATAAATAGGCTTTAGAATGTGAAGAGTATTTATTATGCATATAATGAAAGGATGTAATATTAAATGATAATGTTTTGTAAAATACTATATATAACACCAAATTGTATTTTTTAATGGATTTGATGTGATAGAGATTAATATATAGCTCTATAATGATTTCCCTTACTTATCTTTTATGGTTGTTATGTGCACAATTATGCTCTATTTCATAAATATATTAGTCATATAAAACTTATCAAATGTTTTGTATCTAAAAAAACTACATTTTATTATTATTATTATTATTATTATTACTATTATTATTATTATTATTATTATTATTATTATTATTATTATTATTATTATTATTATTATTATTATTATTATTATTATTATTATTATTATTATTTTGTTAATTAATAGATAAGATAAATCTAATATATAGTTTGATGTATTATTTTGTCATTTATTGCACTAGTTATCCCTATTTTAACATGTTCTAATGGGCTTTATAGGAACCTCTGCTAACAATGGTATGGTAAGCATGTAAGTTCTGTGTAAAACATGTTGAGATGGCTACCAAGACAAAGAGATTTGGAAATATGGATGGATTAAAGAGTTTGTAACTTTGATAAATAAAAATAAAAAATAATCAAGAATACCACAAAATAAGTTATTCAAGAGCATATATATATAGAGAAAGTAATGATTTTTTGGTGCAAATTGATGGTATTGTTAGTTGTGTGGTTGTCTAGGTTGGAGTATTATTATTTTAAACCAAGAAGGATAGACTTTATGGTATGGATGAAAGGATATATAGATAGAATACAAACTCTAGATACCAAATGGAATCATGTGGTAAATCATTGGGCTAAATTTGCCATCAATGGTTACATCATAGAATTTAATGTACAAGGGTATTCAATTTTCATAGTTATGTAGGACTTGTTTTGTTGAGGTATGTTATTTTTTTTGGTGTTGTGGCAATGATTTTTTCATTGATTTCAAAGTCAATATGGATGTCATTAATGTCAAGGTCAAAGTTGAGGCCATGCATAGTGAAGTGGTATGTGACAAAGAAGTCTTATGATAAGAGAAAATTTGTCGGCAACCTATTTTCTCTCTATTGAGAGAAAATTTGAAGGAAACATGGTAATTATTCTAAAGTTTATGACATGTCAAGGTTAAGATCAAGATACAAGGTAAGCATACTTTTGAGCCTTAGTCTTAAGGAGCATTGTCATATCATGAGCATATGTGTAAAGATTGTTGTATGGTAACATGGATACACATAGGTATGAGTGGATGTTTAATAATTCCCATTCATGCATATAAATTTTTGAAACACTTAGGAGAGTTTCAAGGTAAACATTTATGGGTATGGTCTTAAGCCTAAGCATGAAACCTAATTAGTCCTAAACTTTGCCTGACCTAATAATAAGTCTTGAGGTTTAATAAAAAATGAAAATAATTGGTATAACATGTGATAAGATTATTGACACTATGCAAACATGTGTATAAGGTATACAATCCTTTAGAGGAGGTTTCTAGGTCGATCCTTGGCTTAGTCTTTACTTAAAGAAACCTAGTGAGAAGGCACATGCTTGGTAACATGATGAGGTGAGAAGTACAAGGATTTTAAGGAGAATAATTGAAGTGTGAGAGAAATTTATGAGGATTTATGGAATTATATTGAGCTTTTGAGATCAATTCAAGAGGTTTCAATGTGTGGTCAAGGTCTAAGTATGGCTTATAGGTTTAGGCCTAATGAGCAAAGAGACCTAGTGTGGCCTAATGAGGGGTCAATTTAAATTTCCAAGGTTACATATCTCATGAGACAATTTTTAGAGGTGTGATAGGTTTTAAAAAGTTTTTTGAATAAGTATAAGATCAAAATCTCAAGGAAAAAGCATGAAAATTGGTGTTGAGGTTTTTTGTGTGCATAAATTGAGGTATTACAAAATTAAGAAGGATTTTATTATGCCCATTGGGATGTGAAATATTTTCATGAGGATATAATAATTTCATGGTATTTGGGGAAGGTTCATATATTAAAGTATATAGAATTTGTGTCTGGGTTGAGGGCCTAAGTTTTATGAATGATTGTTAAGAATGGAAGAGTCTAAACCCTCTCTAAAACCCTAACTATGGCTCGATATGGAATATTTTATTGGAAATGGCTCATAATTTTTTATTTTACATATTATTATGGTTTTAGTTTTTATTAAACTATCCTAGGAACCTCTAGGTGGAATTGGTCTATCATAAGACTGAGTGGATTCTATAGGAAACCTCTTATTTCTCATATTTTTGATATATCATGAAGGGTTGACCATTTAAAATCATGAAAATGATTATAATATTATGTTTGAGACTTTTATTTTATTATAATTTAATTTTATAATCAGTTTTAAAACTTAAAATATGCTAAATTGGTCATGGAAGTTGGCTTATCGCTAAAAAGGCCTAGTGAGGAAGATACTGAGAAAACCAGGCAGAAGTGAGAATGAGATTAGGGATAGGTTGTAGTGTATTATGGATAGATAAAAATTCATGGGGTTATATTTAAATACCTATAAAACATATCCATAATTTATATAATTTTTTAATAATATTTTGTATGGAATAAAGTTAATCTCATAATGACTTGTCTAACATAGTGAGGTCTGTGTAAGGTGAAGAAATGAGATTGGTATGTAAGACCAATATTGATGTTTAAAATAATAAAATATATAATTAAATATGTTATAATTATGTTTAAGGATAATATAATCCCATTTTAATTTCATAAAAGTGTTCACACAAGTGTTCTAAGTCTTGGTTTCTATGACTATGTTTTGGAGCATTCAGGCAATTTTCTATGTGTTAGTGAGAATGATGTTTTTTAGTCATTATGCATAGATTTCATGAATTAAATTAAAATTAAGTTGTTATTGTAGACACCGAAATCATGTCTAACCTTGGTCTTTTCTCCCCCTTAGACCATTTCCTATCCCTAACCCACCTAGGTCTTATTAATTGGAAATAATCATCTATTTTTAATTAAATAAGTCCTTTTTCCCTCTCCTTGCCACCTCACCACCCTAGGATACCCTCCTTGGATTCCCTTTATTCCCCACATGGCCATATCTAGCACCTAGACTCCCATTCCAACTTCTCCTCTCATCCATTTAATCCCTTTCGACAGTTTCTCCCTCGGACTAGCTGACCCGGCAGTTGGGAAAATGGACGAAGG
The DNA here is from genome assembly GCA_037957365.1 of Torreya grandis. Classification (NCBI taxonomy): domain Eukaryota; kingdom Viridiplantae; phylum Streptophyta; class Pinopsida; order Cupressales; family Taxaceae; genus Torreya; species Torreya grandis. The sequence goes on along the minus strand of JARHVA010000325.1, from coordinate 2,724,318 downwards.
CTATTTTTAGCCTTTCTCCTACCTTCCAGCTACCGACGTCAGTCAACTATCAGCCGACATCGGCAATATTTCTGGCATCGACAGCTTTCATAACGGTTTCTACACCGTTATCTCTTCTCCTCTTGGCTCTCTTAGCTCTCTTGGTCTTCTCTCTCACATCCTGACTCAGAATCTAGCACTCTGATCATCAATCCATTCTTGGACCCTGTCAATCTGCCCAATATCTCAACCAAGCATCTAACTCTCTCCCTCAGGTACTTACAACAAGCTTCTATAAGCACAATAGGGATTCTCAATCAGTAATAGGGCCTCACATCTGACAACATCAACAACAGGTAAGGGGATCATCAGCAACACACTTTCAGCCAACCACAGGTAAGTATATTGTCTGTGTTTTTATTCTCTCTTCAGTTATTGCTTTCAAACAATATCTCTCCAGACCAGATTGTTAATCAAGCCAGGGCCAAATCTTGACTTTTCCACCTCCCTGTTGCCTCCGTCCTCTGTCAGACCATACACTCTGCCCATTCAACCAGACTCTCAGACCCAGACCCCAGACCATTTAACCAAGCCCAAAACTTTGTCTCAAGACCACTCAAACAAACCCAGACCCTTCTTTGGCCTTGTCCATAGACCAAAACCTTGACCAGAACCTATCCACAGAGCAAAACCCTGACCAGACCGTGTCCAAGCTTATTGCCTCGACTGACGCCGGCTAGTACCCCGACCGACGTCGGCAGTATAACCGACATCAGCATCTTGACCAACCAACGCCGGTAGGACCACTGACGCTGGCGACTGTGACCAGTTCGACAACTTCACTCAGGTAAGACTCTATATTCTCCCTTTTTCATTTCATCTTTCAGTCTTTTTAACATTCTATCTTTTATCAGACTTTATCTTTGTCAAACAATGGGTTGACCTCCCTTAAGTAAGTTTTCATACTTCTGGGAACAAGCTTTCACTTGGCAACCCACCATTTATCCATCTAACGTCTTCTTTTGTCTAAGTCTCTTTTCTTTGCAGGTGTCATTCCTCCACAGCCAAAGAGGAGTACTTACAGCATCTGGATTTATGGTGCGCAGACTATATCTAGGTACACAAGCCTTGACCATCTCTTAAGTTTCTCATTTTCTCTCCTTTGAATTTGAAAGCAAAATTTGAATAGAAACATTCTGGCATGCCCGGTGGGACCCTTAGGGCCTTCCTTGGTTCCTTTCCTATTTTTTTCATTCAGGTGCATTAGGCTTCTTCCTCTTCACCTCCTTCTTTTCTTCTTAAAAACATTATAAGTAGGGATAAAAAGAACCTTTCTTCTTTTCTTGCATTTCTAGACTAGTCCAAACATCATACTCTCGAACCCCTTTCTCAAATTTGCCTTCATTCAAACTTCAATTTTTTGACTTGGGCATTAAAACACTCTGCATTGCATTTCTGTTTGCTTGCATCTTTTAGACCACACCTAGTAACTTAATCCGCATATTGAATTAATCTAGTCCACTTCATGTTACACTACTGAACCACGTGCACTCAATAAAACATAAAACTCACTTGAGACAAGGCCCGACTGGGATTTCATCCCCCAACGGATACCTTACCCCTTCCCGGTGATCCTACTTGGATTTCATCACCAAGGGGAAAGCCAACTCTGTTCTCTGGCAGAGTCTAAACTATAGTGAAAGTATATTTTGGCTAAGCGAAACCAGCTAACCACTGGAATCGTGAAGTGAGGGGAGCTTGCTCCTTAGCACCAGGACTGTACGAAAGCTAATACAAACTTTTGAGCACCTTAACATACCTGAAACCATCTTTAGATTACTTATTCTAGGACCCTTCTTACAGCCAACTTCCTCAAACATCACATTAAGGCATAAGCCACACGATCTTAATAAAATTGTTCCTAGGGATTTAACGCTAGGATCTGTCTGTCATCATCATATTTTCTATTTTTTATCTGTCTTTTTTGAGCTGGTAAGGACGTCTTTTCCATTTCCAAAAACTTTTTTTCTGAGTTTCTGGAAAACACAATAATCGACATCGGTCCTGTAACCGACGTCGGCAACTTTTCTACACCGGCATCGGTCATCTGACCGACATAGGCAGCCTTCATTCACCGACATCGATTTTTATACCGACGTCAGTCTTTGTCTATTTTCTTTTTTCCAAAAATAGCAAGCTTAAAATCCAACTTTCTGGCTGTCTAAACATTCATTCTGGTTTTTTGAGACTGACAAAACACAGTTTCTCGAACCTGACCCTTTCTCATCTTGCATGGTTTTGACACGCAGTCAAAGCAAGGCTCTTTTTGACCACTTTAGCCATCAACCGCCTTTGTCTACCCTGTCCCTAACCAGTCCTATCATGGAGTTCCACTCGGAGACTGAAAGAACTCCTACAGGACCGACCCCGACCCAGACTCTCATCATCCCCGATGGGGACCCAAACTTTGACCTCACAGCCCTCCAACACTATCTCGTAAACAACCCAATGCGAGACCTTTTGGGTGAAGCGGCAATGACATCGACGTCATCCGCTACCCAACCCATCATGACTCAGCCCATTGTCTTGACTAGTCACTCGACCATGACCAATACATAAAGTTTGGCCTCCTCATCTATTTTCGAACCTATCTCCATCGGGGTGTCATTACCCCCTCAACCACACACATTAAAACCGAGTTCTACACCATACCAGAACTTGGTTGTCTCGACCTCACCCACTCTTGCACCTATACACGCGGGAGTGACAACCTATCCTTTTATTAGTGCCGCCACTCAACCATCTATGGTGATATCTAGTCAACTTGTGTCCTCCAACGTCATGACACAAGCTCCTTTGACCATGACATCTATCCCTATGACGTACTATCCATATGTTGTGCCTACACAAGCAAACCAAGTATGTCATACGCCTCTTCGACCGCCTTTTAGGTGCCCTACAACCTAGGGGGTGCCCCACCTGCCAATCCGTCAGCAGACATCATTAAAATGCTGATGGATAAAATGTCTAGTCTCGAAGCCTCCATTTCCAGTTCAAGCAATGCCCTGTCATACGACCAGATTTATAACGAGCCCATTCATCCTTCTGTCCCTATTCAACCATACCCCAACCAATGGGAGCTCCCTAAATTCACTCACTTCTAGAGCAAGGAAGACCCACATCAACACTTACAGGCATTCAGACATGCCTGTTACCTTATTGCCCATGATGATGCGTTGCTTTTACGCATGTTTCTTATGTCCCTTTCTAGTCCCGCCCTTGACTGGTATAGCTCACTTACCAGACATTCTATCTTTTCATTCGCTCAACTTGCCCAGTTATTTCTCAACCATTTCTCAATCAACATCACTAAACAAGTCTCGATCATAGACCTCTACTCCATCAGGCAATTCGAGGATGAATCAATACTCAATTTTGTCACCCATTGGAGACGCCTAACTAACCAGCTCTCCTTCTCCTTGCCTCAATCCGAGCTCATCAAGCTCTTTTCTTGAGCATGTGCTAGGCACATCTCTTCTACCTTGTGGATTTAGACATTCCGCACTTTTGACGAAGCTTTCACCATGGCTCGAAAGCTTGAACTCCGCGCCATTGAAGAGGATAAGGTCAAATTGCATCATACCAATGCAAAAGCCAATGACCCTTCTTCTTCCAGTCCTTCTTCTTCTGCCAACTCTGAGTCCAAAGGAGTGGCCAACACTGTGGTCGTCAGATCACCATCCTCGACAACAACCAATCGACCTCAACCTTCAACATCTCAAAGCATCACAAAACAATTTCAACAACGGTACATGCAACCCTTCCCTAACCGTCCTCCTAGCCACAACAACATTCAGACCATGACCAATGACTCTCATGACCATCATATACACACAGTCAACATAGTTTTGCCTCTTGTCCCTGACCAACCTCTTCCATAGGTAGAAGAGCCATCTTCTCCCGTTTGTCTTTCATAGGTAGAAGAATCTTCTTCTCCTATTAGTCCTCCATCGACCTCTCCCATATTGGAAGACGCCTTGACCACATCAACACCAGCTGCCTTGCCTTCATCCTTCTTATCATCCATAGATGATCACACCTTTTCGACTCCTCAACTACACACAGAAGCCATGACTACTCCGGCTCTCTTTCTACTTAAAGAGCCCACATCTTCAATCCCTTCTCCATCGAGAGAAGAACCATCCATATCTGAGCCCGAACCCGCACGAGCATCCACCTTACCAAAAGAGATTGAACCTCTTGGTGTTCACCCCGCATCTAACCTAACCTCTCGCAATAATGGCCCTCAAATCAAACCAAAGAAGGCCACTAGACCACACTGGAGGACTCATCCCCCACCTTCGTCATTACCCTCAATCTTGGGCCTGCATCCGTCCACTTTAATAGGAATTCTTCCTACTCCCATACTCCACAGAGGCAAGTCACCTCCATTACTCCCTCAACCCCTTAGACATATATCTCCTCTAAACTTTCGACCAATGCCTCTTACGCCTCCTAAACCAAAGTCATCAATCCCCACTGCAATAAAACATCCAGACCCATTAGCGAGATCTTATGCCTTGCTGTTATGGCAATTGTTGCAGTCCTCTCGCATCTATCTCCCGCCTCTTAAATCATATCAATCTCTCAGACCTAAACCCCCCTGGTTTGATGACACTTGCATTTGTGCATATTATCGCACGCCTGGGCATGACACCGAGCATTGTTGTGCCCTCAAGGTCACCATTCACTAATGTCTGGGGAATGACACCTCTCTTCTCGACCACATTATTAATAAACCTTCAACACCACCCCACTCATCAACTCTCAGATCAAGACCATCTTGGTTTGACAACTCTAAATTTTGTCATTATCATCATACTCCGGGACATGACACTGAGCATTGTTGTGCTCTTAAAGCTATCATTCATCAATAACAGAAAAAGGATACCCTTCTCATTAAGGATCCTCTCGACCTCCTCTTTGACAAATTATCAACACCGACCAATGCCTCTCAAACTTCATCACCTAAATCGAGATCTCCATGCAAGACTATGGTCCCTTTTCCACCTTTGACTCCATTATTCGACATCAACACAGTCCATTTGACCACCAAGCCTCAACCGACCATGACCAATCTATCCAACATTCTCCCTAAGCGACTGGGGGAATCCAACCTTATCTTGCCTTCAACCAAGCCATCAACCAAACAGTTAACCAAGCCTTTGACCATGACATCGACCATGACCTCGACTAGACATCAACCAAGTCTCGACCAATCATCAACCAATCTTTTAATCATGACCTTGACCAACATCAACCAAACTTTGACCAAACTTCAATTACCAACATCAATCAACCAAACACTTATCACTTCTTCAAACCGTCATCAATCATCATGACCAATTTGGAAAGAGCCAAATGGGGCAAATTTGCTCCTAATTGACTCGAACTTTATCATAACGCACAAGCATGGCCCAGGGACTTATTTGAACAAGAGCCCCTTTCATGCCTTTCATCCACGACCATTCTTATGTTAGTCAGGTATTCATCACTTGACGTTTTACTTGAGCTCATCCCTTGAGCAACTCCCTATCATTGTCATTCATATTCCTTTCAACCCTACTTCCCAACACTAGTCACCCCATTTTGTCAAGCAGCAATGCTTTGTCCTTATAAAAGGGAACCCTTAAACCTCTACAGGCTCATCCATGGCTAACAATTTCAGTCAATAATTATATCAAAAATAACATATCATACCAGGTCATAAAACTCTCTAAATGTAGACTGCTCCCTCGAAGGATAGCTACACGATTGTTGTATTTACTAGACTGCTCCCTTAAAGGACAGCTAGGCCAACTTATCAAACATATAAAGCAAAATATAGACCACTCCCTCGAAGGATGGCTATGACTAACTATTGCTACATACAGCCAGCACCTCTTTTTGAAGCTTCCCGCATTGATCAGCTTCACATATATGACCACCACTTAAGACAACATCTCTATGTGGACTTCCCGCATCGATCAGTTCACCGTCAAAAAAAAAAAAAAAAAAAGAGACTGACACGTTATCAAACCATGGACATGCCTATAGTCGTTCTTGGGTCACCTATAAAAGGGGCAAGGTTATTCTTGCCACAAATGGGTTACTCCCTCCTCTCCTATCATATCACCCGCTCAAGGGACTTCGAGCTCACTTAACGTCAAGTGATTCGATTACTTCTCTAGCACAACACTGGTCCACGACGTGATGCATAAATGGGGCTTTTGTTCTAACACCCCTATCCATGCCGTTTATTTTAGTCCTTGTCAATGAAAGAGCAACACGCCTTTCACAAATCTTTTACACTTTGGTCACATTTAATCACAACATTTTTAGACCAAAAACTTGGCATCATGATATCATACATCATCATTGTCCTTTTCACATGGTTTCTATGGACACCAATACACATGGAAACTATCGACCCGACATAATTTATGTTAAGCATAAACCAATACTTGCTGAAGCATAAATAGACCTCAATTCATTTTTAGCATACATCCATCACAAATATGGAAAATCGCTAGGGATGAAAGACCCCTGACCAATGTTACAGAATACACCATTTGGAAAATGCTGTAACATCATCTTCTCCTCATCATTTCGACCTTGACCTTGACTAAGACCAGCCTATCGACATCTTTGACCCTCTGTCCAAACTACATTGGTCTGAGGCCCTTCCAATTTGGGCTATGTAGGCAGCACTCAGTCTTATGAGGTTAGCTCGACCATTTCCTTCATCCATCCATCTGCTCATTCGTCTCTCTCAAGACGTCGACCTTTCATCTTTTGTCATGACCAATCAACCAGCCCTGCCAATGTCGAAGTCATTTCTGACTCCTCATGGGGCACATTTGAGATCACTTATATCTCAACCCGACCAACGACCATGGAGATCATGTCTATCTCCTCCGACCTTGACCACTTCTGAGACAAATCTGTCTTGGTTTTGTTTGCACGCATGCTACCTCACGAATAAATAGCAAATTTTTTCGCAGACCTTATTTTTGGACCCTCACAAGTATAGGATTGCAAGCCAGTTGATCTGCACTACTTGAGACTTTTTTGTGTTTCTGGGAGTACTTCCTGAGCCCGAGATACCTAGAACATGATGACTATTGGAGCTTCAGCTTAAATTGAATAACCCAATCAGCAGATGACTAAATGCTAGGGCCTGGTTATTTCAATTTTGGCACTCCTCGACCTTTTGACTGTGACCATTTGACCTGTTTGTCCCGTGAAGTGGTATATGCACAATCACAACTATTGTAGCATTTTCACTCACTCTTCATCTTTTTCATCCACCTTTTATCAAATCAGCACCCGACATCAGGTTCCCCTCCCTCGACTCTCGCTTTAAGGGGGAATACCTCATCCATAATTGGGGCAATCCACATCATCCCATTACCTGGGGCAACCAACTCCTATTTTTGTCTTGCAGTTCATCCAGAACAACCAACAAGACAAAAAGGGGCAAATGTAGACACTAAAATCATGTCTAACCTTGGTCTTTTCTCCCCCTTGGACCATTTCCTATCCCTAACCCACCTAGGTCTTATTAATTGGAAATAATCATCTATTTTTAATTAAATAAGTCCTTTTTCCCTCTCCTTACCACCTCGCCACCCTAGGATACCCTCCTTGGATTCCCTTTATTCCCCACATGGCCATATCTAGCACCTAGACTCCCATTCCAACTTCTTCTCTCGTCCATTTAATCCCTTTTGACCGTTTCTCCCTCGGACTAGCTGACCCGGCAGTTGGGAAAACGGATGAAGGCTATTTTTAGCCTTCCTCCTGCCTTCCAGCTGCCGACGTCGGTCAACTGTCGACTGACGTCGGTGATATTTCTGGCATCGGCAGCTTTTGTAATGGTTTTTTCACCGTTATCTCTTCTCCTCTTGGCTCTCTTGGCTCTCTTGGTCTTCTCTCTCACATCTCAACTCAGAATCTAGCACTCTGATCATCAATCCATTCTTGGACCCTGTCAATCTGCCCAATATCTCAACCAAGCATCTAACTCTCTCCCTCAGGTACTTACAGCAAGCTTCTACAAGCACAACAGGGATTCTCAATCAGCAACAGGGCCTCACATCTGGCAACATCAATAGCAGGTACGGGGATCATCAACAGCACACTTTCAGCAAGCCACAGGTAAGTATATTGTCTATGTTTTTATTCTCTCTTCAGTTATTACTTTCAAACAATATCTCTCCAGACCAGACTGTTAATCAAGCCAGGGCTGAATCTTGACTTCTCCACCTCCCTATTGCCTCCATCCTCTGTCGGACCATACACTCTGCCCATTCAACTAGACTCTCAGACCCAGACCCCAGGCCATTTAACCAAGCCCAAAACTTTGTCTCAAGACCACTCAAACAAACCCAGACCTTTCTTTGGCCTTGTCCATAGACCAAAACCCTGACCAGAACCTATCCATAGAGCAAAACCCTGACTAGATCGTGTCCAAGCTTATTGCCCCGACTGACGCTGGCTAGTACCCTGACCGATGTTGGCAGTATAACCGACATCGGCACCTTGACCAACCGACACCGGTGACTGTGACCAGTTCGATAGCTTCACTCAGGTAAGACTCTATCTTCTCCCTTTTTCATTTCATCTTTCAGTCTTTTTAACATTCTGTCTTTTATCAGACTTTATCTTTGTCAAACAGTGGGTTGACCTCCCTTAAGTAAGTTTTCATACTTCTGGGAACAAGCTTTCGCTTGGCAACCCACCATTTATCCATCTAATGTCTTCTTTTGTCCAAGTCTCTTTTCTTTGTAGGTGTCATTCCTCCACAGCCAAACAGGAGTACTTACAGCATCTTGATTTACGGTGTGCAGACTATATCCAGGTACACAAGCCTTGACCATCTCTTAAGTTTCTCATTTTCTCTCCTTTGAATCTGAAAGCAAAATTTGAATAGAAACAGTTATATATGTATAATATGATCATTATAATTTATTTATATTCATTATAAACTCCTATAAAGGTGTGAAAATTCAAATGTTCTTTACTAGTTTTTGAAGCATGTTTGCAGTTTTGGTGAGCATATGGAAGTGGTCTGTTTGAGGTCTTTTCACCTATATGGTGAAGTATAATGGAAATTATTATGAATATGAGGTAATTTATTTTATATTAATGTGATATTTTTATTGGGTTATTTTTTAAATTTGAATGTATGCTTCACATTTTCAAGACCTTTTTGGTAGTGAGAAGGCCTAATTGTGAGTGGGCTTAATGGTATGGTTCAAGGAGTGAAATGAGATAAATGGAGTTGGGAAAATAATGTGAGATTATAAGTGGTATAATTTAAGTGTGTGTTAAGTTTTTCATCCATTTATGGAGGCTCAATATGTTCCACATGGTCAAGATGAAATGTATGCTTTGAGAAGGCCTAATTACATTAGGTCTCTATTAGGCCTAATGGTGGTTTTGGTCCTTATGAGTGATGATAAACCTATGTAGTTGGTGTTTCACTTGTGAAACATGTTTTTTGATATATTAAATTTTTTATAAATTTATGGATATATTTATGTATGACCAATGTGGGTAATAGTAAGAGTCGAGTATAAAAAGAAGGTCTAATAGGCTTAATTTGACAAGTTAGAATATTGAGGATATGAGTAAATGAAATAGAAGTTTGAAAATGAGGTAGAGGATTTTAATACCATTATAAGGGTATTTTTAATATGTTATGAAGTTATAAAATTTATTCTATAGATGATGAGTAAGGTCATAAGACCTAAATCTAAAAAGAAGAGGGCTAGTTGAGCGAAGAGGCGTAATAGGTTGTTTAAGAGAAATAAAAGAGTGTGAAAAATAAAATAAGGTGATCATCATAATTTTTAAGATAAAAAGGTGTCCAAAGGTGATCATAGGTTCTAGGTGACTAAGTTGGTGCTGAGCTACCTAGAGGCTTGGTTCCTCCTTATAAGTTGGTGCTTGCTAAAGGACTAGTTGAGTTGGTTGTTGATTAGTGAGGGGTTGGTGCTCTTTGTGGGGTTGATGCTTCACTAAATATTGATTAATTTATTATAAGACTATAGTTAAAGTTTTTTTTGAGTGGTTTTTATCACCCTTGAGGGTATTCCACATATATCTTGTGTTCATATATTATTTATTTATGTGGATGGTTGTTTATGCATTGGTTAATGTATATATTTAAATGAATGCTTCATGAATGATAAGTGAAATTAAAGGATTGTTTTAATGTAAATGATTCACCCACCCTCTTATTATCTAAAATTTCAACATTTGGTATTAGATTAGGTCATTTGAAGGAGGCATAATAGCCTAAAGTAGATCCTACAAGCAAAGATGGCTAGTCAAGCACAAGGTGGTTTCTATAAAAACAAGGATCCATTGTTCAATAGATCTAATTATGTTTTTTGGAGTGTCATAATGAGAACATATTTTATGTTTCAAGGTAATGATGTTTTAAAATATTTTTTGGATGGATATATTTCACCTCCTATTCCCCCTACATATGCAATGGGTAAGAAGGTTAGTGAAAATAATTCAAAAAAAATGAATGGTATTATTTATGGCCTATCAGAGGCAGAGCTTATGAAGGTGATCCATTTTATGTCTGAAAAATAAATGTGGGATAAGTTAAAGACTATGAATGAGGGAGAATCTAAGGTTAAATTGGATAAATTGTAAACACACATAAGATAGTTTGAAAACATAAAGATGAGTGAAGACAAGACCATTTCATCCTACCTATTGAGGGTTGATGAAGTGGTCAACATCATAAGAGGCCAAGGTGAAGAATTAAAAGATTCTATTATTATTCAGAAGGTATTGAGATATCTAACTCCTAATTTTTATTTTAAAGTGTCTATTATTGAAAAGATGCAATATCTAGACAAGCTAGAGATGGATAGACTTTATGGCACCCTAACAACCTATGAGATGAGGATAAGTGAAGGGAGACCTAAAAAGAAGGAAGTTGATTTCAAGGTAGAAAATAAGTCAAAGGAGAAGAAGGCAAAAGGTAAGAAATAGAAATAAAATGATGATTTTGATGTCAATAATGATGAGTTGATAGCTATGTTTGCAAGAAATTTGAAAATGGGTTTAGGGAAATACAAGGGTAAGATGCCTTTCAAGTGCTTTAATTGTGGAGAAATTGGACATTTGATAACAAGTTCCCTCATAATAATAATACAAAGAATGATTAAGATCATTATAAATGTCATGATGATGACAAGACGTATTATAGGTATGATAAAAGCAAGACAAACTTCATAAGGTATGATGACAAGAAATGTTTTTCACGAGCAAAAGAAGTTTTTACACTAAGGAAGATTGTAGTTCATCTGATGAGAGTGAGAGAAGTGATTTTAAGAGTGACCATGAGGGTGTTGATCCTAATGTCAATTAAGTTCCCTTCATGTTTGAGGGGGTAAGATATTCAAATTAATAAGATTCCATGTGATTTGGAGGTATTATTGGTTATTCAAATGAAGAAGAAAATGAGGTCTAGAAAAAATGAAGAGGGTGAAGAAGAAGAATAAGGTGATGAGGTCTCTTGTTAAATATTATGAGGATAAAATCAATTTTTTTGAAGTTATACTAAGCAAAAACTCTAAGGAATTATAAGAAATAGTCAAATAGGTGGAGACTCAAATTGAGATTGTGACTGCAAGCCTAAAGGGTAAAGAAGAACAATGTGTAAGGTATGCAACTAAAGTATATTGTTTAAGATCTGAGTTGGATAAATAATCAAGTTAGGTAAAGTCCTTTATGAAGTTTGAAAAGAGTACAAATCATCTAGGCAACATCCTGAGTAGTCAAAATATTGCTAATGAGAAAATAGGTATTGGTTTCAATGGAGACCAAAAGAAGAACACTAATGTGATCAAGAAGGTTAATGGTCAATCAAGGAATTATGGTGCTGAAAAAATGAAGAATAACACATTAGGCAACATAATAATATAAGGTATGCTAATCCTTTTAATGGTTATTTTTATTCATGTAACCAATTTGGTCATAGAGCAAGGCATTGTAGAAGACCCTCCAAGAATGAATATGTATGGAACTATGAGGAGAATCATTAGTCAAGAGGTATGGATAATGATGTGTTTTCATTTAGAGGAATATTGTGTTTCAATTTTCAAAAGGTTGGTCATATTTAAAATTTTTGTAATCATGGATTCTCAAGTTAAAACAATAACATTGAGGCCCCTAGAGTGTAAGAAAGAAGAAAAAATAGTGAATGGAGACCAAAGATAACTAAGGTGAATGATGATAAATATGCAAGTCCAAGTGGATTAGTTGTCATTGTGGATCATAATTTAGATGTAAATAAGTGTCAATAATTCTCTCTATTAACTCAAATTGTGAATGAAAATGTCAAGACAAATAGACCAAGTTATAATGTTGTTCAAATGAAGATTGAAGAATTCAAGCATAAGAGGATCATGAAGAAAGTTCAGTCTAGTAAGGACATGGATATTTGGGAATCTCTTGAGTTTATGTTCTTTTATTCCCTAATAGAGAAGAGGTGACTCTATTAGGCTTCATGGAGGCACTTAGCTAGTGAGCAGAAGCATGATGGATGCTTGGTCTTATAAGGAGCTTTGTATTCCTTGTTTCAAGATCCAAAGTTCACTAAATAGTATGTTGGAGGTGTGATTTAAATATATGGGTTACAAAGAATTTGTATGTTGAATTGATCAAACCCAATCACATTTATGATTGTTTTTAAATATCTCATAGAGATAAGGGGAGCTCATTATGCTTTAAGAATAGGTGTGTTTTCCAAGAATATATGTTGCAGTTATTTTTGAGCCTGATTTATGTTATGTTATTTTGTGTGTGTGTGTGTGTGTGTGTGAGAGAGAGAGAGAGAGAGAGAGAGAGAGAGAGAGAGAGAGAGAGAGAGAGAGAGAGAGAGAGAGAGAGAGAGAGAGGAGAGAGAGAGAGAGAGAGAGAGAGAGAGAGAGAGAGAGAGAGAGAGAGAGAGAGAGAGAGAGAGAGATCTTGTCTAAATAGAAGATGTGCATTTTTATTGATCAAAGTATTATATTGTTGTCAATAAATGACCCTTTATCATTAGTATCAAAGGGGGAGAAAGTTCTAATTTATGAGAAAGGTTAGTTTGAAGAAGATATAGCTTGGGGAGATATGAATGATGAACTTTGTTTTAGTGTTTTCCATCAATGACAAAGGGGGAGATTGTTGAGGTATGTTCCTATTATTTGTGTTGTGTAATTAATGTTGTCATTGATTTTAGAGTCAATATGGATGTCATTAATGTCAAGGTCAAAGTTGAGGCCATCCATGGTGAAGTGGTATGTGACAAAGAAGTCTTATGACAAGAGAAAATTTTTAGGAAATCTATTGTCTCTCTATTGAGAGATAATTTAAATGAAACTTGGTAATTATTCTAGGGTGGATGACCATGTCAAGTTTAAAGTCAAGATATAAGGTAAGCATACTTTTGAGCACTAGTTTTAAGGAGAATTATCATATCATGAGCATATGTGTAAAGATGGTGGTCTAGTAAGATGGATACACAAAGGTATGAGTGGATGTTTAAGAATTCCCAAGCATGCATACAATGTTTTGAAACACTCAAGAAAGTTTCAAGGTAAACATTCAAGGGTATGGTCTTAAGCCTAAGCATGCAACCTGACTAGTATTAGACCCTACCTGACCTAATAAGGAGTTTTGAGGTCTTATCAAGAATGCAAATAATTGGTAGAACATGTGAGATGATTTTTGATACTATGAAAGCATGTGTATAAGGTATATAATCCTTTAGAGGAGGTTTCTAGGTTAGTTCTTGGCTTAGTATTTGCTTACAAAGATCGAATGAGAAGGCATGGGCTTGGTAGCATGATGAGATGAGAAGTCTAAGGATTTAAATAAGAATATTGGCAGTGTGTGAGAAATATATGAGGTTTTATGATGATATTGAGGTGTTGAGATTAGTTGAAGAGGTTTCAAGGTGTTTTCAAGGTCAAAGTATGGCTTACAATTTTAGGCTTAGTGAACAAAGAGACCTAGTGTGGCCTAATGAGGGTTCAAGTTTAGTTTTCAAGGAACCAAAGATCATGAGAGAATTATCAAAGGTGTGAGACATTGTATTAAGTTTTTTGATGAAGTATAAGGTAAAAAACTAAAGGATAAATCATGAAAACTGGTGTTGAGGTTTTTGATGTGCATAAAATGAGGTATTGCAAACATGAGAAGGATTTTATTATGCTCTTTGGCATGTAAAACCTTTGAATGAGTATCAAAATAATTCATGATAGTTGGGGAAGGGTCCTAGCTTAAATTTCCTAGAATTGTTTTCTAGGTTGATGGCCTAAGATTTATGAATTATTATTAATAATGGAAGACAGTCTAAACCTCTCTAAAACCCTAACTATGAACTGATATGGAAGATATTATTAGAAATGGATCAAAATGGTTTATTTGACCTAGTATGATGATTGGAGGTTGTATTTAACTCTCCAAAGTACCTATAGGTTTCATTTTTATATCATAAGAGTGAATAAAAGCTACATCAAACCACTTATTTCTCAAAAAAAGTATGTAGCATGAAGGTTTGACCAGTTAAAAGCATGCAAATGATTGGAGGATGATGCATGCAATCATAATTTCATGATATGCATGAATTAATCATATATCAGGTAAGATAGAGCAAATATACACTTATAATTGGGGATGAAATTGTTAAGTGGGAACATGACCAATATGGGGATCTGTTAGACCCGATTAGGGGATCACTTGTATCATTTGTCACAACACATCATGCTAGGAAGGGTTCCAAAGCTTACAATTTAACACAATTGCACAATAAACCTAAAAGAGTCTTATGATTTTATGTTCACTTATGTAATAAAAAATAAATTAAACTATTCCAATAACAAGAAAATTAAACTAATCTAGTGTACACCAAAGCTTGTGGCACAAAGTGGGGGTTAGAACAAAACAAATAAAAAACTAAACTAAACATGTATAGGAGACATATACTAACATAAATATATATGGAATCCTAATATATGGAAGAGAAGTATACATAATTCATTATCTATCTACTCTTATAAATGAGAAATAAAGTTAAGAATATTTATTGTTAGTAATTAGGCATGTCAAGGCCAAATTACTACCCCTATTATCTGAAACTTTCTTTAGAATGGCCAATTTCCCCTTGTAGCTAGTCAATTATAGTCTAAAATTGAAAATTTGGGTAAAAAAAAGGCCAAAAATGGGTTTAAATCATCAAAAGTGATTTCAAAATTCATTGAATCATGCCAAACGAGATTTAATTGTGTTTAAAAACATGTAAATATCTTAAGTCCTGAATTTTAAATTTTAAAAAAGTTCATTTGGTATGTTATAAAAGCCAAAAAAATCCCAAATTGGAATCCCACATGCCAATTTTTCCAAGTAAATGTCAAAAATATGAAAATATTCATGGAATCCATGAAATACTTCTCAAACATTCTATTCCAAGCGGTGGAGAGGGAGAAATTAGCTTTGAAATGAGCAAAAGGACTCTTTTTCACCTGATTTGCAAGATAATTATATAATCCATACAATACATGGTAGGGGAGATATTTTATAGGACATATTCAGGATTCCATATCAATTTCATGGCCATTCATGCCCTAAATTAACTTCTTTTTGCTTTCCTACTTATTAGCACAGGGTGACATGCCTGTAGGTTTTGTACTAGTACGGTCTACTAGAAGAAGGTAAAAATATAAAATTTGGGGTGAAGAAACTAGAATAAAATGGATTATTGATGGTTTAATTGGTTTTTAAATAGGATTTTATAGGGTCAAGAACCATTCAGTTGAATTCAGGGCATATTCTGCTACTTAGCAACCAAAAATGCAATTATTTTTCTTCAATTTATCTTCACCTAGTTAGAGTTACAGAAAAATTAAGATTATTACATAATATTGAGGACTTTATATATAATTTAATTTTATCCTTTAGGTGTTATTAATTCCATTCAAGGTCAACAAAATGTCAAAAATTAGCTAGTCAACTTGCAGTGTTGGCAAGCTTGCAAGGAAGATTGCATAGTCCAAGAAGAAAAAGGCAGTATCAAATTGTTAAGAATTTGTGTTTTATAGGGTTTTTCATCAATTTTTCATGATTTTAAATAATAATCATCATATATTCTCCAAGATTCATGGGTAAGAAAGCCATCTCCATGCTTCAGGTTATCTTAATGAGCTAGTTTAGCATAAGTTAAGGTTTTTTTTTGCAAATAGGAAGCCATCTCCATGCTCTCTTTCGATGGCCTCTAATTTGTGATGGTATAATAATTAGGTATAAGTGTTTGCATACTCTCCCTCTCCTTGTATTTTCATGTTATTTACCCTCTGTTCCCACCTTCATCTCATCCATCCACACCTTACTGCCTAAATAGCCATTATCATTTAGTTTTTATCTTTCTTCCATCTTCATTCATGTATTTTCATCATCCTACCACATTTCATCTCATATCCAACACCTAGTTCCATCATCAAATAGCCAATAGTTTACCAGAGAACCATCAAATCATGAAAAAGAGGTTGTAAGCTAATCAAGGTCATATTATTTCATGGAAATGATCACCTACAATAGTCTCATACAATCAAGGAATTCCATGAAGTCAAAAATATTCAAGATACAATCACTAATGGTCTCTCTATAATAAACTATATGCAAATGACCTTTACTAAGTACAATCAAAGAGAGTAAGAAGGTAAAGTCAGGTTTGAAGCTTCCTTAAGAGAATAAACAATCCTAATCCATATAAGATAACATCATATGTGCATCTACAATTCTGAGGTATATTCCATATGAGGTTGGTGTGACATCAAGGTAATGAGAAAGATAATCAATAAATAGAGGTTTTCTAATCCATTATAGCCTTACTAGACTCCTACAGGCTTACGCTTAGGGTTTAAGCATAGTCAAGTTTTGATAATGAGGGTTCCTCTTCAATAATCAAGATAAGGGAATAACTTCTTGAAGGTTTAAGAATGTTCAAAGAGAATTATTATAGAAGAGGTAAAAGAAAGGATCCTTTCATAATGATTAAGGTTTTAATGAGGGTAGTGATGACCTACAACCATCCTTTTATACAATCAAGCTTAATGAACAATTAGTTTTGGACTAATGGGTGCTATTACATTCCCTAAAGAGGAGGGATTCATGGGGTGACCAAAAGGACTAATCAATGTTTCTCAAACATTGTGTTGAGAAACCTAAATAATCAATACCCTATAGTAGGCCTAATCAAATGCCACTTATAGCAATAATGACAGTGACCCTTAGACTTGTGCTTTTCCAACAAGAGCTAGATTGGTGTCATGATGAGTTTTCTTGAAGCTTAGAAGGTTTGTTTAGTCTTTAAAATTAATGATATCATTGTCAATCTTAATGAACCTAAATGTGTTTAAGTTATGGATTCTAACAAAGCTAAAAGAAGGAATAGACGCCTACAGCCAATGTATGGACCTATAACCAACCTTGATGCTAGGGAGTAGTGTCAAGGACTGTAGGTGTGTCTACTTGTAATGGTGGGAGCTAGGTCACCTATACCTCTCAAGAGAGAATCATAACCTAAACCCTAAGGCATTGTCATGGAAGAATATATTGAGGGATCTTAAGCACAGTTAAGCACCAAACTCACTCATAAAAATGTTACTTATAGGTCTATGCCTTGTAGAAAAGCCTAGTTGCATATAAATGGAAATTCCAAGGGTTTAAAAAGTTGAATTTTGATTGACAAAGACATGATTCATTTTGATAGGATGATCCTCATCCTAAAGAGTAATTAGGGGTGGCTCCATCAATTCAAACCATGGTAGTGCAATTTTCATACCACAAAATTCTAGTCATGATCAAACGTATAGGCCTATAGCATTCAAGGGGATCAAAAACATGGTTATGATGTTTTAATTGCTAAATATTAATGTTTCATAAGGGTATTTTAAACTTTAAAGGCTATGAGTTTGAAATTCCTAGTATGAGGGGTTCTAAAAGGATCATGCTTTTGTTTAAAATCATGGAAGTGTTATAAAGGTAAGCAACCTATAGTCATTATGAAGGCACATATAGTCAAAGGGTGATCTATCCCCAACTTACAGAAGCACAAGGAAAAAGCTTTTTCATATTCTATAGTTTCATGGTTGAAATAACAAAAAGCTCTTGAGTCAACTATAATTTTTGGAAAAGTTTTCTAAGCTATACCTATATTTTTTCAAACCATGAATACTCACATACAATCACCATAACCTAACCTTATAGGGTTGTTCCCTGTATGGGCCTTTTTGATAATAGGTTGAACTCTTGGGGTTTTGAATATTCAAGAGGGAATTGGTGATTGATTGCCTTCCAATGAATAAAGTAATATCAAGTATAAATAAGACATTTTCAAGGGTAGGTTTTAGTTCTTATACTAAAAATTATTCACCTACAACCTTAGAAATAACCTACAGGTCTATATGATCATAGTGTTGAGGGCCATAAGTGTCAAAGGAGGGTGTAAGGTTTTATAAAAAGTAGAAAGTGAATCTTATAAGTGGAATTTGTTTTTTAACACTGACCTCACTAAGGACTTAACATGATTTTACCAAAATCTTTTCACTTCAAAATGCATGAAGGTACCCTATTGTCTAAGTACACTGGGCCTTTAAGGTTTTAGGAAGCATGAAATCAAGTGTCTAAGAGAGGGTGGTCATTATAGGGATTTATTATGCTAGTAAGTGTACATCATCTCATATATTGGAAATAAGGTATGATAGGTATCAAGGGTGATTGGACAAATGAATACCTAGAGCTATGAGGAAAAAAATACCTATAATTATGCTAACGATGGCTTACATCCATCCAATGAAAGGTTTTTCCATGTAATGGTTTGTTTAGGCCTTATTGCTAAGTATAGTTTTCTAAGCTATACCTATAGTTTTTCAAACCTTGAATACTCACATACAGTCACCATAAACTAACCTTATAGGGTTGTGCCTTGTATGGGCCTTTTTGATAATAGGTTAAACTCTTGGGGTTTTGAATATTCAAGAGGGCATTGGTGATTGATTGCCTTCCAATGAAGAAAATAATATCAAGTATAAATAAGACATTTTAAAGGGCAGGTTTTAGTTCTTATACTAAAAATTCTTCACCTACAACCTTAGAAATAACCTACAAGTCTATATGATCACAATGTTGAGGGCCACAAGTGTCAAATGAGGTTGCAAGGTTTTAAAAAATGTAGCAAGTGGATCTTCTAAGTGGAATTTGTTTCTTAACACCAGACTCAATAAAGACTTAACATGATTTTCCCAAAATATTTTCACTTCAAAATGCATGAAGGTACCCTATTGTCTTAGTAAACAGGGTCTTTAAGGTTTTAGGAAGCATGAAATCAAGTGTCTAAGAGAGGGTGGTCATTGTAGGGTTTTCTTATGTTATTACGTGTATATCATCTCATTTATTGGAAATAAATCATGATAGGTATCAAGGGTGATTGGACAAATGAATACCTAGAGCTATGAGGAAAAAAACACCTACAATCATGCTAATGATGGCTTACATCCATCAAATGAAAGGTTTTTCCATGTAATGGTTTGTTTAGGCATTCTTGCTAAGTATAGTGGATAATGAGAGATATATGAGTATTAAATATCAATGAAATGAATGATTTTTTGAGAAAACAAGTTTCCAAAATACAATGCTACAACACCATACATCAAAGGCTTATATCTACAACCTTAAATACAGACAGTCACACCACAAGCAAGAAGGCAAGAATTAGGCTATGATTATTTGTATGAGCTAATTAAAGTTTCATGAGAAGTGATTAGATAATAATGGATATGGAGATAAGAAAAGGATCCTAGGCATAAGCAAATTAGGGTTAAATAGTGGAAAGCAATGAAAGCCTAAAATCATTCAATGATAAAATTTTCCAATGCATTGACCTACTAAAGGGTTTCTTATCTCAGGATTTTATGTTAATGAAATAGTAATGATTTATAAGTACTAGATGTAGATGAATTTGACATTATCAATTCATATTTTAGGGTCATAGGGGCATCAATGGATATAGCTCAAGGACAATAGTACATAGGATGTTGTACAAAGGCCTAAAACTTGGTTTTTGGTTAAAATTGTCTTGAAGAAGTTATGTTTAAGGTTTTCATTTGATATAAATAGTTAAAATCACATATTGAAGATAAAATTTCCACTAAATATGTTCAAACTCCATCAGTAACCTACTAAAATAAAAAACACAGTCATTTAAGCCTGGATTTGCCTTGTTAGAGGTTTTGACATGCTTGAAAATAGGGGTGGAGGCTATATTCAAACTATTGAAGGGAATATTAAGATTAATGAAGGTGTTTTTGAAATTAAATACATATAAATCATGAAATTTACCTCCAAAACATGAAAACTCAGTCAATAATGTAGACAATCCATGCACAGAGATCAAATTTAAGGATTTTGGGAGCTCCAGGTGGAATAAGGACTTGAAATTTGATAAATAGGGTCATCATGAGTTGGAGAAACATATTAAAAAAAATTATAAGCGTTTTAAAAGTGGATATATTTTCTGTTTTGTCTCAGACCTCAGCGTGTTCATTTGAGGTCATGATTGGAGCATGTTTCGTTTCGAAGTGCCTCAGAAGCTTCTAGTGACAAATAAAGGATTGATATGAATGGAATGATGTTTTTAAATCATAATAAGACATTTGGAGAGTGAAAAAACTCCAAATTTTACATAAACCATGCTCACATAGTGTTTTGCAGGTAAATAGGCACTTAAGCCAAAAAGGGCATTTTTGACTTTTCATAGAAAATTGACTTTTAGAGTGTTTTGATAGCTTGGTACAAGAAATAAAATGAGGTTTTAATGTTTTTAAAAGTTTTTAAGGACATATTTTATTTTTTGGGAAGTTTTTCACTTTTTGCAGTTTTAGGTACCCTTCCAAGCCAACAATTCAAATGTTCATTTTGTTCACCATGTGTGGAGTTGGGCTGAATGATATTAGTATGTTTTTATTACAAATATGTAATTATAATTAATTAAAAATTGAGATAATTTGAGGGTCTATGATTTATGAACAATTTCTAAGAGCATAGGCAGGTTAGAATGTAGTTAATTTCCCAAAGTCAAATTTCTTTTACATGCTAACTTTTCATATCTTTCACATTGAAGACCAATATTTTTAGGGATCTAAAAGGGGTAAATTTTATACACGTAAATGTAAATGGTTTAAATTTTTGAGGTCTATACCTCATGAATCATCAGTTTGAAGTTCCAGCTTCAAAGCCTTCTTAAGCACCTTAAAAACCAATTTTGAGAAGAGTGAATTTTATTGAAATAAAATCACCATGGATGAACCTAAAACATTTTAAAACATTGAGTAAACAATGCTAAGATTCTATAAATGTGTTTTTTATGCATGGAGCTATACAGATGAGGTCATAAATCATGTTTTTATGGAAAAAGTGTGTAAATTGAAGTACAAGGAAATTTAACAAAATATAATTATTGGAACTCAAAGATTATAAATTTTTATTCATCTTAAATTATTTATTTTTTTATAAATAGTCCATGAGATTCTCTTATTATCTTAATGAAAATGGCCAGTTTGCTAGAAATTTGTGTAAAATCGGCCTAGTCAAGCATGTTGACTAATTGGTGAAGTTTTTCTCATCAAAATCATAATTTTTATGATGAAGAATTACTTTTAAGGTTTAATGTGTTGTTTTTTTAGGTTTCATGGCTTATTTTTAAGGTTTGATGGTGTCAAAGTTTACAAAGTGAACTTATTTGGCTTAACTAGTCAATTTGACTTAATCGATCAAGTAACCAAGTTTGAGTTTGGCATTAGATGGCTATTCAAAGAGTTACATTTTGATTTTCATGACACTTTAATTATATTTAGTGAATATTTTTATATTTTTTTAATCCTTCAAAAATCATTCTCATGTGAAGGAAGGCTAATTGAGGTTGACTAGTTTGAGTTCCAGTTGACTATTTGTCAAGTGCCACATTCAGTCTTGGTTTCCATGCAAAGGAGGAATTTCACTCTATCCAAATGAGATTTAAAAAAATTAAGTGGAGTTCTCTTCTTTGAATTTTGGTGTAGCATTAGATGCAAGAGTTTTACTTGTCAAACTTGGGCCAACTATAATTCTATGCCAAAGTTTGGAGAGGCATGCAAATTTTGTGAAGGAAAAACTTTTATTAAATATTTCAAACATTGTAAAAGGTGTTAAGTCTTGAGTTAGTAAACAAAGACTAACCCTTTCCATTTTTGAACTTCACTTAGGGCTATTTTAGGTTTTGAAAGCATATTTATTAGCTTAATCAAGTCAATTTTCATTAATTCTTGAAGCTAAGAGAGAAATTGTAAGCTACACCATTATCAATAAAGGAAGTTTTTATTTTGAATCTAATTTTTAATAGAATAATAATGTGTGTTTGATTGTGCATCAATGTATAAGTGAGATTTATCTCCTTTTTTTTAGGTACCTTTCTCACCTATCTCTTTCTATCTCACCATATACAGGTCATTTGAAGAAGTTTTCAACCCTTCATCTGAAGCATTTTTGCTTAAGGACAAAAATATAAATTTTATTGATTATATGTGTGCATTAATTTTAGTAGATTCAGAGGATTTGAGCAATTCAGGTGCATCACCCCCTTTAATTAGGATTTCTTTTAAGTTTTCCCTTCCCCTTTTCACCTCAAAATAACAAAAATAAATCACAGTAGATATGATATAATTGATAAATATAAAGGGAACCAACCCTCTCTGGAGGTTCTTTTCATCAAAGAGTCACCCACACTCTAATAAGTTCCCATTGTATCAACTAGAGAGAAAGTGTGCTTGCACAACTTCAAGTAGGGTATACTCTAGGGTGATAATAGTTCTTGGGAAATTTGTTGGGATCCCTTATTCACATTCTTGAATTATTATTTATGTATCTAAGTATTTTATTCATTTCTAGATTTTCATTTTTAGATCTATATACTTTTCATGCCACCAAGAGTCATCACAAGATCATCTACAAAAGGGAAAGAAATAGATTTCTCTGAGTTGTCTTACCAACCAAAGAAGAAGAAAGCTTCTCAACCAAATCCAAATCTTACACCTTCCGTTTCCCTTGTTATTTTAAAAAATCCTCATGTTCAAGCCAATATCATTTAGCCAAATATTTTTTTAAATCATATTCTTTAGATGGTTGTTCCCAGAAGATAAGCTTTTGTTGCATTCAATCGTGGTAGTCATCTAAATCTCAATCAATGGGATGATATTCTAGTTTTAGATTGAAGGCTCTTCCATATTTTATAGGATAAAATCTAACAAATCCTATAGAAAATATTATAGATATTGCTAATCTTTGTGTAGTGCATCATGTGACACAAGAAAATATATCAATGAGGTTGTTGGCAACTTCTTTCAAAGGGAAGGCACTTCAGTGGTACAAAGGTTTGACTCCTACATCAATCAACAACTAGGCAAATAGGATGAATTTGGAGAACTTCTATGCAAACATTTTTAAGATAAAAGTGATCATATTTCTCTAATGGATTAGATTACAAGAATTAAGAGATTCAACCATGAGTTCATGGTGGATTTCAATTATAGATTCTAGAAGACTTGGGATAGAATTCAGTAGTGATCAAGCCTACACTCAACTATGTTTTTATATACTATTTGAAGGCTCTTAAGTTAGATGTGGCTATCATGATCCAATCCATGGGAGGTAATATTGTACTTAAAGCTTTTGAATTAGAAATCAAGGCTGAAAATTGCCTTATACAAGTAGGCAAGTTATCTCCAAGGCCTCTTTTTTCTGAGATCCATCCTCTTGCTCCAACTATTGATCCATTTATAGAGTCATCAAAGTTCCATCAAATAGAAGGTGATCAAACTGACAAATTGGGGAAGATAGAGATTATTCTTAAGGTTCAAACTAACAAGTTGGTTGTAATTGAGATGCAACAAACACCACCATCCAAACCTTATCAAAATGCTAATCAGAGTTATCAACCTAGTAGGCCATCCTATCAATCCAATAAACAAGGTCAAGGGCATAATTATCAATCAAGGAAATAAAATCCAAATTCTCCAAGAAATTAAAGAGATATTGTGCCAACTCAAAGCAATTATGCTCAAGAAGGACAATGGAAAAATCAATGGGATCAATCAAACAACATGGCAATGGCTCTAACTAGTGAGAGTTCTCATCAATATTTCACGCAAAAAATTTCAATTTCTCCTTCATTTGAAAACTAGAAACCTTCTCAAAATAAATAAGCTTGTCTACCCTATGGAGACATTCCTTCATTCACTAAAGCAGAAGTACCAAATCAACAAGGAGAAGGTAGTGGTAAGGCACCTACTAAAACTACATTTGTCAATTTACAGGAAGGTGAGAATTATTTTGAGCATTTGGCTGCAAATCATAGTCAAAATTTACCTAATGTTGATAGTTTATTTGCAACCCATACTATATCCAATAAAAGATCAATTGAATAAGGTTTAGGTCTTAAAAGTGCCGCCCCTTCTTCTTCTTGGCCATAACAAAAGACAACTACACATGAGCTGCCTCAAAAAAGTTCAAATCAGCAAGTTCATGATCCAAAAGAAAAGAATGCTGAAGGGCCTTACATTCCTCAATTTTCACAACATTTGGGAGTTCCTTCTACTCCTAAATTATAGTCAAAATCAGCCACTTCTCCACTTAACATTGTGGATCATATGAATAAAACTATAGTATCAATTTTAATGTGGGATACTCTGTTAATCCCAAGACAAAAAGAGTACTTGCAAGAAGAGCTTTTAAAGCTTACTATCTCTAATAAACCAACTAAAAAGGAAAGAGTAAGTGATATCCTAACTAATTTCAATATAACTATTAGGTCTCAACCTCTTAAGGTGACTAAACCTCCTCCATTTTACCTTTTAATAATCATTGGAGATTGTCTAGTTCATAATTGTATGATTGATAATGGGGCTAGTACTTCTATTATACCCAAATCAATAGTTGATAAGTTAGGTTTGTAGTATAAACCCCATGAGAAAGGTGTATTGAAATTATATGGGTCTCATACCAAGACTGTAGATGTGTTGAAATATCTAAAGATCATATTAGTTGTTTGTCCAAATTTCATCATTTTATAGGATGTTGTTGTTAATCTACCTCCATATTTTTCACTATGCCTATCCAGAGACTTCACTACCAAAATAGGAGGTTACCTTTCTTTATATTGGTAATATATGTGTTTTATAACTAGGTATGGAACCCAAGTAACTATTAGATCAAATCCTATTTATATATTTCATCTTGAGCCATATATGCCAAATATGTCAAATGTGAATTACAGTATTTAAAAAGAAGATGATAACACCATTGATCAAGAGCCTTCTAAGCCTCTTGAAGGTATTACAAATATTCTCTTAGATGAGTGGCCTACTAATAATCATGGAAATGACCCCTAAAAAATTATTGAATATGTTGGTTTTGGAGCTTACTGTATGCATGAAGAAGGTGACTTATTGCCTAGTCTCACTAGCTCATTGCTGGATCAAGAAGGAATTTGGAATTTATTTTTGATGGATCTAGAAACAATAATGGTAGTGGGGCTGGTGTTATGTTGGTTTCACCAAAAAATCAAAGGTATTATTTTTATATTATATTTTATTTTAGTTGTACTTCTAATACTATAGAATATGAAGCTCTTATTTATGGTCTTCATTGGGCTAAAAAGAGGGATATTAAGCTCTTATAGGTGAAAGGTGACAGTGAATTGTTAGTCCAAAAATTTAGAGGTTTAAGTAAAATATATAATACTATTTTTAAGGCATAAAAACATATATTTTGTGATCTCATGGAATATTTCATTGCATTTGACATTCACTCTATTCCTAGAGGAGCAAATCAACATGCAGATAGACTTGCTGCCATAAGAGCATAGCATGATATCCTGGATTAGATAAGGAGAATAAAAATTAGGTCCAAATCAAAGTGGTATGTAGGATTTCATTTCCAAATAATTATGTAAGTTGGAAAATTTTTGATTATAACAAAAAAATAACATATTTTCATTATTATGAGGTAGAGTTTTACCAAAGAAATCATGATAAATTGCAGATCAATTTGGAAATCAGATTACGCAATTAAAATAAAACAAGATGCCTAAAGTTTTAGTGACTTTAGAGAGAATTTTAAATGAATATGATCATCTAAGTAAAGACAAAGTGAGTATTTCTTCCAAGAAATAACATTATGAGCCAATTAGCATATCTGAAGGTAAGTTACTAAAGTTGGGTAAAGTGAATACTGATTCTGAGAGAGTAGCTTTTATTTCACTGTGTCAAGAGTTCATGGATGTTTTTACTTGGGAATACCATGATTTTAAAGGTTTTGATATTATATTATCACAAAATACTATTGAATTGGAACAAGATGAAAAATAAATAAGACAAAAGCAAAGGCTAATCAAGCCCAAGGTTGAGATTCTCATGAGAAAGGAGATTACAAATTTGATTGAATCAGGTATTATTTTTTATATTAAACATTCAACATGGGTTAAAAATATTATTCTGATAATAAAAAAAAATGGAAAGATAAGACTTTGTGTAGATTTTAGAGATTTGAATAGAGTATCATTGAAATACCACTATCCACTTCCTTCCATGGATAAAATATTGTAGAGAGCTTCAGGTTCATAGAGGTTTTCTTTATTGGATGGGTACTCAAGATACAACCAGATATTGATAAAAGAGCAAGATCAATATAAAATAGATTTCACCACTAAATGGGGTAATTTTTCTTATAAGAAAATGCCTTTTAAACTCTCCAATGTTGGAGCTACCTTTCAAAGGGAAATGGATGTTGCTTTTCATAGTCTTTTGAGTGAAATGGTTTTAGTCTATCTTGATGAAATTAAAGTATTTTCAAAGGATTATAATGATCATATAACACATTTGAATATTATTTTTGATAGATGTAGATAATCTAGATTTTTTTTGAATCTGAATAAATGCATTTTTTTAGTGCATGAGGGGAGACTTCTTGGGCATGTGGTGTCCAAATTTTTTATTTTCATTGATCCATAAAGAATAGAGGTAATCCTTGATATATCATTTCCTAAACACAAGAAAAGATTTCAGATCTTCTTGGATAAGATTAACTTTATCAAAATATTCATTCTTGGTTTTGCAGAGATAGTAAAGACACTCAAATACTTAAGAAACACCAAGAGTTCACTTAGAGTAAAGAAGGTAAAAGAGGTTTTGAAGCTATCAAGGAATTAATTAGTTGAGCTCTTACTTTTCTCAATCTAGATTTCAGTAAGGATTTATTCTTGTATGCTTTCTCTACTTCCAGTACTACTTTAGCCATGCTTATGCATTAGAATGATGAAGGTTTGGAGCAACCCATTACTTTATTTAGTCAAGATTTAGAAGGTTATGAAGAGAGATATTAATTTATATAAAAGCATGTTATTGATGTTATAAGAGGTTTGAAAAAAAATATGCATTTGGTTTCAAATAATAAGATTATATTAATGGTTGCTCATCCAAGTGTGAAGGAATTCATTCTCAATAGAGACTTGAGAAAAAAAAGAGTTGGATGGGTTATTAAATGCATGGAATATGACATTGAATTAGAAGTTACAAAGCTGGTATGAGGAAAAGGATTATGTGAACATATTTTAGAAGATGTAAAAGAATAAAAAGAGACAATTTTGACAATTCATGACACTTAGCAAGAAGCTAAAAATGCACCTCCTACAAGTTGGACACAGAACATTGCTAGATTTATTAAAATTACAGATTATCCAAGAGGTTTGAATGCATCACAAAGAAGAAACTTCAAGCTGTAATTATTATCGTACATTCTAATTGATGGAGTGATTTTCAAAAAATGCATTGGAGGTATGCTTTTAAGGTTTGTTGAAACTAGTCAATTTGATAAGCTTTTTGAGCAATTTCATGATAGTCCTTCTGGAGGTCATTTTTCAGCTAAGACCATAGCTGAAAAAATCATTAGATATGATTATTTTTGGCCTAATTTATTTAGAGATGCACATGCATGGGTTAGGAAATTTACAAATTGTGTAATGTTCATAGGAAAATAGAGACTAGCTATTATGCCACTAAAGCCAATTCAGGTTGAGTAGCCTTTCATGAAATGGGTTTTAGACTTCAATGGAATGAATCATCTTCCATATAGTGCTAGTAATAAGTGGGTTTTTATATCTATAGACTATTTCACTAGATGGGTGGAAGCAGTGCCTTTGAAAGAGACAAATGAGAACTCTGTGCTTGAGTTTTATGAGAGCCTGGTCACTTGTTTTAGATCACCTTCTACTATAATATCAAATAATTATTTGGCATTCAAAAATACAAATGTATGTGAATGGGATATTTAACATGGTATTTATTTTACATATTCATCCAATTACTATCCATAGGGTAATGGACTAATTGATTCCACTAATAAAAACCTGATTTGGGTCATCAAAAGAACAATGAAGGATAATCAAATATCTTGGTATACAAAGTTGAAGACTACTTTATGGGATGATAGGATCACCCATAAGAAATATATTAGTAATTCACCTTATATCCTAGTTTATGGAAGAGAAGTAAGGCTACCTATCTCATTGGACCTTTCAGATTTAGAGCTTGCACACTAGCTAGAGCTTCTAGAATGTGATGCAATGGAGGTAAGAATGAATGAATTGAGATAATTATAGGAGATAAGATATGATGCTATAAATAACATGTGGTTATATTGGTATCAAATCAAGAATACATTTGACAAGAGGGCTTCATAAAAAAAAATTTAGCAAGTAGACATAGTTCTCAAATGGGATGAAAACCGTGCAAAGTCAGGTAATCACTCTCAAATTTGATAGCCTTTGGAGTGGACCTTATATTATCACCGATTTAAAAAAGAAAAATATTTTTCAATTATATATATTTAGTGGACAAGAACTTCCCATTCCTATGAATGGGATGTTTCTTAAATACTACTATTAAGAGAGTCATTCCTTTGTACATAGTCATAGTTTCATTCCTATAAGTGATTTTTATCAAATTCTTTCAAAAGTTATTTTTCATGTCCATGTGTTGTTTTCCCTTCCTCTAAGTGCATACATGCACATGTATGTTGTTGTTATGTTATTTCCTTTTATTATGTGTTGGTCTACAAGCTTTCTAAGTTCTAGTGTTTGTCTTGGTCTATCCTTACCAGAGTTCTGAGTTCTTTTGACCAACAGGCTGGTCAACCCCTAAAATTTTAAAAAACTTTAGTAATTTGGCATGTCAAGTCCAAATTACTACCCTTATTATACAAAATTTCCTTGCAATGGTCAATTTCCCCTTATAGCTAGTCAATTATAGTCTAAAAGTATAATTTTGGGTCAAAAAAGGCCAAAAATGGGGTTAAAAACATCAAAATTGATTTCAAAATTCATTAAATAATGACAAAAGAGATTTAATTATGTTTAAAAACATGAAAATATCCTAAGTCCTAAATTAAAAATTTTAAAAAAGTTCATTTGGTATGTTAAAAAGCTAAAAAAGCCCAAATTGGACTCCCATGTGCCAATTTTGCCAAGTAAAAGGTCAAAAATATGAAAATATGCATGGAATCCATGAAATACTTCTCCAACATTCTATTATAAATGGTGGAGTGGGATAAATTAGGTTTTAAAGGGGCAACAAGACTCTTTTTCACCTATTTTATAAGAGAATTATAGAATCCGTACATAATCCATACAATCCAGGGTAGGGGAGATATTTTTTAGGACATATTAAAGCTTTCATAGCAGTTTCATGGTGTTTCATGGCCATTAAAGCCCTAAACAAGTTTCTTTTTGGTTTCCTACTTATTGGCATAAGGTGATATGCTTGTAGGTTTTTTGTTGGTATGATCTGTTGGATGAAGGTACATATCTAAATTTGGGGTGAAGAAACTAGACTCAGAGGGATTCTTGATGGTTCAATTGGTTTTTTAATTGGATTCTCTAGGCTCAATAAATATTCAATTGAAGTTAGGGCAAATTCTACTACTTAGTAACCAGAAAAGGCATTTATTTTTCTTCAATTTCTCTTCACCTGAGCAGAGTTATAAAAAAATTTAGGTTATTCCAAAATATTGAGGAATTGATATATCCTTCCATGGTATCATTTAGGTGTTCTTAATTCAACTCAATGTCAAGAAAAGGTCACAAAGTTACCTAGTTAATCATAAGTATTGGTAAGCTTGCAAGGAAGATTGTACAGTCGAAGAAGAAAAAGGCAGTATCAAATTGTCAAGAATTTGTGTTTTACAGGGTTTTTCATCATTTTTTCCTAATTTTAAAGCATAATCATTAGATATTCTACTTGATTCAAGGCTAATGAATCCATCTCCATGATTTAGGTTGTCTCATTGAGCTATTTTAGCATAAGTTAAGGTTTTTTTGCAAATACTAAAGTTTTTAAAGAAAATTATGATTCATTTTTGGCCTATTGCACTCTTTCAATGGCCTCCAATTTGTGATGGTATGATGATTAGGTATACATGTTTGTATACTCTCACTCTCCTTGTCTATTCATGTTCTTTACCCTCCTTTCCCACCTTAATCTCATTCATCCACACCTCACTGCCTAAACAACCATTATCATTGTGTTTTCATCTTTCTTCCATCTTCATTCATGTCTTTTCATAATCCTACCACCTTTCATCTCATCTCCACCACATAGTTCCATCATAAATTAGCCAATAGTTTACTAGAGAACCATCAAAGCATGAAAAAGAGATTGTAAGCTAATCAAGGTCATATCATTTCATGGAAATGATCACCTACAATAGGATCATATAGTCAAGGAATTCCATGAAGTCAAAAATATTTAAGATATAATCACTAAGGGGATCTCTATAATATATCTATGCAAATGACATTTACCAAGTACAATCAAGGAGAGTAACAAGGTAAAGTCAGATTTGAAGCTTCCTTAAGAGAAGAAATAGTCCTAATCCATATAATATAACATCATATGTGCATATACAGTTGTGAGGTACATTCCATATGAGGTTGGCATGACATCAAGGTAAATGAGAAGGATAATCAATCAATAGAGGTTTTATAATAAATTTGAATCTTCCATTCATATCATCATCTAAGAAAGTTCTTAAAAGAGTAAAATCTCACCTATACCCTTACTAGGCTCCTATAGGCTTACTCTTAGGGTTTAAGCACAATCAAGTTTTGATAATGAGGCTTTCTCTTCTATAATTAAGATGAGGGAATACCTTCTTGAAGGTTTAGGAATGTTCAAAGAGAATCATTCCATAAAATTTAAAAGAAAGGATCCTTTTAGAATGATGTAGGTTTTAATGAGGGAAGTGATGACCTACATCCATCCTTCCATACAATCAAGCTTAAGGATCAGTTGCTTTTAGACTAATGGGTGTTATTAAAATCCCTAAAGAGGAGTGCTTCATGGGGTGACCCAAAGGACTAATCAATATTTCTTAAACATTGCATTCAAAAACATAAAGAATCAATATCCTAAAATAAGCCTAATAAAATTCCACTTATAGCTATAGTGACAGTGACCCTCAGACTTGTGTTTTTCCAACAAGAGCTAGATTGGTGGCATGATGAGCTTTCTTGAAGATTAGAAGGTTTATTTAGTCTTTAAAATTCATGATATCATTGTTAATATCAATGAACCTAAATGTGTTTAAGGTATGGATTCAAACAAAGCTAAAATAAGGAATAGACTCCTACAACCAATGTAGGGAACTACAACCGGCCTTCATGCTAAGGAGCAGTGTCAAGAACTGTAGGTGTGTCTACTTATAATGGAGGGAGCTAGGTCACCTATACCTCTCAAGAGAGAATCACAACCTAAACCCTAAGGCATTGTAATGGAAGAATGTATTTAGGGATCTTAAGCATAATCAAACACCAAACTCACTCATAAAAAAGGTACTTATAGACATGTGCCTTGTAGAAAATCCTAGTTACATATGAATGGAACTTCAAAGGGTTTCAAAATTTGAATTTGGATTGACAAAGACATGATTCATTTTGATAGGATGATCATCATACAAGAGATTAATGAGGGGTAGCTCCATCAATTCAAACCATGCTACTTCAATTTTCATACCATATAATTCTAGTCATGATCAAACCTACAGGCCTGTAGCATTCACAAGGCTCAAAAACATGGTTATGATGTTTTTCTTACTAAGTATTAATGTTTCATAAGGGTCTTTTGAAATTTCAAGGCTATGAGTTTGAAATTCATAGTATGAGGGGTTCTAAAGGACTCATGCTTTTGTCTATAGTCATGGAAGTGTTATAGAGGTATGCAACCTATAGTCATTATGAAGACACATACAGTTAAAGGGTGTTTTGTCCCCAACTTACAAGAGCATAAGGAAAATGGTTTTTCATCTTCTAGAGTTTCATGGATGATATGAGACAAATCTCTTGAGTCAACTAAAATTTTTGGAATTTTTTTCTAAGCTATACCTATAATTTTTCAAACCCTGAATGATCACATATAGTCACCATAACCTAGCCTTACAGGCCTATGCTTTGTATGGACCTTTTTGATAATAGGTTGAACTCTTGGGGTTTTGAATGTTCAAGAGGGCATTGGTGATTGATCTCCTTCCAATGAAGAAAGTAAGATCAAGTATAAATAAGACATTTTCAAGGGCAAGTTTTAGTTCTTATACTAAAAATTCTTCACCTATAGCCTTAGAAATAACCTACAGGCCTATATGATCATAGTGTTGAGGGCTATAAGTCTCAAAGGAGGATACAAGGGTTTTAAAAAAGTAGCAAGTGAATATTATAAGTGGAATTTGTTTCTTAGCACCAGCCTCACTAAGGATTTAACCTGATTTTCAAAAAATCTCTTCACTTCAAAATGCATGAAGGTACCTTATTGTCTTAGTACATAGGGCCTTTAAGGTTTGAGGAAGCATGAAATCAAGTGTCTAAAAGAGGGTGGTCATTATAGGGTTTTATTATAAGCTCACATCATGTAATTTATTGTAAATAAGGCATGATAGGTATCAAGGGTGATTGGAAAAAGGAATACCTAGAGCTATGAGGAAAAAAACACCTACAATCATGCTAATAATGGCTTAAATCCATCCAATGAAAGGTTTTTCCATGTAATGGTTTGTTTAGGCCTTCTTTCTAAGTATAGTGCATCATGAGAGATATATGAGTATTAAATATTATTGAAATGAATTTTTTTTTGAGCAAATAATTTTCCAACATACAATGCTATATCACCATACATCAAAGGCTTATATCTACAACCTTAAATACACATAGTCACACCACAAGCATGAAGGCAAGAATTAGGCTATGATAGCTTGTATGAGCTAATTCAAGGTTAATGAGAAGTGATGAGAGAATAATGGATATGGAGATAAGAAAAATTACCCTAGGCATAAGCAAATCAGGGTTAAATAGTGGAAAGCAATGAAAGCCTACAGTCATTCAATGAGGAAATTTTCCAATGCATTGACCTACTAAAGGATTTCTTGTCTCAGGATATTATGTCAATGAAATAGTAATGATTTATAAGTACTAGATGTAGATGAATTTGACATTATTAAATAATGGTTTAGGGTCATATGGACATCAATGGATATAGCTCAAGGACAATAGTACACAATATGTTGTACAGAAGGCCTAAAAGCATCATTTTTGGTTAAAATTATTTCAAAGAAGCTATGTTGATAGTTTTCATTTGATCTAACTAGTTCCAATCTCCTATTTCAGATGAAATAACCACTCAATACGTTCAAGCTACATCAAAAACCTACTAAAATCAAAAACATAGTCATTTAAGCCTAGATTTGCCTTGTTGGAGGTTTTGACATGCTTGAAAATAGGTGTGGAGAGTATTTTCAAACTCATAAAGGTACTATTTAACTTATAAAAGGTGTTTGAAACCTTAAATACATATAAATACATGAAATTAACCTCCAAAACATGAAAACTCAGACAATAATGCAGATAGTCCATGCATGTAGATCAAATTTGAGGGAAATTTGAGGATTCTAGGAGCTACAGGTGGAATCAGGACTCAAAATTTTATACACAAGGTCATAATGAGTTGGAGAGCCATATTAAAAAGTTTAATAACCATTGGATAAGTGGAGATATTTTCTATTTTGTCTTAGACCTTAGCCTATTCATTTGAGGTCAACATTGGAGCATGCTTCATCCTAGAGTGCCTCAGAAGCTTCTAGTGTCAAGTAAAGGAGTGAGAGGAATGGGATGATGTTTTTAAATCATAATCAGACCTATAGAGAGTGTAAAAACTCCAAATTTTATGCAAACCATGCTCATGCAGTGTTTTGCAGGCAAGTAGGCACTTAGGCCAAAAAGGGCATTTTTGACTTTTCATGGTAAATTGAATTTTAGAGTGTTTTGATAGCATGGTATAGGTCCTAAAATGATTTTTTTAGGATTTTTTAATTTTTGAAGAAACTATTTTCATTTTGGGGAACTTTTTCACTTTTTTGCAGGTTTAGGCACCCTTCTAAGCCACCTATTTACATGCTCATTTTGTTCACCACGTGTGGAGTTGTACTAAACACTCTTAGTATGTTTTTAGGACCCATATTTAATTATAATCCATGAAAAATTAATATCATTTTAGGGGATGTGATTTATGAACAATTTCTAAGAGCATAGGCAGGTTAGAATGTATCTAATTTCTCATAGGCAAATTTCATTTACATGCTAACTTTTCATATCTTTCGCATGGGAGCCTGATATTTTTAGGGATGTTATAGGTGTAAATTTGATACAAATAAATGTAAATGCTTTAGTATTTTGAGGTTTTAACCTCATGAATCATCAGTTTGAAGTTCCAGCTTCAAAGCTTTCTTAACCACCTTAAAAACTAGTTTTGAGAAAAGTGGATTTTCTTACAATCAAATCACCATGGATCAACATAATTTTTTTTTAAAACATTGTTTAAACTCTTATAATATTCCAAAAATGTTTTTTTTAATACATGGCTCTATATAGATGAGGGCAAAAACCACTTTTTTTGTGGAAAAAAGTGTGTAGATTAAAGTATAGGGAAATTTAAAAGAATCTAATCATTGGAGATCAAAGCTTAGAAATTTTTATTCATATTTAAATATTAATTGGTCATAAATAACTCATGAGGTGATCCTATTTTCTCAAGCAAAATTGCCAGTCTGTTGGAAATTTGTACAAAATTGGCCTAGTCAAGCATGTTGACTAATTAGCGAAGTTTTTCTCATCAAAATCATAATTTTGATGATGAAGAATTATTTTTATGGTGTATTTTTTTTTTTTTTAAAGGTTTCATGGCTTATTTTTTTAGGTTTCATTGTGTCAAAGATTTCAAAATGGACTTATTTGGTTTAACTAGTCAATTTGACTTAATTGATCAAGTAACCAAGTTTCAGTTTGGCATTGGATGGCTGTTCAAAGAGTTCCATTTTGAATTCCACACCACTTTAATGCTGTTTAGTGAAGATGATTATATTTTTTTAATCCTTCAAAAATCATTCTCATGCAAAGGAAGGCTAATTTAGGTTGAGTGGTTTGAGTTTCAGTTGATTATTTGTCAAGTGCCACATTCACTCTTGGTTTCCATACAAAGGAGGACTTTCTCTCTCTCCTAGTCAGATTTTAAAAAATTTACGTGGAGTTACCTTATTTATATTTTGGCATATCATTCCATGAAATATGTTTACTTATCAAACTTGGGCCCACCATACTTCTACGCCAAAGTTTGGAGAGGCATGCAAATTTTGTGAAGGAAAAGCTTTTATTGAATATTTTAAACATTGCAAAAGGTGTTAAGTCTTGAGTTAGTCAACCAAGACTAACCCTTTCCATTTTTGAACTTCACTTATGTATTTTTTAGGTTTTTAAATCATATTTTTTGGTTTAATCAATTCATTTTTCATTAGTTCTTGAAGCTAAGAGAGAAATTATAAGTTGGACCATTATCAATAAAGGAAGTTTTTTTTTTTGAATTTGAGTTTTGAAAAAAGAATAGTGTGTATTTGATTGTGCATCAGTATATAAGTGAGATTTATCTCCTTTTTCATAGGTTTCTTCCTCACCTATCTCTCTCTATCTCACCATATATAAGTCATTTGAAGAGGTTTTCAACCCTTCATCTAAAACATTTTTGCTTAAGGACAAAAATATAAATTTTATTGATTATTTGTGTGCATTGATTTTAATAGCTTCAAAGGATTTGAGAAATTTATGTGCATCACCCCATTTAATTAGGATTTATTTTAAGTTTTCCCTTCCCATTTTCACCCCAAAATCACAAAAATAAATCACAGTAGATCTGATGTAATTGATAAATCTAAAGGGAAACAACCCTCTCTAGAGGTTCTTCTCATCAAAGAGTCACCCACACTTTGAGAAGTTCCCATTGTATAAACTAGAGAGAAGGTGTGATTTCACATATTCAAGTAGGGTGCACTCTAGGGTGATAAAACTTACCTTTGAAGATGAACCGACCAAGTCTCAACCTCTCCCTTGGACAAGGTGCTTCATAAGAGATTATTGTGACTTGTAAGGATAATGAAGATAAATAAACTCTAGGCTACATGACCTACCTAAGCATCCAAAAGACTTCTCCACAAGACAAGATCAAAGCTCCAAAAGAAAGTATTGAACCCTAAATCTTTATTCCTCAAGTAGAATTGTCAATAAGTAGATGTTTGTTTTCACTTCTCTTAATTATTCACTCTCTTTTAACTCTTATGAAATGGTGGTAAATGACCTTTTATATATAGTAGTATCTTGCCTAAAAACCATTCAGACATGTTGGTTGTACTAGATCGACTGGGTCAACCTAGTACATTTATAGGTTAACTAACTAGGTCTATGTTAGGTCGGTTGGGAGGATAAGAAACTAAAAGAGATAAAGTTTACCAAAACATGATAGGTCAACTAGGTTGACCTAGTTTATTGAGCAAGGATCCTAAAAATCCATATAACTAACCTATTTTATTGAA
Source organism: Torreya grandis (assembly GCA_037957365.1). Lineage (NCBI taxonomy): Eukaryota > Viridiplantae > Streptophyta > Pinopsida > Cupressales > Taxaceae > Torreya > Torreya grandis. The sequence goes on along the minus strand of JARHVA010000325.1, from coordinate 2,687,247 downwards.
TAGGAATAAGGGAGATAAAACAAAGAAAAGAGGGATAAAACATGGAAAATGATAGGAATGATTAAGAAAAAGAGAAATAAGCCTAGGGTTCATGGTTGTTGGGAGATAGTGTGTAGATGACAAGTTGTAAAAGGAATAATAATCTTACGAAACACTGATGGTTTGCCCACCCCTTTCCTAGTTTACCCCTTAAGGCATGCACTTAGAGAGATTGAGTCTCAAATGGTTCTACAAGATAAAAAGTGTTAGTAATCAATAAAAGTTTGAAAACATTATGTGTATACATATGCCCTAGCTAAATCCCATCACATGTCACGTAAGTGCAACATGGGATGGTGCTTTAGAGATAGAACATGGTAATACACAATATTGATGCTAAGTATGGTGTAGTAAGAAACAAATAAGGTAAATGAAAGGATAAAAATTAAAAACACATACCTTTAACCTACCTTAGTTCCATAGATAAATAAATAGACTATAAGAGATGAAGGTGTCTAATGTAGAGTACACTAGTTGAACCTATAGAAGTTAGTACAAAAAATAGACAAAAATAGATTTATGTGAAAGATAAGCATATTGTATTGGTTAGTAGAGATAAATATTTTAGATTTTTTTTAATAAAATTAGGATTATTAAGATAAGGTTTTATAATATTTAATGAAAAATGAATGACAAAAAAGATGGCAAATGAATAAAGAATGATATAAAATAATTGATAAATGATAACAAATGAATGACAAAAGGATGGAAAATGAATGACAAAAGATTGGAAAATAAATGAAAAATGATAGGAAATAAATGAAAAATGATTGGAATACTTGGTAAATCACATTAGAAAATATGTAAAACATAAATAGAAAAAAGGAATGTAGAACATACTAAATCATGTTGGGAAGCATGTAAAACATGAATGACAAATGAAATATCAATGCAAGAAAACTTGAACAAAGATATGTAAGAAATTAAAAAGTAATATTATGTAGGATAGGAAAAATAGAAACACAAAGAAAAATATGAAAGAATGTAGAATGAAATGTAAGTTAAGATGTAAGACAAGCATGAAGAAGGCATACATAAATAAATACATGTAAGAATGGAAAAAGGGTGTGAACTCAGGTGTTCACGATAAAAGGAAAATAAAATCATGATAAATGCAATAAATAAAGAAAAGTAGGTTTAGTAATGTAAAATAAAGTTACAAAAAAGATCCAAAGTTGCTCAAACACGTTGTTTTGCTCTAAGGATAGATAAAATTGAAACATAGTAATGCTAGCATGTTTTTAAGAAATGAATAAGAAGGAATTTAAAGAAGAGGCAAAATAGATTTAGAATCACAGTTTGACTATCAAGGTGGTAGATGAAATGGGTGGAAGGGAGAATGAAGGAAAAACCAAGGTAGAGGAACTCTTTATCGAAATCCAGACACTCAAATTAAGTTTGTCAAAATAAGAATATTGTTGACCTTAAGGACTCTGAAGAACTTATCTTAGCTACACAAGTCTTAGGTCAATAAATGGAGTATATAGATCATCCCATGAAGGTTATATGAATGAAAATTAAAATGGACCTACCTCTCGATGATGTGTTCCCCATTCTTCAAGACCCCTTATAGGGCTCTCAATCTACTATGAAGATTGGGTACTTATGTGAGAAAGTAGGTAACACCATAGATTTTTTTGAAATCCCCTATTCCAATTTACTAGCCTAACACATCCCAAAGGACTTTGGCTTTATGTGAAGTTGATTATGGAGTTTGATCTTCGATTAGAGATAAGAGATGTGCTTGGAATCATGTCTTCTTATGTGATTTTGACTTTTAAGATTTGTATGTTGCTTTTTAGATATCATTTCCTTTTATTTCAAATGATTTGGATTTTAACTTTATTTTGATGGCTTTTTTAGATTCCTAATCCATATGGATTTGAAAACCCAAACATGGGTGATAAAGATGACTTTCATTTGAAAACTTGGGACAAGGTTGCTAAGAGAGAGAAATTCAAAGAGATTGGGGTCTAAGAGTCTCATAAATCTAGGTGAAATAAAAGTGTTATCTTGAATTTGACCTTATGTTATCCAATTTGGAGATGAAATAAAGGGGAAATAAAGAAGAATGACACATGTAACAATTTGAATTGCTTTAAATTACAAAAAACCTAACAAAGGGAAAAGAGGGATACAATAACACTAAATTGTGATTCCTTATCATAAGAAAGAGGGAAGTGAAGGAAAACATGCTAACATAGATTATTTTCACAAATTCCATCTAACAAAAAAACTAAAATCTAAGAACAAGGATCACAAAGAACATGAAAAATAATGGCAATTTTATTAGAAGGGTCAGGTCCTAATCATGGTATTACAAAGAAACTAATAAAAGAGAAACCCATGAGGGTGATAATAAGCAATAAAAAAGAAAAGTGAGGGAGCCTTTGTACAAAGAAACTCATAAAGAAAAACCAAAAGGATGCCAAAACAACATTGGCAAGCAACAAAATGAAGAAAAATAAGTAAAAGATGGTAATTTTGTGAGGGGTTCTAGGTCCTATCCACAGTATTACGAAGTAACTAATAAAAGAGAAACACATGAGGGTGCCAAAAGAGAAATGTAAAAATAAAAATAAGACTATGTTACATTAGGAGGTAAGTGCTGAAAAAAGGGGGGAAATGATCATAAATCTACTAAGGCAAAGAATGGTATAAAAATATAAAGAATAAAAAAGATATATAAAGACAAAAATGAAGAAAAATGCCAAATGTGATGTGTAAGAAAACCAAAGAATAGAAAGGAAAATAATGATGATAGTAAACTAAAAGTAAAAAATTAAAATAAATGCACAAAAATAAATAAACATCAGATAAAAAGAATAAATAAAATCTCTATTAACATCTGTATTAAAGATGAGTATGTGAAAGATGTTGGATGGTGGACCCTGATCTTATTTTAATGCCTAGTTCCTAACAAGGGGTGTGGGGGGACAATGCCCCCCATGTTAGGTTGTGGAGCTAAAAGCTTCAACTGTTGCAAACATGGAGGAGGTTGCTGAGTTCCAGGGAGACTAGTGTCAGTAGAGTATAGTGCAGAGACAAACCGACATCGGCATGTGTGAACTAAAAGAAAATTGGCATCGACAGGTGATCAGCCGACATCGGTCACCTGTGGCAGTTCCAAAACTATTCATTGCATGGACAGTTAGTTCATTGAATCGAGAGTTTACATGTAAAGGCTAATTATAGTCTTGAGTTGCATGTCTAATTATTGTAATTAAGAAAGTCTAATTATTGTATGCATGAGATCTATATAATAGAATCATGGGCTGTATTGTAAAAGTGTGCTAGAAAGCCATTGATCTTGAAGAGAGAGCTAGAGTAGCTCCTCCTAGTTCCAAAGGGGTGCTGAGTGTGTATGATCAGGGAGAGTTGTAGGTTGTGCAAGTTCTACTAGGAGATCCATCGGGGTACTGGTTGAAGAATCATAAGGAATTGGTGAGGCAAGTACAAGGGTTCTTCAGGGTGTAGAGATATCTACATGGTAAGTAAGGTCTGTTGATTTGTAGGTGGCAGCAAGGAAAGGGAGATCTACTTGGAGTACGGTTGTGTACTTGGTGTACTGGCAGCGTTGTTACTGACTGGTGGAGGTGAACAACAACTCTATATTTGAGTTGTGTGTTGGGACGGTAAGAGAGAGAGGGAAGAAGTCCTTAAGATGTGGCAAGCCTTAGAGGTGGAAGAAGAAGTGGCATCTTCTTTATTGTATTTTCTTTTGAGTGATTATTAATACAATTGTGTATTGTCTCTCATATCCTATGTTGTTTCATATTTCTAGTTACTTATCATTCTGGTTAAATTCTATGTTTAGTTGCTTATACAAGAGGTAATCATATTGTGCTCTAATTGAGGAGCAAGATCCTGACAAGTTGGTATCAGAGCATGTTTGTTGTTCCAGGTGCCTGACAAGTGGTATCAGAGCTTTTGGTTGGGTTGACTAATAGGTGGTTCAGATCTGGTTAGTGTTTGTTGATTACAAGTTACTCACAGGGGTTTCTAATTGAGTGGGAGTATAGCAATGGTAGAAGAAAGTAAGATACAAATGGAGATACTAAATAGCATGAATGGTCTGATTGATGGAAAGAAAGAGCAGGTAAAGGGAGATTGTTGGTCAGTAGAAGATCAGTGTGTAGAAGCAGATGTTGCAGGTGTTGTTGCATAGGTTGCTCTAGATAAAGTAGAATCTTGGTTTACAGATTATTTTGCCTCTTTCCATGCAGCCTGAAATAGAGCATCTTTTCATGGGTATGTCTTTGGAGACTTTGGAGAGATTTATTTAGGAGCTAGTGAGCCTTGTCAAATGATTGGCAAAGGGGAAGTGAAGCTGAAATTGTAGATGGGTAACACACAGGTGTTGAAGAAGGTCATGCAGGTACCAATCTTGGAGATGAGTCTAATTTCTTCAGGAAAGTTGGGTGATGAGAGATGCACAATAACTCTCACAATGGATGTACTTAAATTAGATGGTGGTAAGAAATTAGGTATTATTTATCTATCTACTTATATTACTGATTCACCTTCTGTTGCAGAGATGTGGCTTTGTAGGCTTGGTCACATATGTAGGAGGGGAATGCATCTTTGACAAACTTAAGAACTAGAAAGCCTTGGTGTTCATAGAGGAGATGATAGATAGAGATTAGCTGAGGGGACTGAATTATTCTGAGTAGGGCTATGTTAATTTGGATAGGGTTTTAACCCAAAAGGAACTCACAGGTAAAAATTCATCACTCACAGGCAAACACAGGTATCAATGTCGGTCAGGAGGAACCAACGTTGAACAAATAGGCACCGATGTCAGTCATGTGCAGATCAGCTGAGTTGGTGGTGTCAGGCAGAAGGAACTGACATTGGTCATATAGCAACTGATGTCGGCAGTAGGTACACCGGTGTCGGTCAAGAAACTAACATCAATAGACAGGGTCAGTCACAGGGAACTGACATCAATTAGATGTAGACTGGGAGATGGCCGAGATCGGTCACTAGAACGGATGTTGGGCAGACAGTAAGCTGTCAAGGAGTCTCAAACGCCCATATGGAGGATTGAAAAGGTAAGTGGACCTCATATTCATTGTTCACCTTCTTACTAATTGCTTATTGATGGTCGAGAACTAGGAAGATGTGAAGAGGCAATGCAAGTAGAATCTAAAAATAGTGGGAGCTTGGCATGGATGAGGAGTGTGAGTCCTTGGAGAAGAACCAAATAGGAGTTTGTTGGTGGAGGAAGAAAGCACTGAGAGATGGATGGATTCCCAAGTTAAAGAAGAGAGTGGATGGATACGTGAGATGGAAGGCCAAGGTATATGGTCTTGAGGAAGTTGTAGGATAGTGGTATAGGGTTTGACAGGTGGATGACAAAGCAGGGCTTCAGTCAATGTCAGTGTAACCATTGTGTTTGTCTTTACCAGGTGGATGATGAGTCTCGACATTATCTTGTTATTGTATGTGGATGGTATGCTTGTAGCAAGTTTGTACATGTAGGGATTTGCTGAGCTAAGGGTAAGGTTAGTTTAGAGGTATGTCAGGAAGAATTTGGAGTAGCAAAATTCTTTGGCATAAGAGACATGGAGATTTTGTCTCCAGTGGGAGCTGATGTGAAGAAGGTGTTGGCGGAGTTCAATATGCAGGATGCAGAATCAAAAAGCACACCAAGGGCTGGATAGTTCAAGTTGAGCTTAGAATAGGGTTCAAAATCACATAAGGTCTGGTGTAGACCCGAGTTTTTCCAAGCAGTGGGAGTTGTCAGAGAGTTTGGAGCCAATTCGGGGAAGGTGGATTCTCAGGTATTTGAGAGGGACTAGCAGCAGGTTAACATGTTATGCAGGGTCAAGGACTTCACTACATGGATATGTAGGTTCAGATGTGGTAGGTTACTTGGATGATAGGAAAGGCATCACAGGGTGTGTGGTGGGTGGTCTTCAAGATGGAGCTTGAAGAGGGATATAAGCCAGGAAATGAATTAGATGGTGTATAAGTACAGGTACAATTGCAGCTATTTATCTCCAAGTGGGAGATTTTTAGGTTGTGGAGGTAAAAGCTTCAACTATTGCAAACATGGAGGAGGTTGCTGAGTTCCAAGGAGACCGACATCGATAGAGTATAGTACAGAGAGCAACTGACATCGACAGGTGTGAACTGAAAGAAAACTAACATCGACAGGTGATCGGATGACGTCGGTCACCTCCAGGTAGACAGGGATCGATGTCGATTGCCTGTGGTGGTTCCAGAACTATTCGTTTCATGGATAGTTAGTTCATTGAACTGAGAGTTTACATGTAAAGGCTAATTATAGTCTTGAATTGCGTGTCTAATTATTATAATTAAGAAAGTCTAATTATTGTATGCATGAGATCTATATAATAGACTCATGGGCTGTATTGCAAAAGTGTGCTAGAAAGCCATTGAGCTTGAAGAGAGGCTAGAGTAGCTCCTCCTAGTTCCAAAGGGGTGCTGAGTGTGTATGATCAAGGAGAGTTACAGGTTGTGCAAGTTCTACTAGGAGATCCACCGGGATACTAGTTGAAGAATCATAAGGACTTAGTGAGGCAAGGACAAGGGTTCTTTAGGGTGTAGAGATATCTACATGGTAAGTAAGGTCTATTGATTTGTAGGTGGCAGCAAGGAAAGGGAGATCTACTTAGAGTACGGTTGTGTACTTGGTGTACTGACAGTGTTGTTACTGACTGGTGGAGGTGAACAACAACTCTATATTTGAGTTGTGTGTTGGGACGGTAAGAGAGAGAGGGAAGAAGTCCTTGAGGTGTGGCAAGCCTTAGAGGTGGAAGAAGAAGTGGCATCTTCTTTAATGTATTTTATTCTGAGTGATTATTAATACAATTGTGTATTGTTTCTCATATCCTGTGTTATTTCATATTTCTAGTTACTTATCATTCTAGTTAAATTCTGTGTTTAGTTGCTTATACAAGAGGTAATCATATTATGCTCTAATTGAGGAGCAATATCTTGACAAGTTGGTATCAGAGCATGTTTGTTGTTATAGGTGCCTGACACCCCACTAGGGTTGCCATGGGAGTTTTTGGGGGAGATGACCTATTGTAGAGCCCCCCTAGTGGGGGTTCAGGGACAACACCCTCAAAACAAAATTTTATGAAAAATGCATTATAAAATATTATAATTTTATAGTTAATATGGATCATTTACTATTAGGTTTTAGATCTAGTGATATAAATTAAGTTAGTGCATTTTTGGCCTAATTTATAACCCTCTTTTGATATGAAGGCATTGTAATCAGGGAGAATAGTGAGAGTGAAGAGGATATTGTAGTGGATGTATTACAAGTTTTTCCCTTTATTTGTTAGACTGAATAATAAGGACTGGAAATTTATATGTGGACGTAGCCCATATTGGGTGAACCATATTAAATATATATCTCTATTCAATTGTGTTTTCTAAATTTTAATTATATCTCTATTTCATTATTATTTCTCTACATTCTATATTCCTAACAACTAGTATCAAAGTTGAAGGTTTATTTGTTAGAGAAACTCATAGGAAAAGAGGTTTCCTAGTTCAAGTGGGAGAAATGGTGGAAGAAGGAAAGTTTAAGGTTGAGAAGTTCAATGGCCAAAACCAATAGCTATGAAAGATGCAAATGGAGGACTATCTATCAGAAGGATTTTTTCCTACCATTAGGCAAAATAACAAGGAAGCTGATGACTATGAAGGATGAAGACTGGGAGGTTCTTGATAGAAAGGCATAAGGAATAATACAACTATGCTTGGTAGTATTAGTGGCCTTCAATATTTCAAAAGAAAAGCCAATAATAAATGTGATAAAAGAATTAGATAGAGTGTATGAAAAATCCTCAGCCTCTAACAAGGTATTTCTTATGAAATGTTTATTTAAGCTAGAAATGTCACAAGGTGGGTTTGTTGCTGACCATTTAAATGAATTTAACATGGTGACAAATTAGTTAAGCTCTGTAGGATTAAATTTTGATGATGAGGTTAGGGCTCTTTTGATTTTGTGTTTATTGTCATAAATCTAGAATTTATTGGTCATGGTTATGACCAATTTTGTCTTTGGCTCAAACACTTTCAAGTTTGATGATGTTATTGGTGTTATCCTTAGTGAGGAAATGTGATGGAAAAGCACATTTGAGACATTAGGTAATGCTTTGACTATGGAGAATAGGGGAATAAAAAAATATAGAGGAAAGGACCTAGGGAATTGTGGGAAGTCTAATAAGGGTAGATCTAAATCTAAAAAATCATTGGTGTGCTAGATTTTTGGGAAAAAAGGACACCTAAAGAAAGATTATTGGTTTTGGAAAGGAAAACAAGGAGATGGAAAACAAGATAAAAATTAGGAGTCAAATGTAGTAGGTGATGTGTTACAAGATGTTTTAATCCTTTCTTTAGATAGTATTAATGATTCTTAGGTGTTAGATTCAAGAGCTTCATTTCATGCTACACCCCATAAGAAATATTTTCAAGACTATGTTCAAGGTGATTTTGGGCAGGTTTATTTGGGTGATGGTGAACCCTATAAAATTGTAGGAAAGGGTAAGATATGGATAAAATTATATAATAAAAACAAATGGTTACTAAAAGAGATGAGGCATGTTTCTGAGTTGAGAAGAAATCTAATTTCAGCAAGGTAGTTGGGAAGTGAGGGATACATACTTACATTCATAGAAAATTCATGGAAGGTCACTAAAGGATCATTGGTAATAGAAAAAAGAGAGAAGGTAGGTACATTATATTTATCTAATGGTGATGTTGACTCTTCCATTACTTTAGCTTCTATAGAAGCATATACAAAATTATGGCACTATAGACTTGGACACATGAGTGAGAAGGGGATGCAAGTTCTCCACTCAAAGAATTTATTGCCAGATTTAAAGAGGGTAGATTTGAATTTTTGTGAGTACTGTGTATGGAAAATACAATCAAGTCATATTTTTTAGAGTTGGAAGGACAAAGAAGGATGAAAAATTAGAGCTTGTGCATACAGATGTATAGGGACCAACTCAAGTATCATCCCTTGGTGGATCTTCTTATTATTTTACTTTTATTGATGATACAACTAGAAAAACATGGGTTTATTACATACAAAATAAATATGATGTTTTTAATACTTTTAAAAAATAGAAATCTTTGGTTGAGAATGAGATAGGAAATAAGTTGAAGTGTGTCAGATTAGACAATGGAGGTGAATAATGCAGTAAGGAGTTTGATAATTACTATTCATCCTATGGGATTTGTATAGAGAATACAGTTTCAAGAACACCACATCAAAATGGTGTGTCAAAAAGGATGAATAGTTCAATCATGGAGTGTGCAAGGAGCATGAGATTGCATGCAAGGTTGCCCTTATAGTTTTGTGTAGATGCTATCGATACCTCTATTTACTTAATAAATAGAGGGCCTTCAAGTCCTTTAAATGGTGGCATTCTAGAGGAAACATGGATAGGTAAAAAGGTAGATTATTCATTTTTAAAGACTTACAGTTGTGAATAATTTGTCCATATTGATAAAGAAAATAGAACCAAGCTTGAGGCAAAATCCAAGAAATATACTTTTATTAGATATGGAGTTAATGATTTTGGTTACTATTTATGGGATATTGAAAATCACAAAATCATTAGGAGTAGAGATGTGATCTTTAATGAAAAAGTCATGTATAGAGATTAGTTTTAGGAATAGAATTAGGGAAGTCAAATATAGAATATAAAGTACTTGATAAAATTACTAGAAATGAAATTCCAAAAGTGCCAAAAAATTAGAATGTGCAACAACTACAATAAGTATCTCAAACTCTTGGAAGTGTAGTTAGAAGATTTACTAGAGTAAGTAGACTCCCTAAACATTACTCTCCTTCACTTTATTATTTATTATTGATTGATGGTGATGAGTTAGAAAGCTATGAAGAAGCAATACATATAAAAACCATAAAGAAGTGGGAGTAAGGCATGAAAGAGGAGATGGACTCTTTGGTACACAACCAAACTTGAGATTTGGTTTAGTTGCTTGTAGGTAAAATAACATTGTAGAATAAACGGGTTTATAGGTTGAAGGAAGAATATGGAGGCAAAAAGAGGTATACGGCTAGACTTGTTGTAAATGTATTTTCACAAAATAAAGGTATTAACTTTGATGAAATATTTTTTTTAGTATTTAAAATGGCTTCTATAAGAACTATTTTAAGTTAGGCAGTAGTACAAGATGTTAAGGTGTGGAGCCTAAAAGCTTCACCTAAGAAGCATTTTGTAGTTTATAGGTTTACACAGTCACCGATGTTGGTTAGGCGCGATCGATGTCAGTCAGGAGCAGTTCAGAATATGCCAGTGTCAGTAGGTATCGGCCGACATCGGTCACAGGCAAGCAGGTAGGAACCGGCGTTGGTTACCTGTGCATCTAGAGAGCTATTTTTGAGGATAGAACTGAGTGTTTGCATGATGTGATTAAGTCATAGTCTTAAGTCCACGTCTCTATTATTAGTAAGATTGTTTTAGAGCCCTTGTTTAAGTGGCATAACTATTGGTTGTAAATGCATGCTCAAGTTTCCTAATTCTATATGTAGGATTAGATCTTCTTAGCTTAACATATGGTATGTTGAATAAAAGTATAGAATTGTACATGTGAATCATTTCAGGTTGTTGGAGTTGATTGTACTTGAGAGAGAGAGCTCTTGAGGGAAAGAGATATAGAGAGAGATCTGTACATCTGAGAGAGGTGTGGAAGAAAGAAGTTTCTTTAATTGTATTCCTTCTGTAAAGAGTTTAATACAAGTTTTCAGGGTGGTTTCTTGTATCTCTTATTCTTTGCTATTATCTAATTCTAGTTACTTATCATTCTAATTTAATTCTGCATTTATTGCTTTCATAAGTGTAATCAAATTTTTGGTTGATCCCCAACAAGTGGTATCAGAGCTTAGGTTCACTTAAAGGTGGTTTAGATCTGTGTAGTGTGTATTGATTACAGGGTACTCACAGGGGTTTCTGCAGGGATTTCTGTTTGAGTGGGAGAAGCAATGGCAGAAGAAAGTAAACTGAGAATGGAGAAGTTCAATGGCAAAAATTATCAACATTAGAGAATGTAGATAGAGGATTATCTGTATCAGAAAGATCTATACTTACCATTAAGTGGGATTGCAAAGAAGCCCACAGACATGGATGATGAAGAATGGGAAGTTCTTGATAGAAAGGCTCTGGGGTCTATAAGACTGAGTCTGGCATCCACTGTGATATCTAATTTATCATAGGCAAAGTCTATGGTAGAGTTAATGACTACTTTAGCAAATTTGTATGAAAAACCCTCAACTTCTAATAAGGTATATCTTATGAAGCAGTTATTTAATTTGCTTATGAATGAAGGTGGATCTGTGTCTAATCATCTAAATGATTTCCATGGAATTGTAAATCAATTAAGTTCAGTCAAAATAGTGTTTGATGATGAAATTAAAGATATTTTAATATTATGTTCTTTACCTGAAAGCTGGCATAGCTTAGTAATGGCAGTTAGTAATACTACATCTGCTTTAAATATTTTAAAAGTAGAGGATGTTGTTAATGTTATCTTGAATGAGGAAATTCATAGAAAAAGCACAAAGGAAACATCAGGGAACGCTTTAAGTTTTGAGAGTAGGGGAAGGCAAAAAGAGAAGAGCAAGAGGAGATCAAGGTCTAAGTCAAAGGTGAGAGGTAGATCCAAATCCAGAAATGGCAGGAAGCCACAATGCTGGAATTGTGGAAAGATTGGGCACATAAGCAGAGATTGCTAGTCAAAGCCTAAGGAGGACAATCAACATGAAGGAAAAGAAGAAGCAAAGGTTGCAGGTATTGCACAAGATGCTTTAATATTCTCTTTGCATAATAATATAGAATCTTGGGTGTTAGATTTTGGTGCATCTTTTCATGCTACCCCTAATAGAGAATATTTTAGTGACTATATCCATGGATATTTTGGAATAGTGTATTTAGGGGATGATGAGCCTTGTAAAATTATTGGCAAAGGTAAAGTGCAGCTAAAAATGCAGAATGGCAACACATGGGTGTTGAGAGATGTTATGCATGTTCCCAGCTTGAAGAGGAATTTGATTTCTACAAGAAAGTTAGGGGATGAGGGTTTTACAGTAACTCTCACAGCTGAATCTTGGAAGGTGACCAAGGGTGCACTTGTAATGGCCAGAGGTAAGAGAGTAGGGACTCTCTATTTATGTAATTGTGTTACTAACAATTTTCCTTCTGTATTATCTACTTCAGATGTGGATGCAAAATTGTGGCACTCAAGGCTTGGCCACATGAGTGAGAAGGGAATGTCAATTCTTAAGTCTAAAGGTATGCTTTTAGATTTGAAGAGCATAGATCTAGAGTTTTGTGAGCACTGTGTTTTTGGGAAATAGAAGAGAGTGAGTTTTCTTAAGACTGGGTCAACAAAGAAGAAGCATAAGTTGCAGCTTGTTCACACAGACGTGTGGGGACCAGCTTAGGTTGCTTCTATTGGAAGATCACAGTACTATGTTTCATTCATAGATGATGCTACAAGAAAGGTATGGGTCTATTGTATTAAGAAGAAATTTGATGTATTTGAGACTTTTAAGATTTGGAAAGCTATGGTTGAGAATGAAATAGACAGAAGATTGAAGTGCCTGAGATCTGACAATGGTGGTGAGTTTTACAGCTATAAGTTCAACTGGTATTGTTATATGCATGGAATCCATAGGCAAAGGATGGTTCCAAGGACACCTGAGCAAAATGGAGTTGCTGAAAGGATGAACAAAACAATTATGGAGCGTGTAAGGTGTATGAGATTGCATGCTGGTTTGCCCTTAGAGTTTTGGGCAGACGCTGTTGACACTGTAATGTACCTGATTAATAGAGGACCCTCTACAGCTCTGGATGGTGGAATTCTAGAAGAGGCATGGACAGGTAAAAAGGTAGATTTCTCATTTCTCAAAGTTTTTGGTTGTGAAGCCTTTGTGCACATTGATAAGGAAAATAGAAAGAAGCTGGATGCTAAGTCTATGAGGTGCACATTTATTGGCTATGGCTCTGATGATTTCGGTTTTAGATTTTGGAATCTAGGAACTAACCAGATAATTAGGAGCCGTGATGTTGTTTTCAATGAAAAAGTGATGTATAGTGATCAGCTGAGGAAGTTGAATCAATCTAGGCAGAGCAATGGAAAATTGGATGAGGTGATGGTCCAAAATGAGCTCACAGGAAGAAGAAATAATCACTTGCAAGAAAACATAGAGACCGACGTCAGCCAAGTAGGAACTGACATCAGTAGGATAGAAACCGATGTCGGTCATACAGAGACCGACGTCGGCCAGGTAGGAACCAACGTCGGCTAGTTACAGGCTTGGAAGTGATCGAGGTTGGTCACTGTCAGAGAATTTAGGCAGATAGGGTGTTGTGGATGAGTCTCAAATGCCCATCAAGAGGTCAGAAAGGGTAAGTAAGCCTCCAATTCAATATTCCCCTTCATTATTCTATTTATTGCTAATTGATGGTGGAGAACCAGAGAGTTTTGAAGAAGCAATACAGGTAGAATCCAAGGATCAGTGGGAGCGTGGCATGGTTGAGGAAATGGAGTCCTTAAAAGAGAACCAAACATGGGATTTGGTTGAGTTGCCAGCAGGTAAGAGGACACTGAAGAATAGATGGACCTACAGATTAAAGGAAGGTGAGAATGGACAGATGAGATATAAGGCCAGGTTGGTAGTGAAAGGATTTGCACAAAATCTAGGTATTGATTTTGGTGAGATTTTTTCTCCTATTGTTAAAATGACTTCTATACGGACTGTACTGTCTTTAGTTGCTATTGAGGATTTGCATCTTGAGTAGCTTGATGTTAAGACAACATTTATTCATGGAGATTTGGATGAAGAAATATATATGGAACAGCCGGAAGGATTTGAGGTCAATGGTAAGGAGAAGCTAGTGTGTAGGTTGAAGAAAAGCTTATATGGCCTCAAGCAAGCTCCCAGACAGTGGTATTTGAGATTTGATAGGTGTATGACTGAGCATGGCTATAGTAGGTGTCAATCTGACCATTGTGTGTATTTTAATAGATTGAATAATGGTAGATATATTATTTTGTTGTTGTATGTAGATGATATGTTGGTTGCAGGATCACACATGCAGGATATCTCTGAGCTTAAGGTGAAATTAGCTCAAACGTTTGCCATGAAGGATTTGGGAGTAGCAAATAAAATCCTTGGCATGAGTATCAAGAGAGACAGGAAAAATCACAAGTTGATTTTGTCTCAAGAGGATTATGTGAATAAGGTGTTGAAATGATTCAACATGCAAGATGCGAAATTGGTAAGCACACCTTTGGCTGGACATTTTAAGTTGAGTAAAGAACAATGTCCTAATTCACATGATGAGGTAGAGTACATGAGTAGAGTTCCATATTCTTTTGTAGTAGGGAGTTTAATGTATGCAATGGTGTGTACTAGACCATATATTGCCCAAGCAGTGGGAGTTGTAAGTATATGGCCAATCCAGAGAAGGAACACTAGAAAGCAGTTTAGTGGATCCTTAGATATCTGAGAGGAACCAGTAGTAGGCATTTGTGTTATGGAGGTTCAGATACTTCTCTACATGGTTATGTAGATTCAGATATGGCAGGTGATTTGGATGGTAGGAGGAGCACCACAGGATATGTTTTTACTATTGGTAGAACAACGGTTAGCTGGATATCAAAGTTGCAGAAGGTTGTTGCCTTGTCAACTATAGAAGCAGAGTATATTGCAGTCACAGAGGCTAGCAAATAGATGATATGGATGACATGGTTCATGGAAGAGTTAGGAAAGGAGCAAGAGAGTTGAAAATTGTATAGTGATAGTTAGAGTGTAATTCATTTGGCTAAGAATTCAGCCTTTCACTCAAGAACCAAGCACATACAGCTTAGGTACCATTTCATACAACAGGTATTGGAAGATGGTGAGTTGAAGCTGGAGAAGATCCATACAGATAAGAATCATGTTGATATATTAACCAAGCTGGTTATAAAGGAGAAGTTGAATCTTCATTCAACTTTTGTTGGTCTTCATGATTGAGTTAAAGATGGAGGAGCTAGAAGATGTTGCTGTACAGGTACTAGTGCAGCTATTTATCTCCAAGTGGGAGATTGTTAAGGTGTGGAGCCTAAAAGCTTCACCTAAGGAGCATTTTGCAATTTGTAGGTTTACACAGTCACCGGCATCGGTCAAGAGTGACTGACATCGGTCAGGAGTAGTTTAGAATATGCTAGTGTCGATAGGTATCGACCGATGTCAATCACAGGCAAGCAGGCAGGAACTGGCGTTGGTTACCTGTGCATTTAGAGAGCTATTTTCGAGGATAGAACTGAGTGTTTTCATGATGGGATTAAGTCATAGTCTTAAGTCCACGTCTCTATTATTAGTAAGACTATTTTAGAGCCCTTGTTTAAGTGGCATAACTATTGGTTGTAAATGCATGCTCAAGTTTCCTAATTCTATATGTAGGATTAGATCTTCTTAGCTTAATGTATGGTATGTTGAAGAACAGTACAGAATTGTACATGTGAATCATTCCAGGTTGTTGGAGTTGATTATACTTGAGAGAGAGAGAGAGCTCTTGAGGGAAAGAGATCTAGAGAGAGATCTGTACATCTGAGAGAGTTGTGGAAGAATGAAGTTTCTTCAATTGTATTCCTTCTGTAAAGAGTTTAATACAAGTTTTTAGGGTGGTTTCTTGTATCTCTTGTTCTTTTCTATTATCTTATTCTAGTTACTTATCATTCTGATTTAATTCCATGTTTATTGCTTTCATAAGTGTAATTAAATTGTTGGTTGATCCCCAACACAAGATTTACACCTTGAACAGTTAGATGTGAAGACTGCATTCCTTCATGGTGATTTAGATGTGAAGACTGCATTCCTTCGTTTATCAAGTGGGATATTGTTGGATGGTGGAGCCTGATCTTATTTTAATGCCTAGTTCCTGATGGGGGGTGTGAGGGGGGGGGAATGCTCCCCCACGAGGGTCACCATGGGGTTGTAAGGGGGTGATGACCTATTTTGGATCCCCCCTAGTAGGGGTTTAGGGGCAACACCCCTAAAGAAATTTTTTATGAAAAATGCATTATAAAATATTATAATTTCATAGTTAATTTGGACCATTTACTATTAGGTTTTAGATCTAATGGTGAAAATTTAGTTAATTTTCTCCCTAATTTGGAACCTCTTTTGATATGAGTGCATTGTAATTAGGATGAATAGTGAGGGAGTGAAGAGGATATTACAGTTAATGTATTTCAAGTTTTTTCCTTCATTTGTTAGACTAAATAATAAGGACTGGCAATTTCTATGTAGATGTAGCCCATATTGGGTGAACCACATTAAATTTATGTCTCTATTCTATTGTGTTTTTTGAATTTGAATTTTATCTTTATTTTGTTATTATTTCTCTACATTCTATATTACTAAAAAAATACAAGTCTATAAGTCTCAACATGTTTCTTGAATATAGATGTGTTTATTATTATGCATTGGAGAAGAAGAGTGGGAATCACAAGATACCCCAAAGGGTAATTGGATGTAGGGATGGCCATCAAAAGATGCCCCAATGTCTAAATGGATATGTGTATGGGCATCACAAGATGACCCAAATTCTAAAGGGACATATGGATGGGCATCATAAGATGCCCCAACATGTGAGTTGGAGTGAGATGACATTGAACCATTATAATGATTTGCTTTGGATTGATAGTTGCATTTGGAAATAGGTAAATGTGTTGGTTTTTTAGATATTAAGGAGGTATAATGTGGCATATGATGTGTATTATAGGTATGTAGAGTTAAAGGAGGTAAAGGAGGACCATGTATGATATGGTTTGTAGTAGGAATTTGAACTAGGTATTCTTTTGGTTCATGTGACTTAAGAGGTTGAGGCTGAATGGATGGAACAATATGTTTAAAATTATTCATGTTAGCTATTATTTACTTATTGGTATAGGAATAAGGATAAATTTTGGTTTGGACAAAATTAGTGGATGAGCTTTGTTCATTGGGTAATTGATGTTGATGTGATTGTGGTTATTGAGATTGATTGTGAGAAGCTTGAAGGTAGTCTTGATAATGTTGTTTTGTGAGAGTATCAAGATTGAAATGTGGAGCAAGCAAGGAAGAAATAAGAAATTGTTGAAGATCATGAAAAGACTCATGAAAATGACCTATAGTAGCATACCACCAATAAAATTTATCTATATTGTACCATTTGGGAGGAGGTTTGGAAGGATCAATGCACATGGGTTTAGAGGGTGGCAATTTTATCATAAGTTGTTTTAGACTCAAGGGAGGGTGGGTTGGGTTAAATCTGGTTGAATTAGATGCTTCATGTTGAGGTTGGGGAGACTTGGATGACTCAATGGTATGAGAAGAAGATTGGAAAGATGTTTCAGTAGTTTTTTGAGATGGTTCAAATTGAGTCATAAGAAAGTCTTATCTTTTTGCTTGGTTAAAGGCTTCTTATAAAGTTTCTGGTGAAAAAATTCAAACTTTGTATTGAAGGGGAAGTTTAAGAGTAGTGACAAATAGTTTTAAAAGAGTGTCATCATTCATGTTATGGTCCACTTTATGAGTGAGGGACTTCCATCATTTGATGAAACTATGATTTGATTCATTACGAAGTTGCTTGGCATTGATAAAATGGCTAAGGTAATTTTTAGGTAGGTCATCATGTTGGAATTCCTTCTCTAGAGCATTGAATAAATCCTCTAGTTGTGAGATGGAATGTCTAGGAATCTAGTTGTACCATTCAAGTGCATCACCAACAAAGGTTTTGGCTAAGATCTTGGTGGTATGAAAGGTACTAGTTTAGACCCATTCCTGATAGAGGTTACCAAAAGACTTAACTAAGATAGTAGGGTCTTTAGTCCCATTATATGTGATAGTTGGAGAAATGTTTCCAATATATATGGATGCATTGAATGGGGTTAATGGTTCATTTTAAAGATGTTGAAGCCTTTTATTATTCATTGGACATTGAGGGATGATATTCCCATTGGCATCTCTAAGAGGAGGGACAAAATTTGGATTTGGTTGAGAGATAAGGACTTGAGGTGGTTGACTAATCATGTTGCATAAGTGTTGTTGCATGAATCATTTGAAATTGATTAGAATTTTTCATGATGTTCATTTGTTGTATGAATTGTGCAAGAAGTTGAGCTATATCAAGATTTGGATTATTGCTTGTAGGAAGATTCTTAACGTTGGTGTTAATTGTCTTAAGTGTGGTAGAAGAGCAAGGAAGATTCGTTAAGCTACCATTCTTGTGAGGAGTGTAAATAGTATTTTCATAAAGGCTTTTAAATATTTGGGAACCATATAGATTATAAATTTTATTATTTTCAACCATGTTACTTTGGGAAGTGATAATGTTAGGTGCTCTTGTTATGGGTGTAACAAGAGGATTATGAACATTGGTTTTAAGGGGTGGAACATGTTAGGTTGTGGAGCTAAAAGCTTCACCAGGATGCAAACAAGAGGAGTTACGAAGGTTGTAGAGGTTGTGGAGAGTTGCAGAACGAGTTGCAGGGCAACTGATGTTGGTCGGATCAACTGACGTCGGTCATACAGCAGTGCAAAAGCAACTGACGTCTATTATGAGTCGGCCGACATCGGTCAGGAAGGAGCCGACATTGGCAACCTGTGTGTGAGCATGTAGTTTGCATGCGAATTCCAGAGAGTCTATTTTGGGACTATCAGTTTGCATGTTAAAGGCTAATTATAGTCTTAGAGTTGCGAGTCTAATTATTGTAATTAAGGAATTCTAATTATTGTATGCATGAGATCTATATAATAGACACATGGGCTGTATTGTAAACATGTGCTTGAGAGTAAGAGAGAAAAATAAGCTCCTTCAGAGAGAAGAGAGCAATGGTGTGTTCCTCCTAGTTCCACAGTACCAAGTGTGGGCGCTGGTTTGGAGAATAAGAAGGGTTCTTTGTGTATGTATGATCTTGGTTAGCAGGTGTACAGGACCACGTTTGGAGATCTACAATGGTGAGTAAGGTTTGGTGATTTGTAGGTGGTAGTAGAGAGCAAGAGATCTACTTGGAGTATAGTTGTGTACTTGGTGTACTGGCAGCATTGTTACTAACTGGTGGAGGTGAACAACAACTCTATATTTGAGTTGTGTGTTGGGACCATGAGAGAGAGGGAAGAAGTCCTTGAGGTGTGGCAAGCCTTAGAGGTGGAAGAAGAAGTGGCATCTTCTTTATTGTATTTTCTTTTGAGTGATTATTAATACAATTGTGTATTGTCTCTCATATCCTGTGTTGTTTCATATTTCTAGTTACTTATTCATTCTGGTTAAATTCCATGTTTAGTTGCTTATACAAGAGGTAATCATATTGTGCTCTAATTGAGGAGCAAGATCCTGACAGTTGGTATCAGAGCTTTTGGTTGGGTTACTAGCAGGTGGTTTCAGATCTGGTTAGTGTGTGTTGATTACAGGGTACTCACAGGAGTTTCTGATTGAGTGGGA
The DNA here is from genome assembly GCA_037957365.1 of Torreya grandis. Taxonomy (NCBI): domain Eukaryota; kingdom Viridiplantae; phylum Streptophyta; class Pinopsida; order Cupressales; family Taxaceae; genus Torreya; species Torreya grandis. Next base: position 2,667,718 of record JARHVA010000325.1, on the reverse strand, counting down.
GTATAGCAATGGTAGAAGAAATTAAGCTATGAATGGAAAAACTAAATAGCATGAATGGTCTGATTGATGGAAAGAAAGAGCAGGTAAAGGGAGATTGTTGGTTGGTAGAAGATCAACGTGTAGAAGCAGATGTTGCAGGTGTTGTTGCATAGGTTGCTTTAGATAAAGTAGAATCTTGGTTTACATATTTTTTTGCCTCTTTCCATGTAGCCCGAAATAGAGCATCTTTTCATGGGTATGTCTTTGGAGACTTTGGAGAGATTTATTTAGGGGGTGGTGAGCCTTATCAGATTGATGGCAAAGGGGAAGTGATGCTGAAATTTTAGATGGATAACACATCGGTGTTGAAGGAGGTCATACAGGGACCAGTCTTGGAGATGAGTCTAATTTCTTCAGGAAAGTTGGGTGATGAGAGTTGCACAATAACTCTCACAGCGGATGCACTTGACTTAGATGGTGGTAAGAAAGTAGGTATCCTTTATCTATCTAATTATATTACTGATTCTCCTTCTATTGTAGAGATGTGGCTTTGTAGGCTTGGTCACATATGTAAGAAGGTAATGCATGTTCTTAATCTGAAGATAGATGTTTTTGACAAACTTAAGAACTAGAAAGCCTTGGTTTTCAAGGAGGAGATGATGGACAGAGATCAGCTGAGGTGACTAGATTATTCTGAGTAGAGCAAGGTTTATTTAGACAAGGGTTTGATCTAAAAGGAGCTCGCAGGTAGAAGTCATCGCTCACAAGTAAAACACAGAGACTGATGTCAATTAGAAAACTGACATCAGCATCCAGACAGGGATCGACATCAGCTATGTGTAGATCGACGTCAGTGACTCAGGATAGATAACAACTGACATCAAATAGGGGGAACTGACGTCGGCAAGGAGGCAATTTCATGGAACTGATGTCGGTCGGATGCAGACTGGGCGATGGCTGAGATCAATCACTGGAACGAATTTTGGGCAGACAGCAAGCTATCAAGGAGTCTCAAGCACCCATATGGAGGACTACAAGCGTAAGTAAGTTCTTAAATTCATCATTTCCCTTCTTTACACTACTTATTGCTCACTGATGGTCAAGAATTAGGAAGTTATTAAAGAAGCAGAGCAGGTAGATCCAGGAAACAGTGGGAGTTAGGCATGGATGAGGAGTGTGATTTCCTTGGAGAGGAACCAAACAGGGGTTTTTAGTGGAGTTGCTAGCTAGAAGAAAGCACTGAGAGATGAATGGATGTTTAGGATGAAGAAGAGCGGGAATGGATACGTGAGATGGAAGGCCAAGGTATATGTTCTTGAGGAAGCTACAGAATAGTGGTACAGGGTTAATAGGTGGATGACAAAGCAGGGCTTTAGTCAATGTCAGTGTAATTATTGTGTTTGTCTTTAACAGGTGGATGATGAGTTGCGACATTATCTTGTTACTGTATGTGGTGTGGTTGCTTGTTGTAGGGTTACATATGCAGGGAGTTTTTTGAGCTAAAGGTAAAGTTAGTTCAGAGGTATGTTATGAAGAATTTGGAGCAGTGAAATTCTTTGGCATAAGAGACATGGAGATTTTGTCTCTGGTGGGAGCTAATGTGAATAAGGTGTTGGAGGGGTTCAATATGTAGAATCAAAAAGCACACCAAGGGCTGGACAGTTTAAGCTGAGCTTAGAACAAGGTTTGAAATCACATAAGGTCTGGTGTAGACCTGAGTTTTCCCAAGTAGTGGGAGTTGTCAGAGAGTTTAGATCCAATTCAGGGAAGGTGGATTCTCAGGTATCTAAGAGGGATCAGCAATAGGGATTCATGCTATGCAGGGTCAAGGTCTTCACACATGGAGTTGTAGGTTCGGATGTGGCAAGTTACTTGGATGACAAGAAAGGCATCACAAGGTGTGTGGTGGTTGGTCTTCAAGTTTGAGCTTGAAGAGGGATACAAGCCAGGAAATGAATTAGACAGTGTATAGGTACAAGTACAGGTGCAGCTGTTTATCTCCAAGTGGGAGATTGTTAGGTTGTGGAGCTAAAAGCTTCACCAGGATGTAAACAAGAGGAGTTACAGAGGTTGCAGATGTTGTAGAGAGTTGCAGAATGAGTTACAGGGCAATTGATGTCAGTCTGATCAATCGACATTAGTCATATAGCAGTGTAGAAGCAACTGATGTCGATTATGAGTCAGCCGACATCGGTCAGGAAGGAGCCGACATCGGCAACCTATGTGTGAGCATGCAGTTTGCATGTGGATTTCAGAGAGTCTATTTTGGGACTGTCAGTTTGCATGTTAAAGGCTAATTATAGTCTTAGAGTTACGAGTCTAATTATTGTAATTAAGAAAGTCTAATTATTGTATGCATGAGATCTATATAATAGACTCATGGGTTGTATTTTAGACGTGTGCTTGAGAGTAAGAGAGCAAAATAAGCTCCTTCAGAGAGAAGAGAGCAATGGTGTGTTCCTCCTAGTTCCACAGTACCAAGTGTGGGTGCTGGTTTGGAGAATCAAAAGGGTTCTTCGTGTATGTATGATCTTGGTCAGCAGGTGTGTAGGACCACATTTAGAGATCTACAATGGTGAGTAGGGTTTGGTGATTTGTAGGTGGCAGTAGAGAGTAAGAGATCTACTTGAAGTACGGTTGTGTACTTGGTGTACTGGCAGCGTTGTTACTGACTAGTGGAGGTGAACAACAACTCTATATTTGAGTTGTGTGTTGGGACCGTGAGAGAGAGGGAAGAAGTACTTGAGGTGTGGCAAGCCTTAGAGGTGGAAGAAGAAGTGGCATCTTCTTTATTGTATTTTCTTCTGAGTGATTATTAATACAATTGTGTATTGTCTCTCATATCCTGTGTTGTTTCATATTTCTAGTTACTTATTCATTCTGGTTAAATTCCGTGTTTAGTTGCTTATACAAGAGGTAATCATATTGTGCTCTAATTGAGGAGCAAGATCTTGACAGTTGGTATCAGAGCTTTTGGTTGGGTTACTAATAGGTGGTTACAGATCTGGTTAGTGTGTGTTGATTACAGGGTACTCACAGGGGTTTTTGATTGAGTGGGAGTATAGCAATGGCAGAAGAAAGTAAGCTACGAATGGAAAAACTAAATAGCATGAATGGTCTGATTGATGGAAAGAAAGAGCAGGTAAAGGGAGATTGTTGGTTGGTAGAAGATCAATGTGTAGAAGCTGATGTTGCAGGTGTTGTTGCATAGGTTGCTCTGGATAAAGTAGAATCTTGGTTTACATATTTTTTTGCCTCTTTCCATGTAGCCCGAAATAGAGCATCTTTTCATGGGTATGTCTTTGGAGACTTTGGAGAGATTTATTTAGGGGTTGGTGACCCTTGTCAGATTGATGGCAAAGGGGAAGTGATGCTGAAATTATAGATGGATAACACATCGGTGTTGAAGGAGGTCATGCAGGGACCAGTCTTGGAGATGAGTCTAATTTCTTTAGGAAAGTTGGGTGATGAGAGTTGCACAATAACTCTCACAGCGGATGCACTTGACTTAGATAGTGGTAAGAAAGTAGGTATCCTTTATCTATCTACTTATATTACTGATTCACCTTCTGTTGCAGAGATGTGGCTTTGTAGGCTTGGTCACATATGTAAGAAGGTAATGCATGTTCTTAAGTGGAAGATAGATGTTTTTGACAAACTTAAGAATTTTAAAGCCTTGGTTTTCAAGGAGGAGATGATGGATAGAGATCAGCTGAGGTGACTAGATTATTCTGAGCAGAGCAAGGTTGATTTGGACAAGGGTTTGATCCAAAAGGAGCTCGCGGGTAGAAGTCATCACTCATAAGTAAAACACAGAGACCGACGTCGGTTAAAAACTGCCATCAGCATCCAAATAGGGACTGACATTGACTATGTGCAGACCGATGTTGGTGACTTAGGATAGATAACAACTGTTGTCAACTAGAAGGAACTGACATCGGCAAGGAGGCAGTCGCATGGAACCAACGTCAGTCAGATGCAGACTGGGAGATGGCCGAGATCGGTCACTAGAATAGATTTTGGGCAGACAACAAGCTGTCAAGGAGTCTCAAGCACCCATATGGAGGACTGAAGGCATAAGTAAGTTCTTAAATTCATAATTTCCCTTCTTTACACTACTTGTTACTCACTGATGGTCAAGAATCAGGAAATTATTAAAGAAGCAGAGCAGGTAGATCCAGGAAACAGTGAGAGCTAGGCATGGATGAGGAGTGTGATTTCCTTAGAGAAGAACCAAACAGGGGTTTTTGGTGGAGTTGCTAGCTAGAAGAAAGCACTGAGAGATGAATGGATGTTCAAGATGAATAAGAGTGGGAATGGATACGTGAGATGGAAGGCCAAGGTATATGGTCTTGAGGAAGCTGTAGGATAATGGTACAGGGTTGACAGGTGGATGACAAAGCAGGACTTTAGTTAATGTTAGTGTAACTATTGTGTTTGTCTTTACCAGGTGGATGATGAGTCACGACATTATCTTGTTACTGTATGTGGTGGGGTTGCTTGTTGTAAGGTTACATATGCAGGGAGTTTTTTGAGCTAAAGGTAAAGTTAGTTCAGAGGTATGTCATGAAGAATTTGGAGCAGCAAAATTCTTTGGCATAAGAGACATGGAGATTTTGTCTCTAATGGGAGCTGATGTGAATAAGGTGTTGGCGGAGTTTAATATGCAAAATCAGAAAGCACACCAAGGGCTGGACAATTCAAGCTGAGCTTAGAACAGGGTTCGAAATCACATAAGGTCTGGTGTAGACCTGAGTTTTCCCAAGCAGTGGGAGTTGTCAGAGAGTTTGGAGCCAATTTGGGGAAGGTGGATTCTCATGTATCTAAGAGGGATCAGCAGCAGGGATTCATGCTATGCAGGGTCAAGGTCTTCACTACATGGAGTTGTAGGTTCGGATGTGGCAGGTTACTTGGATGACAAGAAAGGCATCACAGGGTGTGTGGTGGTTGGTCTTCAAGTTTGAGCTTGAAGAGGGATACAAGCTAGGAAACAAATTAGATAGTGTATAGGTACAGGTACAAGTGTAGTTATTTATCTCCAAGTGGGAGATTGTTAGGTTATGGAGCTAAAAGCTTCACCAGGATGCAAACAAGAGGAGTTATAGAGGTTGCAGAGAGTTGCAAAACAAGTTACAGGGCAATCGACATCAGTCTGATCAACCGACATCGGTCATACAGTAGTGCAGAAGCAACTGACGTTGGTTATGAGTCAGTCGACATCGGTCAGGAAGGAGCCGATGTCGGCAACCTATGTGTGAGCATACAATTTGCATGCAGATTTTGGAGTCTATTTTGGGACTGTCAGTTTGCATGTTAAAGGCTAATTATAATATTAGAGTTGCGAGTCTAATTATTGTAATTAAGAAAGTCTAATTATTGTAATTAAGAAAGTCTAATTATTGTATGCATGAGATCTATATAATAGACTCATGGGCTGTATTGTAAACGTGTGCTTGAGAGTAAGAGAGCAAAATAAGCTCCTTCAGAGAGAAGAGAGCAATGCTGTGTTCCTCCTAGTTCCATAGTACCAAGTGTGGGTGCTGGTTTGGAGAATTAGAAGGGTTCTTCGTGTATGTATGATCTTGGTCAGCAGGTGTGCAGGACCACGTTTGGAGATATACAATGGTGAGTAAGGTCTGGTGATTTGCAAGTGGCAGCAGAGAGTAGGAGATCTACTTGGAGTATAGTTGTGTACTTGGTGTACTGGCAGCATTGTTACTGACTGGTGGAGGTGAACAACAACTCTATATTTGAGTTGTGTGTTGGGACCGTGAGAGAGAGGGAAGAAGTCCTTGAGGTGTGGCAAGCCTTAGAGGTGGAAGAAGAAGTGGCATCTTCTTTATTGTATTTTCTTCTGAGTGATTATTAATACAATTGTGTATAGTCTCTCATATCCTGTGTTGTTTCATATTTTTAGTTACTTATTCATTCTGGTTAAATTCTGTGTTTAGTTGCTTATACAAGAGGTAATCATATTGTGCTCTAATTGAGGAGCAAGATCCTGAGAGAACATAATGTGAGGTTCCAAAATTTGATGTAGATGGATTGAGGAGTTTATGAATTATAGATTTATAAGGTGTAAAAGTGGTATAAGGTATATTATTTTTATATTTTTGGATTTATCTAATAGGATTCTTTGGATCTACTATATGGTATGGGGTAGAATGAGAAGATTTAGAACCATATGATGAAGTGATACTCCGTAAAGAGTTGTCTTATCTAGTGGATAGATGGCATAGGAAAGAAAAACCCATTTAAATTAGAAATGGTTTGAGACTATCAATAAATAATTTGATAAGAGGTTTCATGGTGATTGAAAAGAAATGAAGAAAATGTAAACAAGAAAATGTAAACTATACAAGGTTGATCCAATCGACCAGTCACACAAGATAGGGACTATAAAACCATACTAGGTTGATTAGGTTGATCTAGTGTAGTACACAAAGGCTAATAAAAGGCATATAGACAATACTAGGTCAACCAAGTTGACCTAGTATAGTGAACAGGGCTGAAAAAAGATACTAGGTTGATAGGGTTGACCTATTATAACAAAAAAGTTTTAATTTCTTGTTTTACCTATATATAATTTTTACTTATCTATTTTTAAAATTTTAAAATTCATTATAATCATGATAAAGTAGGGAATATGATAAAGTTGATATAAAGTTATTAAAAAACACATAACTAGGTCAAATAGGTTGACCTAGTTGACTGTGCTAGAGTAGTTTTAAAAACTACAAATTGTGAAAGGAAAATAAGAAACAAAAAGATACAAAGAATTAGAAAATGACCTGAGTGGTTTAGAGATGAAAATAGAGAACATTTTTTATCAAAAACCTTGGATAAACATTTCAAAAACCTACAAACTAGGTTGAGTTGGTCAATCAAGCAATACAAAAACCTATTTAAAATGCACTAGGTCAACTTGGTCGACTTAGTTGATTGAAATGGAAGTCTAAAAATGTAATAGGACAGCCTATTTGACCTAGTAGTCTATAAATATAAAAACCTATGCATAAAAAAAAATTAGGTCAACATAATTGATCTTAGTATGTCAAAATATATGATAAAAATGATGATAAAAAAGAATGAAATAAATGAAATAAAAGTGACAAAATCCAACAAGGGTTTGATGCATGTTGGGTTCACTAGAATGTATGGAATCAAAATTTCATGATGTGCATTAATTAATCTTGGATTGGATAAGATATATCACACCTACACTTTTTATTAGGGATACACTTGTTAAGTGGAAGCATGACCAATATGGAGATCATCTAGACCTGATTAAGGGATCACTTGTATCATTTATCACAACACATCATGTTATTAAGGGTTCTAAAGACTAAAATATAACAAAATTTCACAACCCTAAAAGATTCCTATTATTTGATGTTCACTTATGCAATAAACGAGAAGGTAAACTATTCTAATGATAATAGAAGTAAACTGATATAGTACGCACCAAAGCTTGTGGCACAAAGTGGGGGTTAGAACAAAAAAAATAAAAAATAACTAAACTAAACATACATAGGAGACATATACTCATGTCAATATATATGGAATATTAATACATATAAGATAAGAATACATACTACATTATCTATCTACTCTTACAAAGGAGAAATAAAGTTAGGAATACTTACCTTTGAAGACAAACCTATCGAGTTTCAACCTCTCCCTTGTCTAAGGTGATTTGTAAGAGATTTTTATTGCTTGTAAGGATAACCAAGATAAATCATCTCTAGGCTACACAACCTACCTAAGCATCTAATTGACTTATCCATGAGATAAGATCAGAGATCCAAAATAAAGTATTGAACCCTAAATCTTTATTCCTCAAGTAAAATGGTCAATAAATAGATATTTGTTCAAAATTATTCACTTAATTATTAAATATATTTTGAATCTTATGAAATTTTTGTAAATTAAATTATATATATAGTATTATCTTTCCTACAAACCATTCTAACATGTCAGTTGTACTAGGTCAACTAGGTCAACCTAGTATATTTACAGGTGAACTGACTAGGTTTGTGTTAGGTCAGTCAAGAGTATAAGAAATAAAAAGAGATAAAGCATCCCAAAACACACTATTTAAACTTGGTATACCTATTTTTTTTATTAGGAATCCTAAAAATAAATATGGCTGACCTAGTTTGTTGAACAAGAATAAGGGAGATAAAGCAAGGAAAAGAGGGATAAAGCATGCCAAATGATAGGAATGATTAGGAAAGAGATAAATAATACTAGGGTTAATTATTTTAGGGAGATGGTTTGTATATTAAAATTGGTAAAAGGAAAAACAATCTTATGAAGTACTGACAGCCTACCCACCCCTTTCTTGGTGCACCCTTTAAGGCATGAAATCAAAGAGATTGAGACTCAACGGGTTCTTAAAGATAGAAAGTGTTAGTAATAATTTTTTTTTTAAAAATATTAAGTGTATATATATGTTGTGTGATAATTTTATTTTATGATAATTTAAGTTTTTTTATCAAGTTATAGACTTCAAATATGCTAAACTAGTCATGGAAGTTGGCCTATCGCTAAAAAGGCCTAATGAGGAAGGCAATGAGAAAACTAGGTAGAAGTGAGAATGAGATTAGGGATAGGTTATAGTTTATTAATTATGGATAAAAAATATTGGGTTTATTTTTAAATACCTATAACACATATAAATAATGGATATAAGTTTTTAAGAATTTTGTGTATGGTATAAAGTTGATCTCAAAGTGACCTATCTAACACGGTGAGGTCTGTGTAGGATGAAAAAATAAGAATATACTATAAGACAAATATTGATATTTAAAATTTTAATATATATATTTAAATATTTTATAAAAATTAATAAGGATCATATACACCCATTTTAATTTTATAAGTTTATTCACACAGGTGTTCTAAGTCTTGGTTTCAATGATTGTGTTTTAGAGCATTCAGACAGTTTTATGTGTGTTAGTGAGAATGATGTTTCTGAGTCATTATGCATAGAGTTGAAAAATAAAATCCACATAAATTTGTTATATAGGTCTCATAGGTTCATTTTAATTTATTTCTAATCATGATAAACTCCTATGAATTTGTGAAAAATCAAAGTTTCTTGACTAGGTTTTGAACCCTGTTTGCAGTTCTAAGTGAGAATATGGAAGTGGTATGTTTGAGGTTTTTTACCCTATATGGTGAATTATAATGGAAATTATGATTAATATAAGTTAATATATGTTATATCCAAGTTATTTTTTAATTATTTTATGTGGCAAATTTGAGTGTATGCTTTATATTTTTAAGATAGACTTTCTAGCAATGAGAAGGCCTAATGGTATGGTTCAAGGAGTGAAATGAGATAAATGGATTTGGGGAAATAATGTGAGATTATAAAGGGTATAATTTAGTCTTGTGTGAATTTTTTCATCCATTTTTGGAGGCTCAATATGTTATAATGTGGTCAAGATGAAACGTGTGATTTAAGAAGGCCTAATTGCATTAGGTCTCTATTAGGCCTAATGCTGGTTTTGGTCCTTATGAATGGTGACTAAACTATGTAGTGGATGTTTAAATTTTAATTTTTTTTTGATATATTATAATGGTGATATAATTATATATATTTATGTGGCCAACAAATTTGGGTGAGATCAAGAGTCAAGTATAAAAATAAGGTCTAATAGGTCTAATTTAACTAGTTAGAATATTGAGGATATGAGTGAATGAAATAGAAGTTTGGAAACTAGGTAGAGGGTTTTAATAACACTATATATATTTGTTTAATATGTCATGAATTTATAACATTTATTCTATAGATGATGAGCAAGGTCATAATACCTAAATCTGCCAAGAAGAGGGCTAGTTGAGTGAAGAGGCCTAATAGGTTGTTTGAGAGAAATAAAATAGTGTGAAGAACAAAATAAGGTGATAATAATTATTTGAGAGAGAAAAAAGTATAAAAATTTATGAAAGGTTCTATTTTATTGATTTTTTGATAAGTTACATATGGGGTGTGTGCCTCTTTGCAAGTTGGTGCTTGCTAAAGGACTAGTTGAGTTGGTGCTTGACTAGTGAGGGGTTAGTGCTCCTTGCGGATTCGGTGCCTCACTAAATCTCGAATAATTGCATATAGGACTGTATTAAAAGATATGTTTTAATGGTTTTTATCCCCCTTTAGGGTTTTCAACATATATCTTGTGTTTATATTTTATTTTCTTATGTGGATGCTTGTTTATGCATTGGTTAATATATGTGTTTGAAAGAATGCGTCATGAATGATAAATTAAATTAAAGGATTGTTTTAAGGTCATAGATTCACCCCATCTCATGAATTTTACTTCCAACATGTTTGTGAGAGGAATCCAAGTAATTTTTTTTCAATGACTACCAAAATTAATCAAGATGTTAGTTATTATAAAGGCCATGGTGCCTACCCCTACTAACATGGAATAATCACTTTAGGCATTATGGTGGTATATATGATGTAGGATTGAATGATGAAAAGTTGAATAGATTAATTTGAACCTAAAACTATAATGTGGAAAATATATAGAGCTAGAGTGAGAATATAATTTTGGGATTGGAAAGTGAACTGCTATAACAAAGATGGAAAAAAATGGATAATCTAGATTTAACTACAATAGGAATAGGAATAAATTAGAGGATGTTGAAGAGAGGAGAGCCCAGATAGAGGATACAGAAGATACAAAAAATAGATAAAGTGAATATTATTTGTAACAAGGAACAAAAGGACCTAAGAAGGAAGAAGACATAAACTGGGATAACAAAGATATGGATCAAATTGAAGAAAAATATGAAAGTAGGATATCAATAAAGTAGTTAGAAGATAGGAGTAGATCACCATTAAGATGAAATATATTATTTTGACTAGGGAAGGAATATTCTAAAGAGGAATTTGTGTGTAATCATAAAAGTATCAGAGGTTCAAGTTCACATATAGAAGAAATTGAAGACATAGATCATTCATTTCAAGAGTACACATCCCTTGAGCCTAATTTATTATTAGGTATAATAAATAGAAGTGAAAAGGAAGGGATAGGTAGAAATTAGTTTGAATCACTTACAGATAAATTTGGTAAAATTTTTCATAAATTAATAAATTATTATATTTTTTTATAAGAGGTTAGATTAACTTTCAACACTAGTTTTAAAACATTCATAAAAACTAGTGCATAGAATCCCATAAGAGCAATTACAAATGTGCCAAACATGGAATTAAATACAAGAATGTTCATTTACTTAAATCCATATAATGGGTATTTTAACCATGAAAAATATTTACTAACTTGTGATATGAAATGGAAGATTAAGGGAGTGACCACTGAAGATGTAAAGAAGTCCAAACTCATAAGATCCTTAATAGGTAGAGCCCTAGAGTTCATTTTTAAAAGGGATTTTAATTCCATAGATCTACAAAAAGTTAAGGATCATTTAATTATATAATTTAATAAGAAGCGTTTGAGTTAAACCATTCAATATCTTAAATATATTAGGCATCAAATTATAGAATAAGTATGGGACTATGATCACAAATTTTTATACCTAATGAAAAATATTAACCTTATCATGGAAGATAAGGATAAGGCTTCTTAGTTTATATAATGGTTTCCATCAATAATTAGATTTTATATTACTTAGTAATATTATTTAATAAGGTTTATACTCAAGCAATTGTGCTTCAAGTATAATAGATTGAATATTACGAAGATTCTCCATCAGCTAGCTCTAAAATTGAAATGAAGATAGATGATTTTCTTAAAAATATGGATGAGCTTCATGAGATGAATATGCCCAATTTAGTTCTATGGTGTATGGAAAGATTTAGATGGTTGGATGCCATTATATCCATAATATTAGTATCAATCCTCATGAAACACTATGAGTCCTCAACATCAACAATCACAATGGGATCCGATGTCACCCCAACGATAGTATGGTGGATACAATGTGAAACAATAATAGTCATTGGGATTTAAGGGTATATAGTTAAAAGATTAGAGTTTTCAATAAAAATAAGGAGCATATAGGGAAGTATATCATGGAGGTCAAACTAATGACAATTGACAAGTGCATCAACCAATCTAGTGTTATCTATGTGGAGAATCTGACCACATCACACAAAACTTCATAACTAATCCTCAAATACAAATGTACTACATATATTGTAGAGATATAGGAAAACATCATACTAATTATTATATAGTTTTAGATAATTAGAGGAAATAAAATCTTGTGTATAATGTAAATATGATAAACTCATGAAATTAGGATAATTCATTCATACAAGTAGTCATAAGGTAATAATGCAGAGAGTAAGGATTACCATCATTATAAATGTCACCATATCAAATAATCAGTAAGGTCCAACATGATAATCACCCTAATACTTCTAGAGAAAATACTTGATATATCAAATAGTGTAAGTCCTACAAAACATACAGACAAAATGTGTTATAAGGTGATGCTACAACTATTGATGCATACATGTATGGCTAGATTATTTTCATAATGTGACAAGGATTAGTGAATACATTGATAGATTTACTAAAACTCTTGATCAATCTATGAAATGAAGATATTTAATAGAATATCACAAATATTATACATAATCAATTCAAGTGTGCACAATGAGGACAACAAGATATTGACAAGGTCATTTGTTATGTCAAAACTAAAAAAACCTTGGATGTTGACTCTTGAATAGACATTGAAATCATAGGGTATGAGGTACCTAATGTTGTTTTTGAATTTTGATGTATAGTAAACATGATATTTAGATATACATGGGAGGATATTAGTTGAACATCATTGAGTTATAATCCAGTCACTCTCAGTATTTTAGATTATGGGAGAGTAGAACCAATTAATTAGCTTAAAGATGTATAAATTAAGGTTGATAATTCAATTATGTAAGGATATTTAAATCTAATAGAAATTAAAATAGATGATACTCATTATCATGATTTGATTGGTAAGAAATGGGCTTATGATGAACAAATGATTATCAATACAATGTAGAATCATTTGGAGGCACACCAAGGAGATAAGATAATTGTGATTTATTTAGATGAGTCTAATCATAATACATATGTGGCCCCTAGAAAACTAGAGTCACCTTATGTTTATGGGGACAACATATGGTTTAAGGTTAATGTAGACAAGAAAAAAATGTTCTATGATTTGGTGAATATCCGCTCCCTAAAATAGTTAGAGTGTCAAAAATAGTTGTAGTTAGTTAAACAACCTATGTATAGGTTGGTCATAACAAATTCACCAGCACTTCAATTTTAGATTGAAGAATGTATGTCACCCTCTGTGTGATCTCTAACTATATCATAGATGGAGTTTTTGTATAATATAAGTGTGACTTATATGGATTATACAAAGCCTACTCTAGAAGGTATCTTACCTTGTGAAGCATCATCTTTAGTAAGTGTTAACTCATATATGCATATGATGAACTAGGTCTGAAGGGATCATGAGGTATGCTTACTACAAATGGTATTCAATACTGAATATAAAAAATAATAATATTTTTTAACTGATGATCCTAATTAGTTTATCTTTTTGTTAGATAAAAATGTACCTAATGGGGAGTAGAGAGTTAGTGCACTCAATTATTCATTAAAGGGAATGTTGTGACATGGTACAAAGTTCATAAACAACATTCTTTAAAGAAAGAAAATGTTTATAATTTTATATACATTAGTGTTTAGACATATGGTTTACATAGGGTGTCAAACCTATGTATTGGGTGTATAAATTTAGATACAGTTGGTAGTATTTTCAACTTATTGGTATATTCATAAAGAGCATAAGTGAGAAACTAAGCATTGGGCACAATTTCAATAAGACTTTATCTAAATGATTGTGTTTGAATATGAAAATATTATAGTGCATAATGATTTACAAAAATTGAAAATGTTTCTATGTCATAGGTGAGTGGAAGACCTATGTGTTGTGATAGACTTATCATCTCATCAAGAAGTAGCATGTGATTTGAATGAAAATATATAGAACTATAAGGTTATTAAAAAGAAGGAGACATTTATTATATGAACTTGTAAAAGGATTCAAGATGAGTTGGCATAATCTAGTGATAGCGATGAGGATTTGGACTTGAATGGATTTTTTGAATCAAAATGATAAATTGATCCACAAGAAGGTGAAATCACAAAACAAAATGAGGAAGAAAAACTAATAAATTCTAATATTCTAGAACATGAAGGTTAAATAACTCTACAATAATTCATTTTGAGTTAATCTAATAAGATATACCAAGAGCCACTTAGGAAAATTGTTTTGAATATTTGAACAAAGTCTATGTTAAATCTTGCAAGTTTGGGATATTACAAGATGTAGAATGAAATTTTAAGAAGGTTTGTAGCTACTAAAGTGCCATCATAATGTTTTTACACTGAATTCATAATGGTGAAAAGGGTATATCCATCATTGGTAGATTTGCACATTAAACTCATACAGTGTTCATGACCTATTACGAAGTACCATATAGGCTAAATCCTAACATGAAGTTGAAGGTGAAGATTGTGCTAGATCACATATATGAATTAAGTATCATTTACCCAATCAAAAAGGTAGATTAGGCTAGTCTTCTGGTTATATAGCCTAAAACATTAGGCGAGATTAGGATGTGTGGATATTAACATGTGCTAAATGATGCTTGCATAAATGATCCATTTATAATACCTTTCACCGATGAGGTTATGGAATCAGTTGCAAGATATGAATTATATTCATTTATTGATGGATTTAGTGGATATCACCAAATTATTATTGGATATTAGGATTAGGTCAAGACAATATTTATAGCTGAATAGGGATCTTTTATGTTTAAGGTAATGCCATTTGGTCTAAAGAATGCTCTAATTGTATTTTCTAGGTTATAGTGACTACTTTTAAAGATTTTATTCATTATTTCCTAGAAGTTTATCTAGATGATTATGATATATTTTCTTTGTTCAAAGATCACTTGTCTAAACTGTGGCTAATGTTAGAGTGTTGTAGAGCTCTATGAATTGCATTAAACTTTAAAAAATACTTATTTTTCAAACCATTCAGTGTTGTGTTGGGCCATGTAGTTTATAGTGAATTAATTTTGGTTGATCAAGCCAAAATCACAAGCATAGTATGAATTCCACCTTTGAATAGTTATACATAAGTACAACCATTTTTGTGTCATACAAGATACTACTGGAAGTTTATTAAAGGCTATGTAGTTATATCTATGGCCTTGGATAAACTACTACAAAAATATATGAGGTTTTTATGGTCATAAGAATTTCAAGCAACATTTGTTGAATTAAATTAAAGTTTGGTTAAAACGCCCATTCTAGTCTTTTTTAGATTGGACTAAGCCATTTCATGTTCATGTAGATGCTTCAGGTATTGTGATGGGGGTTGTACTAGCATATCCAGGAGATGGTGGATTGGACCATCCTATCCACATCACAAGTAGAAAATTATCAAATTCAAATAAAATTTATACTATAAAAGAATTGTAAGTTCTATCAATGGTGTTTACACTAAAAATTTTCAAGCATTATCTTCTTACAACACCATATAAGTTATTTATTTATCATCAAGCCTTGTGATACTTGGTTAAAAAGCCTATGTTAGGTGGAAGGATATATAGGTGGTTAATGTTATTCTAATAATTTTAGTTCAAGACTAATTTTAAACCTAAACAAGAGAATGTGGGACCTAACCATTTGAGCAAGATAGGAAATTGGGAGGAACCTAAAGAGTTGAAAGATGAATCATCAGATGTGCATATATTTAGAATATCTATAATCCTTGAGAACATGGAGGATATATCCAAATTTATAAAATAAGGAATGTTTCTTGTGAAATATATGGAATGAGATAAAAATAAATTGATAACATGAGCTATTTTGTATACCATTATAAATGTATTTTTATATAAGATGGATAAAGATGAATGTTGTGTAGAGTAGCTTTGGAGGATGAACGCCCAAATTTTTTGAAGAGTAACATCAAGAAATCATAGGAGGGAATTTTACATGAGAATTCACTACAAGGAATATTTTTAAAAGTGGTCTATAGTGGCCTAATTTATTCTAAGATGCACATCAGATAACAAAACACTATGATGTTTGCCAAAGGATGGGTAAACCTAACTAGAGGGATGAGATGCATTTGAACCCAAAAATTATAGAACAATATTTTGGACATTGGGTTATTGATTTTGTGGGGTCTATAAGCCCACCCAACAAGCACAATCATGTAAAGTATATCATCACTATGACATATTAATTTACAAAATGGTCTGAAGCTATTGAAACACTAATTTACAGTGCCAAGGATGTAGCCATGTTTTTTTATTGAAATATAATTACAAGATTTATATGTCCAATCAAATTATTCAATGATAGGGGAACACAAATTATGAATAACATAATAAGAAATCTCATAGAAGAATTTATGATATCACACCATAAAATCATTGCATATCACCCACAGGAAAATGGATAAGCTAAGGCTTCAAATAAAGTCTTTAGAAAGATGTTAACAAAGATATGAAATGTTCAATGAGATGATTGGGAAAACATAAGTCATATAATTATCTAGGCATATGTAACAAATTACAAACATGTGCCAAGATTTACCCAATTTAAATTGGTCATGAATTAGAGGCAATGATGCCTATGGAATATATGGTTCCTAACCTGCACATCACTATAATAATGATACTCGATGAGAGATACTATTGACAAACATGGTTGATATATTTAACCAAAATATAATAAAATAGGCAAAGAGCATAGTTGATGTAGGAAATTAACAAGCTTTGTTAGAAAGAGTGGCATGATCACAACCTAAGATCTAAAGAATTCTATCCAGAATAAGAAATCTTACTATATGATAGAATATTTAAAGCTTTTTGGGGTAAGATAAACATTCAATGGAAAGGACTTTATATCATTCATGATGTTTTTCAGTAGGTAACAATTATCCTAAAAGATTTGTAGGGAACTATTTATCCATGATGTGTCAATGGTTGTAGGCTTAAATATTACCATCTATAATCTCTATCATTAATCACAAAAATTATGAGAGGGTGATGAGTAACACCATGTAATTTTGGTTTTTTATTTAATATTTTATTTTCATGTTTTGTTTTAGGTTTGTGTGATTATATAATGCATTTTTTATTTCTTATATTGTTAGAATTGTAGTTGTTAACTCAAAGTCATAAAGTGTGATCTATGAAAAAAATTATCCTAAAAAAATGACAAATGGTAATAAATGCATGGGGTTCATCAGTTAAGTATGGTAATAAGGCACTAACAATCCAAGTACATAGAAAGGATGGTTTGTAGTCATTAAAAACCATTAATAAAAATACACTTGAAAGATTGCATCTTTCTCAAAGCATATCATATTTCATAACAATATGATGTGAAATAAAGGAAAGTGGATAGATGAGAAGACAAAACATCACATCAAATACCTATAATCAAATGTATCAATGTTTTTAGACAAATAATGGTAAGTATCAAACTTATAATAACCAATTGACATTAATTATAGAGGTAAAATCATGCACAACCGACTTAATACATTTAAACCCATCAACCAAATTGATTTATTTGGAAAAAGCTATATAAAAAAGGGTAAAAATAGCACAAAGACATTACACACTCTTGAAAAAAATATAATTTTATGATATGCATCTAAATCAGTTATTTTTGCAATAATTTCTCACCAACACCAAATCAACTAGAGAAATTTTTCAATTTAAATTAAAAAAAAAAGATGGATTGAGCACAATTGTTGATTCCATTCACCAATACACATAAAGAAGAGATGTGGATTAACATCAGACTTATGAAAATCAAATATCATGATATGTATCCTTTTGATTTTATTGATGTTATAAAAGACAACATTTTTATCCTTGACCAACAAGAAACAACACAAGCAAGAGCTTTGGTGATTCAACATTATCTACTAGGCTATGATGTTGAGTGACTCATGAAATTGACTAATTTTTTAGAATTGGATGAGGTGATGCTCACACTACTCAATAGATATTTTTGGGAGTTATTTTGACATGCAAACTTAGAAAGGGATTTTTAATCCCTTTCTCACCTAAAAAGAGGTTTGTGTGAGCAAATATTCACAAGGTCTCAATTACCAAGTCTTGGTATGCAAAGTAATGTAATTAGATAATTATGTCCATACCATATAAAGGGTCTTCAGTGTGCATTTTAGAGAGATTGATATGAATTAAAAATAAGGAGATTACA
The DNA here is from genome assembly GCA_037957365.1 of Torreya grandis. Lineage (NCBI taxonomy): Eukaryota > Viridiplantae > Streptophyta > Pinopsida > Cupressales > Taxaceae > Torreya > Torreya grandis. The sequence goes on along the minus strand of JARHVA010000325.1, from coordinate 2,649,443 downwards.
CCTAAATAACTAAAAAAATGATTTAACTATGAATAAATATATGTTTAAAAATGAAAATGTATATTTATTACAAGTTTAATAATGAATTAATGACCAATACATAAGAGCATGAAGTCAAGATAAACATTAAATTCATACTACAAATAAAAAACTAAGCTAAACTAATCTAGCATAATGATAAAAAAAAGGGAAAAAAGAGAAGGGAGACAAAGAAGAAAATCTCACTTTCTAATGTCATTTATCCTAGTTCTATTGATTAGAAAAATCCTAGAGTAACTAGTCCTTAGTTAAGCTAGACCTAACACAACTCTGATTGAGGATGGTGCAAGATTTGTGAAATGAAGTATAGAGACAAAGAGGAGAACAAGGTCACCATATAAATGCACAGACCAAGCATATTAAAGGACAAAATGTTTAGATAAATATTTTTATAATAAGAATAATTTGGGATTCAATCAAATGCTCAATGGGTTATAGACTCAACTTATAAACAAGCTTGACTCTAAAAACTAATCTAGAAAGTAGGGAAATGTATGAAAATGAAATGACTAGTCCACTACTCTAAGTTATCATCTAAAAGGATCCATCTAGGCATATTATCTTTTAATCCTAAAAATAATAGCCTAAGCATAATATTATTAGTCTTGAAAAAGAATAGACAAGCATGTGATCAAATGATTAATTCATTTTATTTGCATTCACATGTAGTAGTTTAAATTTGCGTAAGGTCATAACTACTGAAGCGAAATATTTTTTAGTTTAGCTTGTGGGGAAGTAGTATGGGCATTTCTCTACTTCCATCCAAGAATTTATAGCCTAAATAGAGATACCTATGGTCCCTTCCAAAGGCATTTTTATACTACTAATTAGGTTGGAAAGCATGTGGTGGAGGTTATTGAGATCACCCTTTCAAGGAGAATTTTAGATTTTACATTTTAACTCAATTATTCTGAAAGAAGATTTTGTATTTACATCCATAGAGGGTTGGGGACCAAACCATGGGTAAAAGGAAATCTAAAATCCCATGAAAACTTAATAAAATCAAAATTTAATAAATGATACATTTTTATTTAGATATTTAAGTGCATTAGATGGCTTCAAACAAAAAGAATAGTTGTTCTGAAATTCATGAGTTTCATTATAAATTATTGACCTTTAGAATTTAGGAAATGAACAAATTAACAACACCAATTCACATAGTATTTTTGAGTAAAATTATAATTTGGTTATTTTAGTGCCACCTATGCTATCTTTAATAAAGGACCAGGCCTCAATGACTAGAAACAATGACATAGCTAGGGTGTGTTCATGGGGTGAAACAACTGGGTAGGTGTGGTAATTCCTTGTATGTAGATGTGCATCTTTAAAAATATGTAGCCAATAATAACCTACCCATAATAGTTTATGAGTGATAATACTTCTTAAACCATGTTTATTTCCATATTTCCCATGGAAATATCTAAGTACTACAACCACTTCCTCTTTATTCAAGCATCTTAAATATATACCTTTGTGGTTTCTTTTGTAGAGAGCCCTGACTTTGATCATAAAGTGGATGGTTCTTAAGCATAACACCCTAATTTGTGTGGCATTCAAGTTCCTTGGAAAATCATTAATTAGCATATTTATGACTATATATGTATACCAATCATCATCTATGATGTCATGCACCAAGTATTGTTAATAAATGATTTGGGGATCTCCCTGATGATGGCTTTATAAATTCCTTTCCCTTGAAAAATCTTCATTTATTGTGTCTTTATATCAAAATATTGGAGTATGTTCATCCATTTTCCACACCTTTATCCCAATTCATTTTGCATTAGCAGGGCCTTCATGGCTAGATCGGGTACCACAATAAACACCTTACTATGTAAAATGTGATGCCTAATTTTTTTAACCTTAATTAAAGCAAGTGATTGTTTATAAAATGTGAAATATTTGAGTTAAAAGTTCATAATTGGAATTATCATGAAGGAAACTTACCTTTCATCTCTTACTTCCTTCTATTGTGTTAACACAATAGCCATAGAATGCTCTGAGGCAAATGTGTAAAGATAGAAGAGATGTGTTTAATTTAGGATGATGAGTATGGGGATGTTTATAATGGCATCCTTGATTTGGTTGAAGTCCATATTTGATTTATTATTCTAACTAATATTTTAATCCTTCTTTAGCATACTATTAATCAATTTGATTATCTTATCAAAACCTAAGATAAATTTTCTTATGAAGTTGATTTTGCTGAAGAAACTCTTCAGTTATTTCTTAATGCTAGGCTATGGGATTTTCAAGATCACCTCCACTCTATAAGGATATATAGATATGTCCCTCTTACAGATAACATGGATTGATAGTTTACCTTTAATAACCCTAAATATACATTTCTTAAGATATAATTAAATCCCATGGCCTCTACATCTCTATAACACTTTATTTAGGTCCTTTATATGATATCATATCCTCATGGAGAAAACTATAAGATCATCCATATACACAATTATGCACTTCCCCATTAATTCCTTGAATGTAATATCCATATCCCTAAGAAAAGTGGCACCTACATTGATCAATCCAAAAGGAACTCATTTTAATGCTTAAGTGCCCTACCTGGTAGTGAAATTTGTCTTTATTCTATCTTCATAATCAACCACCACTTGATTATATCTCAAATACCCAACAAGGAGGGACACCATTTGGGAACTATTTACAATCTAAAACACTTCATCAAATGAAGGTAATGGGTGGCTATCCTTTTTTGAATCTTTGCTAAGGTTACAAAAATCAACACAAAGTCTAATCTCCCCATTCTTTTTCCTCACTAGTACCATGTTTACTACCCATGTAGAATGTCTTACCAGGAAGATGGTCCTTACTACCAATAATTTATATGTTTCTTTAAAAATTAGGGGATCGAGCAGTGGATTTATAGGCCTTTGTATATGCTTAAATGTATTGATTCCAAGATTTAGGGGAATAGTGTGTGTCAAAATGCAAGTGTTGAAGACCCTGAGATATTCATAATTCCATGAAACCACATCCTTGAATTCTTTGATAGTTTTTTAAAAATATCATTTCTCTTCTGAGGTACAAGTGGTACCTAAAAGCACATTCTTCACATCATTTGCACCACCTATGTTACACTTTTATGTTACATACCTTTGGCAGGGGTGGAATCCTTCTCATTCTCATTATAGTCCATAACAAATAACCTTTCAAGTGAAATCATTCCTTTGGATATGCTATTTGTTTTTAGGTTCATCATATCATCCTCATCCAATTTGAAGTCTTCTTAACCACCCTCATCAATGACTTGATCTATGAACAATTCAAAATTGATGATAAATTATAGTATATATTGGTCATCATTGAAGACTTGGAGATTATTAACATTATCTAGGACTGAAGGGGTATGGACTAGCTCTTATAAGAACCTTCTCATTATTGATTTAGAAATGGGTTCAAAGGTATTTTCAGTAGTGTCCAATACATCTTCTATATAATTCTTCTACTTAGGCAATGTTTGAATGCAAAAGGAATAAAAGTCTTTGATCAAGTTCCTAAATCAATTTTGATACACATAAAATCATTTATGATTACAATAATACTGACTTCTCACCTATCTAACTACCAATTCAAAGTCACCCAATACTTTGATATTATTTACTTTATTTCCAAGTTCAAACAAACATAGACCAATGCTTCATATATAGACACATTATTAGTGTTGACCAAATTTGAGTTATAGTCAAATGAGGTAAAAACACACTATTTTAAACTTTTTAAAAGGGTTTCTATGTGTCCTATAGGGTGTCATTTTAGTCTATTATCTCACTTATCCTTATCCTAGTCTTTATTGAAGCTCATCTTCTTTGAAATGGCCTAGTCAACCAAAGTTAACCATGGTCAAGCCTTGGTCAAACTTGGTAAAAGGATAATTTTGTTTAAAATTGTACTAATATGGTATTTATCATGTTTTAATGTGTTTATAAGCCATAAATTGGTCATTTGTTATGTCTCATCTGCAAAAGGGGTCTTTTGGCCACTTTTTAGCCTATTAATTGACTTGTACAGACTTTCAAGAGGGAAAATTTGTCACCAAGGTGAGTTCAATGTGGAAGAGGTCAAAATAATGTTAGGGATAGTCAGATGTCATCCAAGATTTAATTATGTTTAGAAAATGGGAGTTTTCCCTTGTTTTAAGCTCTTTTGGGCACTTGTATAAAATAGATGATCTAATCTTAAACTAAAAACATGGGTGGAGTAACTATTAAAATCCACACACTATTTAAATTTTTTGTTTTCAAGGATAGTGAAAAAAAGTCCTTCTACAACTTCTTCTCCTCCATTTTCCCTTGGCAAGCAAAGAAAGTTCAACTTCAAGAACTTGGTGTGGATCGTGCAGGTGGAGTTAGGATAAGTGATTTTGAGGGTGGATTTTAAACTATTGAATTTAATTTTCATAATAATAACATTAAATTTTGTTTCTCATCCTTTATGAAAAATGGATAATACTCCAGGTAGCTTTCTATGGGTTTGCAACCATGAGGGGACCATTGTTTGAGCTTGTCTTAGTTTTTATTGATTTGGTCTGAAGGGTTTATGTGTTACAAGTGTTTATATATTAATTAAATGTATTAAAATTATTATTTTTATGTTTTAAATCTCAAATTTCTAAGAAAGCCTCTTTTAGGCTTATAGGTGCTCCAAACTAGTTTTCCCTCACTTACATTTACTTCAGGTGCTTTGAAAGAGTTTTCTCATGTTGGGTGGAGGTAGAGGATGTTTATCTAGAGGTTTGGATACTTAAGTATAATTTTTGAACTATTTGAACTAGTTTTAAACTCATAAAATGACCAAATAATGCTCTTAAATCCATGCTTATCATGATTGTTAGCCCTCACAGAGATGATGACAACCTACATGTGCCATTGAAGGTGTCTTTAAAGTTGTTTCAAATTTTATTAATGAGGGTTGTTTAATTTAAGGCTATCAAATGCATTGGATGTGTCTGTAGAGTCTTAACCTTGCATTTTTCTTGCTCTTTCCTACTCTTGCCTATATATCATAGTCAAACCTCCATTGAAGATCCCTACTGACATCATGGTAGCATATATGGAGGTGTGATGAGATACTATTTGAAAACTTTGCCTATTGATTAGAATTATGATAGGATTTTTCAAGGTGAGAATGTTATTCAAGTTAATTTTTTCACTTCAAAGGATGATTAGACCATTTTTGGCCCACAATCCATAAATGGACAAAATAGAGCTCCCAGGTGCTTTTGAGGTTTCCATGCAATGAGACATTGGTGGTTTTAAAGAATTATCACATGTTCACCTTGTATAAATATCTACATAAAATGCCCATACCAATTTTGGAGGTTAAAAGGTGAGTGAAGGATGAGTAATTGAAGTCTAAAGATGGCCAAAAAACCATTGAAAAGGAACAATGATATCTATACGAGGGTAATAAAAAAGTGACTTGTACTTTAATTTGATAAACCCAGACCATGCCATCAAGTTAGCACCATTAAAAATGATCCAAATGGTAATACTAAGCTAGGATGATAGATACAAGGTCAATTTTGATATTTTGACCCCTAAAATACCTTTCCCTATCTATACATAGGAATGAGAAGGGTCACTTGCATTAGCCCTTAACAAGATTTTGTCTCAATTGGGCATATAGTATATAATTTGAATTTTTGGGGTGAATTATATATTATTAGGGAACTATGCCTAAATTGAATTAGATTTTTTTTCAAAAACATGGCCTAAGAGATCTCAAATTAACCTATAGGTAGCCCCTGAATCCATAAAATATAATCATGTGGGATGCCTTGGCAGTGAGGTAGAAGTTGGAAGTTTGTACTTTATTAAAAGATTTCAAAGTGAGTATAGGTGAAATTACTGATAAGGGACCTTAGTAAAATTATTTTAAACCTAAAAAAAACATCCATAGAGACTAAATCTTGCCAAGATTCACCCTACAGGGGTAGAACATGGTCTTAGTCCAGTCAAGGTAAGGGTATCCTCCTTGAGGACCAAAGCATGGAATTGATGTGGTATGAGAGTTTATAATTGAATTAAAGAATGTAAAGGAACATTATGGAATAATAAAAATTATAATTAGTTACAAAAACATCCAATTAAGCTTAAATCTAGAACTATAGCTAGGATTTTAGGAGTGTCTCAGTCCTCAATAGGCAGGTGTCACAGTCTTGGGAATGGAAGATGAACTAATGCAAGAGATTGAACTTAGCCCTAGAAAATGGTGGATTATCACTCACATGAGATTTTTAAAATAAAATATAGTTTTTTTATTCTCTTAAAGCATCAACCAAGCTCAAAATCACCTATAATTAGGCCTAAAATAGGGTTTCTTTTCCTTTGCAGTCATAGACCTAGTTTAGGTTTCCAAAAGCATGGAAGGAGTGTTTAGGAGCCAAAAGCTAGTAAATGGTTTAAATAAATCATAGGAGGAATTAATTATACTTAAATATTACAATAAAACTCAAATCAATCTCTAAACCCTCCAAAGATAGTCCCATCCCCTGCCTACCTTCACAGGTTACTTGGTTTAAAGTATGCCTAGCAAATTTGAGGAGTTTGGTGGTTTAATGGAGGACTTAGAAGATAAAAATTGGAAAAAAAAATACTTGTGGCTTAAATAAGGTAAGAAAATCATAAATTTTTCAAATATAATATTTTAAACACTCTATTTTGTTTCATAGTAGGGGCATTTTTCTCATGCATGAGGATGACAGTCTTAGGAAAACATGGTGAAATTGATGACCAAAAAGTAGGGGTCAATTTCATTTATGTATTTAAGGGAGATATTATATTGATTTTAAAATATTTTTATGACATATTAAGATGTGTTACAACCTTTTTTTCATATAAAGTCTCCAAGAAGCCATTTTTGGCTTGGAAAGCGTTTAGACCATGCTAATTGTGCAAGGACTCGAATGGTCAAGTTAAAAAGATCAAAAATTTCATGAGATTATGCATGGGACCTTGATTAATTTGATAAGATGAATAATTTCAATGAGTATCCCTTAGTGGAATTTGGAAATATTTCTAATGTGTAGCCATTATGAACAAAGGCTAAGAGGGATAATCACTTCAAAATCGTTGCTAACCCTATTTTGTGCCCTGATGGAGGAAATGAAGCTATAAGTGCCTCAAAATGGAAAAATTTGACCATGAGTTCTTAAGTGAATCTTTTTTTAATTTCATGAGGATCAAATCAATGGAATTGGATTGTATGTAATCCATACAAGTCATGCAGGAAATAGTTTTCTTTAACATTTTCTTCTGTTTTGTAGGTCATGAAGATGATCAATGGATGAAAACCACTTAGGACGTTATATTTGGAATTAAGACAAATCCTAATTCCATTTTAATATCTTAGAAATACTCAAAATTTTCCCTAACATTTCTCTCATTTTAGCCAGTCCAATGAACCAACTAGGGAAGACTTAGAGAAAATGGTGAATCTTCATTTGGAAAGCCTTTTAAGGATTATTTCTTGTAAATGATGTCATGGTTATTTTGGATACATGTAATTAATCTTATTTTAATAATTATATTGTAGCTTTTACTAGTTTTTAGGTGTGAAGTGTGAGAGGTGAAGGGAAAAGAGCTATTTTGAGACTGTCAAAGATGATTGTGCATGGCTAGAGTGATAGGGATGATCAAGATACTCTAAAATGCATGTTATGTATTATTAATAACTCCTATTATTCAAATCCATCATAAAAACTGATAATTTGTACTTATAGGGTAGTTTTGGAAGGCCAATCATGAGGGATAGTTTTTTGTGCAAGGAAATGAGTTTATTAACCACTTTACAGGTCTTATATGAGTGGAGATGACATTTTTAACTCTTGACACTACATGACTCATCCCATCCATATCTCTCATTAATTTTAACTAATTTTCTCAAGTTGAAACATGTCCAAGTGTCTCTTGGACTTCCCTTCTCTATCTCTTCCTATTTTCTTTTATAAATTGAGCCTTTTGGCTAATGTATGCATCTCTCTACCTGGGTATGGTGAAGCCCTAACAATTTTTTTCTTGGAATCAATAATTTTTTTTTGCCTCATTTTAATATTTCACTAAGTGTACACAATGGATGTTACTCTTGTGCAAATGTAATTTTTGTCTACCTTCACATGTTACTCTCTTTAGTACCTTGTGTGTTTGTAATCTCTCTTATATAGGTTAACAAGAAGTGTCAAAGTATATTGCAAGTGTAGTGAGTATGCCACTTAATAGAGTGTCTTATAATGCCTATTGTCTAGTTCCTTCTAGCCTATGCTATCTCCAAGACCCCATGTTGAAGAATTGATGTGAGAGGGAAGATTGATATTGGATGAAGTGTATGTTCAACTTGTCCTTAGTTCCAAGTGCATGTTAATGGTATGAGTAGAGAAAATATTTTGGTGTATCACCTCCTATATACTAGCTTTACTTTCATTTTATCCCTATCCCTTTTCATCCCCAAGTGTTAGTGGTAATATGTGAGCTTTAGTGATGCATCAAGAGGAGCTAACCCCTAATCTAGAGATCCACCTCCTAGTAGGGACACCCACATCCCTGAGGTGGTTCCATTGTCTCACTTGAATGAGGATAAGCTTGTCCCATCTCCTCATTTGGTGAAAGTGTAAGTGAAAACAACTTTTTCAAGTGAAATATAGATGGTAGGCCAATAAATAATAATTTCATATTGGATTGATCAATTCTACACCATCACCCATCCCTTTTTATACATTGAACCATCAAATTTCAACACCCACATGTATGATAATATTTTTATCACTAGTGTCTTTGGTATGGGTAATGTTTCTTCCACATTTACCTCCTAATAAATAATCACTTTCAAACCATCATCCCTTATTGTGTCATAGATTTGATTTATTTACAAAGAACATAAATGTTCTTCAGTTCTATTTTAATCATCACATCATGATCTATGACATGTGAGAATGAAATCCAAGAAGGATACTAACTAGGTGATTTATAGAAGTATTTATATAGTAGATCTACCTATTATATCTCTAGGTTCTACTACACACTGAGCATGTTAACAGAGAGGGAATTATTCATTCATTCCTCCTTGTTCATAAAATACACACCCATTTCATATTCCTAATAAAGGATCTCATTTGTTTTATTGTATTTAGTGATCATACAAACCACCTTGGGTTTAATAGAAGTATCTACTAAGAGGGTGTGGGGTGAATCAATAGTTAATAATGCACATTCAATTACATAAAATCATTCATCATACAACAATATGAACATGAAAGCTTATACATCCAAAGCATGAACAAGATCAAACATCATATAAACACAATAATACAAACATGAGACTTTAGACTAGCTCCAATTGATCAAGGAGCATTCACCCCTCAATTTAGTCTAACTCCAACTAGACCTTTAGCTAGCTCAAACTAGCAAGGAGGCTACAACCCCTTAGGTGATTAAGAACCCACTCAACCACATCTGATCTGATTTACACCATTTTTATACTAAATTATACACTTTATGATGACTTTCTCTTATTTTAACACCTACAAAACAACTTCTCTTCTCAAGGCAGGCACACCTACCTCATTCGCTCAACCAAGTCACCCTTTAGACTGTTAGGTCTAATGACTTGTTACATCATGAGAATTATTAGAAAAACATGAATCATCATATTCACCATCTTATTTTCCTCAATGAGTCATATCTACTCCTTGACTGATCTCTTTTATTCACTTTAGTCTACACACTCACTCTCACAAATAGGCCAAATACACATAGTATATATACCACTCTTTCATCTAACACATATTGGTCAGCCAAGATGATTCAAATAATTTTATTACCATTATAAAATATCCTCATACACGTTACATGAAGGGTAAAATATCTCCATAGGTCATCCATTACCTGTAAGACCCAAAAATCAATTAGGCCTAATAGAACCCTAAATGAATTAGGCCTACATACTAACATGATACTCCTTGGACTCTTTGGTCCACCTTAAACCTTAATAAATAGATGAAACACATTAAATATACCTCAAATATATCATTTCTCACTCCCATATTTGTATAAAACATCTAGAACTCCAAATCAATACTCCATCCAGGCCATTCTCTCTCTCACTCTAAGTCTTGCAAACACTTAGAAAATATTACCAAGAAGAATTGAGGTATACTATTGATTTTATCAAATAAACACATACAATTATAATATTTATATGTCCTCCATGACATAAAAAAATCATCCAAATCCATTTTTCACCTTCACATAGCTCACATAGGTCCAAACCAACTCAAACAAATTGATTACTCAAATTGGTCATGCACACTAGAAACTTTGTCAAAGATATTCGATTGATCCAACCAAACTAGAGACAAATTATAAATAAAAAAATACATTTATTAAATATTTAACACTCATATAATATTACCAATCTCTCACTCACCTCAAACTCTTCTAATAATAGCTTAAACTATCGTCTTCAAATAAGCCACTTCAGACTACCTACAAGCTCCAAAAACCAGTCATGTAGATGTTCTTGTCTAGCACATGAAATAAAAATTTAATAAAAATTTAAATCTTATATGTTATCTCTATATTAATCTCAATTAGATATTTCTCTTTTTCTAGTAGCATCTATTGGTCTAACAAACCAATTCCTTAGATCACTATGTCATAGTCTTCATTGCTTAGATAAACCACTTTGAAAGCACATTATTGCCTATGTATGGTCATAAAAAACACATAAAAATAAATTTAAAATAAGTAATAGGTCTTAAAAAAAGACCCAAAACCATTGGATTCATCCCTACTTACCTACACACCATCCCTAAATGGATTCTCACTCATACTAGCTTTTTGTCACAATTTTCACTATTAGAGATTAACAACTAGTCAACTTTATTAACTTAGATAATTGACATGGATCACTTAAATTTCCAAAATAAATCCTTATACCTCAATAAAAATTCTTGACCTTAAATCTTCAATAACTCAAATGTTTTGACTTAGTCAAACCTACTTGTAGCACTAAAATCTTTAGAAACAAGCATATCTCTATACCTTCTACTCACTGCCCTGACACATCATTACCACATATAGATGCATATAGGAGTCCTTTATACCTTAAAATAATCAAAATTGGTCAACCAATCCATTCTAGGTCCTTTCTATCAAGTTATTTCCAATCACTCCATTATGAGGGGTTATAATGGGTTTTGACTAGTTTACATTCTTAACGAATGCTCATAAAGCTTTGTCCCTCAATCCATTTAAAAATAACTTAAAAGTATTCTTAGGTAAATGTTACACCTCTACCAAAATTATCAGATCTCCATTCAAAGTTTACATGTGTCAATGAGTATCACAAACTTCTTCTTGGGCTAGGAAACCTCTATTTTGCATGCACAAAATACATCCCAACATACTAACTTGATTTATTTTATTCCTCAAGGCCTAAAACTTGGTAAAAACCTTTTTAAAAACATTTAATACCACAAAACATGCTTAAATTATATCTAATAACTAAAATCTCTTCATGATTTCTCATAAGGACCTCATTAGCCCACCTTGCCTAATAAGCCAAGAACCACTAGACCAACTTGCCTCTTGAAGATACTTGGAAACTTATCCACTAAGCTCATATCACCTTAGATATAATAAATCCACTCATGTTAAATACTATAACCAATAACTAAGAATACACATTGTATATACTTCTTACCTTATTAGGCAACCTAGCAAAATCAAGCACACAAATCATAAGATGACTTGCACTCCAGATGAAGACCATATGAGAAGACTTCTCTTGTTAGGATCATACCAAGACATGTCAAATGATCTCTCTTCAAGATCCATGCTATCCACTCATGCCTTTATATAACCAACTACTCCAATTGCTCCCACTAGCAACCAAGACTAAATTGAGCACTAAGATTATGAATGTTAAACCAAGAGTACTCTCATACCACTTTTTCATCACCAATGCCACTTGACATCAATGAAAACACATCATTACCACAAATATCACAATAATATCCCCATTTTTAATTGAGGTAAACACCTCTTTTAATCTCTCCCACTTTTCCAAAATGACAAAGTGGACTCATCTATCAAACATGCTCTTCTATCTTTAATCAAGAAATTTAAGAAGCTAAACCAAGAACTCAACCAAGAGTACATACCTTTCTCTCTCATCCTTTGAAACTTAGATCACACCAATTATTATCATTAAATCAAAAATCACTCATATTGCTCCCCCTTAGACCAATCTCTCTTCAATAACCAAGTCAAGTCATAGCTCCAAAAGACCTATAAGATCTTTGGACCTGACCACTAGGAAAGCACACTAGCTCCCCCTAAGACCACTACCACTTGAGAAACAAAGAACTCATCTCCCCCTTTTCTAACCACTAAATGTAGACCTCTAAGTTTCCAAGAGACCTAGAAAATAATGAATCACTCTCCCTTCATTTAAAATATTTGATCATACAATTGAATCTTCTCAAGAAAAATTAAATAGCTAGAACTCAGTCCTTCTCTCAAGCTACCTAGATCCTTGGACCTATCACCAATTGCATAGTAACACAACTCCCTTTAGGACCCTACTCTACTTTGAAGGATCTTCCTCAGTCTATATAATTTATGCAAACCTACAAGACCTCCAAGAATAAATACCATCACTTCAAATGACAATATGAGCACCATATAATCATGCAAGCTCACTTACCACCACTCTCAAAGCACCATACATTACAAAAGATGCACTCCAATAAAAAAATCATACCTAAAACATACTTAGAGTATGCCAACATACTCATCTAAAACCAACAAATCCATCCTTATTTTGGAAAATTTCTTCAACAATCTTCATTTTATTCCAAAGCCTATTTAGACCCCTTATAGCCCTATTTGGCCACTATAGACCTCATAGCTCTCTTCAACAATAAATTTAAGCCATGAAATATATATATTAATTCCATTACCATTCCCCTTCAGATATGCCAATAATAAGCCTCCAAATCATCCTCCTTAGTATACTTCCTTCTTTAGCCCTTTAGTCAATTAGGTCTCCTAGAAGACCAAAACTTGAATAAATTGAAATATTATTACCTTAAAACAACAATAAAACTTATTCTAGAAACCCATTTGGCCCATTAAATTTATTTGAAGCTTTTAGAAATCAACTCCAAATAATGACCACTTTTTCAATCATGCATAAATGACTAGGCCTTTAAAGCAACAATTGGTCAAAAGTCAACCTCTGGTCAATGTAGAAACCTAATCTAGATACCACACCTAGAGACCATTAAAAATAAATTTAATTCCAAATTTAAATCCTCCAAACCTTTGGGAACCATTACTTACTTTAAGCCACCAAACACATGCTCTTGATAAGAGAAGCTAGTGACCACACAAAATACTCCACCTAGCACAAAAGGATTCAAAAACCTATGAAAACACCTGGATCATGTCTCAAACATATTTTTAGACCTTCCTAAGCATAAAATACTTCATGACACATCTCAAAAGTTCAAGTGACCCTTGTAATCAAGTAATCTATGCATACAGGCCACAACTTACAACAATCATCTTGACCAAATGGTCAAACACATACCTAAACACCTCATGGACATCATCAAACCTCCTATTATGATTTGAAATTTCAAATCGAACTTGAATAAACTTTATTCAACCTTCTATCCCCAAAAAAACATCAAAAGATCACATTAGACATACTCTAGGTAATCATCACTACCAAAATTGATCAACTCTGACTTTTGGCCACAAAATACACATTTGAGCACCATATAAGCTCAAAACACGTAGAAATGGATGATGATTATCTTTCTCATGACCTCAAACAAACTAATCCACCTTTATTATTCAAATCACTACTCAACCAAGACATCAAAAATTGATTAAAAATGAACTTTAGGAGCAAGAGACTTGAACATACCTTTTGAACAATCATCCATACTTATTTTCTCTTATATGACCTATAAGATAAATTAGACCTCCTCAAGTAGGCTTGAACATGTGAGACAATCAGGAATAACTCCCATATGATCAGCTTTCTATCCTTTAGAAACCACAAGCTATTATGGCTAAGAACTCTTCAAAGTATTTCATGGAAATATAGTCATAAATTTTTGTGTATACACCTACTATTTGTCAGACATCTGACAAGTAATATTTCCTTAAAAATACTCAACATAGGATACCAAAATAATAAATCTCATGCTACATGACCTTAAGGTCATAACCAACCTCTTAGTCTATTGATCTCTTCATGAAAACCCTTTAGATTGACTCAAGGAATCAACCTTATCCTCATAGTTAAGACCTTGTTATACAAACTCAAAATTTTGACAAGAAAATTAAAAAAAACTATCAACCTTAAACTATTCAAGATGTCATCATACTCCTTTATGACCTTATGAGGTCACCTTGACAACAAATAAATATGATATTCACCATAAAACCTTCAAGATCACTTTCAACAATCTCCTTCAATCTCATAAGCAACATTGGTCTTGAATACCAATCAATCACTTAGACCCTTAATTATACAAGCCAACTTGAGTAGCTTGAAACAATCCACCTAAATATTGTTATCCTCTCATGATTGATGATGGTCTCTTTGATCTCTATCTCTCTCAAATTAGCCTCTACATGAAAACAAGCATCTCTTCAATCAATCAAGTCTGCCTTTCATCTTCCTTTCTCATTAGGCCTTCAAACAGAAAAATCTAGGTCTTAATACTTATAAACACATCAAGAACATATCACTAACATGTCATGATACTCTTCTCTACTTCATTCTTCTTGAAACCCTCAAGAATTTCTCCTTTCTTTCTCTCACTTGAAAACTAGGTCACTATTTGTTCTCTTTCATATGAGTACCTTAAATAGTCAATGCATGAACCTGAGGCAAGACTTCATATCCATGCTTGCCTCTCTAACCTAATATTCAATGTAATCTGATCTTCAATATATATTCCCTTACTCAAAAATCTTCATTACCTCTCATATCCTCATTAAGTCTCATGGAGACCTAATACAAATAGGATTGTCTTTCAATATGGCTTCAAGGTCCTTTTTTATATCAACCTAGGTTTTATTTTTGATTTGGATTCAACAAAATTCTTATCAATTTCAATATGCCTTCTTTGACAAACCTTCATGCTTGAAGAACCATCTATAACAACAAACAACTTACCTTGGCTTGAGTGAAGAACAATCCAACTCTTGGCATCCATCTTCATCTTAGAGAAACCTTCAAAATTTATCAATCTTGAAATCAAAACTTAGAAAATGTGAAGAATCATGACAAAAACAAGGCTACCATATTGATCATCAAAAACTCTATCAACTCTACCAACAAGCTGACTAGGAAGACACCATCAACCAAGCTACTCATAAGATCACCTTCCAAGATGATAAAGCCTCAAGAAGGACCAAATATGATACCAATTGATAAAAGTATCTAATGAGAAGAGGGAGGGGGGTGAATCAGTAGTTAACACTACACATTTAATTCCATAAACTCATTCATCATACAACAACATCAACATGAAAGCTTATACATCCAAAGCATGAACAAGAGAAAACATCATATGAACACAACATTTATGTGGGAAACCCTATAGGTGGAGAAAACCCACTCTCAAGCCTATAAAAAAATGGACCATAGTCCTATAATTATAATACAAACATGATAGTTTAGACCAGCTCCAACTGATCAAGGAACATTCACCCCTCAATTTAGTCCAACTCTAACTAGACATTTAGCTAACTAAAAATATCAAGGAGGATACAACCCCCTAGGTGATTAAGCACCCACTCAACCACCTTTTCTCTGATTTCCACCACTATTTTTATTTCTTTTACACTTGATGATGATATTCTCTTTTTTTAACACCTACAAAACAACTTCTCTTCTCAAGGTATACACACCTACCTCATTTGCTCAACCAAGTCACCCTTTAGACTGTTAGGTATAATGACTTGTTAGCTCATGAACATGATTATTCAAACATGAATTATCCTATTTAGAGTATTATGGTCCTCAGTGACACATCTCTATTGCTTGATTGAGCTCTTTTATTCACTTTATTCCACACACTCACTTTCACAAATAGGCTAAATACACTTAGTATATATAAAACTCTTTCTTCTAACCCATCTTGGTCAACCAAGATGATTAAAATACTTTTCTTACCATTATAAAATATCCTAATACACTTTAAATTAATTTTAAAATCTCTCCATAGGTCATCCATTATGCTTAAGACCCAAAAATCAATTAGGCCTAATAGAAACCTAAAGGAATTAGGCCTACAAACCAACATGATACTCCTTGGACTCTTTGTTACACCTTAAAACATCGTCAATAGATGAAACACATAAAAGCTGCCTCCAATAGATCATTTCTCACTCCCATATGGGTTTACAACATCTTAAACTCCAAATCACTACTCCATCCAAGCCGTTCTCTCTCTCGCTCTAAGTCCTACAAACACCTAGAAAATGCTACCAAGAAGAACTAAGACATAATATCAATTTAATCAAAAAAAACATAAAAATATCATATGGATAGGTCCTAAATGACATAAAAAAATTCCTCCAAATCCATTTTTCACCTTCACATAGATCACACAAGTCCAAACCAACTCAAACAAATTGATTACTCAAATTGATCATACACACCAAAAACTCTATCAAAGATCTTTGACTGGTCCGAAAAAATAGAGATAAAGTATAAAGACAAAATACATTTAATAAAGATATAAAACTCATATAATATCACCAATCTCTCACTCACCTCAAAATCTTCTCATAATAGCTCAAACTAGCCTCTCTAAATAGGCCACTTTAGACTACTTACAAGCTCCAAAAACAAGTCATGTAGATGTTCTTATCTAGCACATGAAAAAAAACTTTCATACCATATAATACATAGTAATATATTCTATTTGATCTCTATATTACTCTTAATTAGATATTTTTCTTGTTCTAGTAGCATCCATTGGTCTAATAGACCAATTCCTCAGATCACTATATCATAGTCTTCATTACTCAGATAAGCCACTTTAAAAGAATCTTATTGCCTATGTATGCTCATAAAAATAACATAACAATAAAGGTAACATAAGTATTAGGTCTTAAACAAAGAACCCAAACCATTGGATTCATCCCTACTTACCTACACACCATCCCTAAATGGATTCTTATTCATATTGGCTTTTTGTCATAGTTTTCATTATCTAGAGATTAGCAACTAGTCAAATTTATTGACTTATATAATTGACATAGAGAATAAAACTTTCCAAAATTACTCCATATACCTCAATAAAAAGTCTTCACCTTAAATCTCTAACAACTCTCATGTGTTGACTTAGTCAACCCTACATATAACACTAAATTCTTTAGAAATAAGCATATTTTTATAAGTTTTACTCACTACCTTGACACACCACTACCCTATAGAGATGCCTATAGGAGTCATTTATACCTTAAAATATTAAAAATTGGTCAACCCATCCATTTTGTGTTCTTTCTATGAATTTATTTCCAATCACTCCATTATGAGGGTTTATAAAGGGTTTTGACTAGTTTACATTCTTAAAGAATGTTCATAAAGCTCTGTCCCTTAATCCACTACAAAATACTTGGAAAGGATTATTAGGTCTATGTGCCACATATTACTAGGTTATTATATCCCCATGAAAAGTCTACACATGCCAATGAGTATCATAAACTTCTTCTCGAGCTAGGAAACCTCTAGTTTACATGCATAGAATACATCCCAATGTACTAACTTGATTTATCTTCCTCCTTAGGGCTTAAAAATTGGTAAATACATTTGAACAACCATGTCATACCACAAACCATTCTTAAATGATCTCTACTAACTGAAATATCTTCATGACTATTCAGAAGGACCTCATTAGCCCACCTTGCCTAATAGGCCTATAACCACCAAACCAACTTGCCTCTTGAAGATACTTAGAAACTTATCCAATGAGCTCATATCACCTTATATATTTTTAATCCACTCATGTCAAATACTATAACAAACAACCAAGAATACACAATGCATATACCTCTTATCTTATCAGGCAATCTAACAAAGTCAAGCACATAAAGCATATGATGACTTGCAATCCACATGAAGACCATATGAGAATAATTTTCATAATAGGATCATACCAAGAACATGTCAAATTATCTCTCTCCAAGATCTATGCTATTTGCTCATGCCTTCATAGAACCAACTACTCTAGCTACTCCCATCAGCAACCAAGATCGAACTAAGCACTAAGATTATGCATGTTAAACCAAGAGAACTCTCATACCACTTTGTCATCACCAATGCCACTTGACATCAATGAAAACACATCACTACCAAAAATATCCTAATAGGTTTCTTATTTTTTCTTCATTTGGTTGGGTAAACCATGTCAAGGTAGCCACATGTGGATGAAATTAGTTACCACATAGCCATTTAGGGTCCTTGACTAGTCTTGATTCAATAGCATGACATAAACATCTAGGATATCCACCACTTATATGTCATGAATTAATAAATCCTTGGATCCAAAACCAATTTCATGTGTACATTGTTTATCTCTACAACTACATTTACCTCTATTTTATTTAGTTAGATAACCTTTTGTTTGAATTTATGTGTATCAGGTCAAGTTACTAGCGTATGGCATAAGGCATGACATTCCATGAATCACCTAAATAAACAAAATATTTATGTAAGTTTTTACCAAATATCCTAACTATGAAGAGGAAAAGAGGAGCTTCAATTTTATCCTTATAGAGAGAAACATGTGCATGAGAAACACTAGTAAATTATTTCCCTATATAACCAAAAAACTCTTTCAAAATCAATTCCCTTTGATTATAAATATAAAAGACCTCAAAAATAGTTATACTAGATTTATTTTTATTAAGATATTGAATGATATCATAGCTAAGTTTGGTCTTCTCTACTTGCCTATTATTTGGGGTATATGTAGTAGGATTTCAGGGTGGTTAAGAGGTTAAAGGTCCTTTAGATGGAGAAGGATTATTACCTTAATTCATATCAAGTGGAACCTAAGTGTTATTTGGGGGAGTAGAGGTGGTCAATGGGTTAGTTGAATTACTCCTCAGTTGGTAATTGTTCCCTCTCTAAAACTATCTAAAAATATATACCTCCTCTAAGTTGTCTTTGGACTCATTTTCATCTTTAAACGGAAATTCATAACTTTCTAACATAAAGGCCATATCTAGGTTCCCTCCTTCTTGGTTTTGATTATCATCAAGAGTAGGCATGATCCCCATATTATCCACCTCCTTTTTGAAGATGTTTGAGGTAGCTATGAATTCTATGCAGTTGGTTTCTACATGGTTTATGGTGTTGTGTAATTTTCACCAAGTATTTAAGGCCATGTCCATGAAGTTCACAAAATGGGGGGTGTTCTTACTCTAGATACCACCATCAATGGGATTAGGAGAATTTACATTGTTAGGACAAGAATTCCATTTCCTATTAGGTATTTATAAATTTAAATTCCTACCCTAAGACTAGTTATTAGTATTCTAGTTAGAATTCAAGGTCCTTACCTATGTAGGCTGGTCATATCATTAGATAGATTCTAAAATAACTATTTTGTATTGCTCACTTTAGGATATATGATAGCATTAGATTGGTTTTCTACTTGAGGTTGTAGGTTAGTTGTAGGTGTATGGGTGTGATCATTTATATCATGTGTTTGGGGACTCAATTAGGATGGAATTTTTTGATGAGTGCTACTAGACACAACATTCCCACTAGTGTTCAACAAAACAATGATGCTATTATATGCCATTAGGAGAGACTATTGGTTTTTGACTATGGTATTACATATTTTTGGTACACATAAGGTATACTATTAGGAAATTAATTCATTTTAGCTAGATTATAAATTGGATTAGGGATCACATATAGGACTACTGGGATAGGATTCATTATAGGTGAATGATGTTGTATGACTTAGTTAATAATCAGTATTTGGTTGTATACACTTGGTTAACCAAATGAATTCAAGGTGATAACTCCATATCCTTATAGCACCATCTATTTTTCAATATTAATATCTTTGTTATAGGTCAAAGATAATGATGCCAAAGTTATTGGGGTCCTCTTAAGGAACATCGAAGTCATTGAATCTAGAGCCCTAAGGTAGTTTTGAATGACAACTCCTTGCATTTGAGAGTAAGGGTTTTTCAAACATTGGTAGACATTATGGAATTGAGCATTAAACATTCTCATAGGTTTATTCTAATCTCTTCTAATGGATACAAATTGATGATATAAGACTATATGGTCAATGAAGAGTCCAAAGTAGTTTACAAAAACTATTTCTATCTTAGCCCAAGTAGTAATAGACGAAGTAGGTAACCCAAGGTACTAATCATACATTTCTTCCATTGAGGAGTGGTAAATAGCCTAAAGGAAACATCCTTATGTTAGACCTAGGTTCTAATAGAGGCTTTCATGTGTTCTTTAGCCATTTGGATACCTCCTACTATGAACTTGGGATATAACTTGTTTGTATTATTGGGAAAATCATGAGCCATGCCTGGGATATCCACATAAAAATAGCCTCATTATTAAATATATCCCATATTGACTATTTCTAAAGATTATGGGATTATGAACATGTTAATAAAAGGGGTAAATGTAGCTATTAGTGGACTAGAGATGATTGGATGGGTTTGGCTCTTCATTTCCCTTTGCTTACTTTATATTTTGGTATTCTATGTTCAAGAAGTTTTAAGAGCTCCAAGTTATCCTAACAAAGATTGATCAAGTATTAATCCTTTTACCCTCTATTTTAAGAGAAGTTTTAGCTCAGTCAGATAGAAGGGTTCTAAAATGCCTTAGCTCGGGCTTTCAACTAATGAGTTCAAATCAAGGTTTAGGCCCTCCTTATATCATAAATTTTTTGGGAGGTATTTTGACATGAAAAATTAGGTAGGGGTTTTTAATCCCTTTCTCTCTTAGAAGGAGGTTTGTGTGATTAAATATCCCAAAGGTCTTTATTACTAGGTCTTGATATGCATTGGTAATCTAGTTGGCTCTTTGTGGATTGTGAAAGGAGACATATAGAACAAGACATTTTATTTATTTCTTAGGATAGTATTGTTTTATCTTGTCATTACATCATTATTTCCTTAGTCTTTAATTATTGTATGAATTTCAAGGTATTATTAATCAAAAAGGAAAATTCTAATAAATGGAATACTATTAAGTCTATATGGTCATTCTTTGCACATTTTTATGTTAATGATGCCCTTACTTATTATAGTTTCTCTCCCTCCCATACTCTTTCATTTTTTTAGTTGGAATTATACTAAGTCTGGCTCAACTAAAGATTCATCTTATGAGGTTCATTCAAACAAATAATTCTAGGTTCATTTATGTTTACAAAAGGTGCTTTATCTCTTTACCTTTAATATTTTGCTTTTTCTTCATAACTAGGTTAATCTAGGAATATAACAATCTAAATTTGATAGTTTATCTTGATTTCTTTATACTTATATCAAAATTTTATCATTGTTATTGAATTTTTGAATTCTTGGAAATGATAAAATGGTGAAGGAAGTCATCTTATGAGAAAGGTAAGAGTAAGGCACCAACATGATGAGCCTTACCACCACCACCTAGTAAGAGGACACACCATAAAAATTCATGGATATATAATAATCACATTCTAAATATAGTTATTGAGTGTGACCTAATAGAGCTATGAGTTGAGGAACATGAAGGTCTATAGTTTATGCTCACAGACATTGAAAATGATGTGTATGAGTAAGAAGAGGAAAAAAAGTTCTTTTTTTTGGAAGGTAGTGCACACATTTTAGGTGAGGAAATATTTATTGATTAATATCACCCAACCTCCTCCTTATATTATAGTAGATAATATAAGACAATATGAAACATGATAATGGTTTCAAGAAAAAATTTCTTAGGCAGATCTAATTGCATGATCTACTACTACATAGAAGACTCATGTTCCACTAAAATAAAGCCCACCTCCTACATTGGTGCACATACGTAGGGCTCATGCTATGCCTATATGTTCCCCAATAGTCAAATATAGAATGGTTTCTTTTAGAGATCCTATAGAGGAGGTCAGAACATAGCAAAAGTAGGAGGTGGTCCAAATTGTGAAGAGTTCAAAGAAGACCCTCACCTACCCTTAATCTTCTAGAAAAAGGGTTAATGCATGAATACAAATTATTTATGAGTCTTCATACTATAAATATTCATAATTAGTCACATACTTGATTCAAAAACTATATGGATTAGCTTGAATAAATTAATTTCTCTCAATTAGATCAACTAATCGATGAAATGGATATCATTTCATAGGAACAAGATGCAAAGGAACAAGAGGAGCATGATAAGGAAAATAATTAGGATGATGATAAGGATAAAAAAAAATAAAAATAAAATAAGAAATAAATCATAAGGATGTTGAGGAGGTTGATAAAATCAACAGGCTGAAGAGTAGGAGTTTAGGCAAAACATTGAGGAAGTAGAGGCTCAAAATAAAAGAACTCAAGAAATGGAGGTGAATAAGAAAGAATAAGAATAATTAAGGAAACAAATAAAACTAAGGAGTGTAGGCTACATAGGAAAAATAATATGAAGTAGTTTTACTTGCAAAGGCTCAATAGGAGTAAAAGGTCAAAGAAGCTCTATGCACCCAAGAGGATTAGTTTGAATGGAAGTCTGAGGAGAAGGAAGCCAAATCTAAATCTAATGATAAATTTGAATTCAAACCAAAGGCTAAGGATGAGGCTAAGGCCAAGGTTGAATATGCAGCCGAATTTAAGGCTAAAGAAGAGGCCAAGACTAAGGCTAAAGTGGATGAAAAATATAGGGCTAAGGCATAAGCTAAGGCTAAGGCTGAAGTAGAGGCCAAAGCTATAATTGAGATAAAAGTAAAAGCCAAGGAAGAAGTAGAGTTAACAACACAATAGGAAGTTGTGACATAATAATCATTGGTGACCACCAATGTAAATCAAAAAATTGAGACCTAGGAGACATTACCCACACCTTAAGGATTGAATTCTACTCAATGAGGTGCATATGAGGAGATAATCTAGATAAGACCTCAAATAATTATTTAATAGTTATGGTATGTCAATAAATCATCCACCTAATGCACTAATTTTCTCTTCCCATGGAATAGATTAATAAGGCACCTATATTGACTTTAAATTCCCCCATTGCTCTACCTATAATAGTGCATGAATTATTTTTAGATGTTTATCAACTTCTATTAGATAAATAAATTGAAGGTTTAAATTACTTTTTAGGAATCACTAACACATAAGGTTTTATTTTTAGATCACAAAGTATTGTAGCTATGCAAAGAAAGCATATACATATACCTTCACTTCACTAATGTGTGCCAGATCATCAATAAAACTTACCCTACCTTGGTTACTTAAGTCTTAGGTGACCAAGTCATGTCAAAAGAAAAGTAATTTTTAGTCCTCTTATCCCAACTAACAAAGGGCTAGATTATTTAACAGAAGTTGAAATCCATTTGCAATCATGGGAAGAATATCAAATTAGAATAAAGGTAATTGGTGAGATCTTAGAAGAATATGAGAAAGTTTTTTGATACATCTATGGTTCAAGGTAAGCACATCACTCGAGTAATGTTGAATTAGAATCAAAAAATTACTAAATCATTATCTAAAGCCAAGCCAACGTTTAATAGAGTAGATAAAGCCAAAGATGAAATGGAAGATCATTTTTATACCTCTATATCAATGGAGAATGCACTCAATTACTTTCCCAATTCATGGGATAATGTTGTATACAAGTTGAAGACTTGGAAAAATGAATTCTATGCAATACATTTTTTGGAATTCAAAAACAAAGGCATGCAGATCAGTTGGAGGATATTTCCTAAAGAATCTAGACCATGGTATAAAATTCTAAGGCACTTACCACCATCAAAAAAGATGAAGATATTCAAAATCTAATGGTGTCTCATGTCTCATTGTACACATTGCTTACTATGGTGTAGGAAGTTCTTACTTACTAGAAACTGTTTAAGCGAGATCTATCCTAAATTGATCACTCCATTGCACAACTTGTTGATGAGCCTCAATACATTCCTCCTAAATAACTTCAATAGGTGATCTATTAAAATAAGACTACCACAAGTTTTTAACCCATAATCCATCCAAAAACACAAATTCCACTAATGTATTATATAATACTAATTTCTTCTTCCAAACTTCAATCAAAATCAACATAACAATGATTTTTTTCATATCCAACTCAGACTATGCCAGTACTTGATCAGTAGGTAATATGCACCATTCAAATTTTATATTTTTCACAAGATTTTATCTACTCTAGTTGAATGGCCTTAAGAATTAGGAGTAGAGATAGGTTAATTTAAAAAATGTAAAGGGAAACCAACTAGTCAATCTAGTGTATTGAAAACCTATCATAGTAGTAGGCTCGTACACTACTTAGATAAAAACTTGTAAGGAATCTAAGTAGTGCACAAAATATTTAAACTGGTAATCAAAACTTGAAGGGAGAACCATAAATCTTGTTTCTATTTTAGTTTTTTAGCATGTCAAAGTTTTCAAGATTTATCTTAGGATACCTTTGTTGTAGCTTTGTCTCAGGATGAGATAAATATTTAAGTTTGGGAATGTATTGGGACTAGAAAATGACTACCAAAATTGCTAAGTGTAATTTATGGACATGTGTGTGACTTACACTATTTTGTCTCTTTTATATTTTTTTTAATGTAATTATCCCTTGTAAGTATATCAATATTATTCATAAGGCAAAGAGTATTTCATATGAGTGTAGTGAAAGGATGGAATATGAATTAAAAATGCTTTATAAAAATATATATAGCACTCAGTTCTATTTTTAAATGGTTCTAATGTGATACATATTAATATAAAGTTCCAAAATTGTTTCCCTTACCTATATTTTATGATATTTCTATGCAGGGTTCATTTTAAAAGCCCATATTAGAAATCTACTTAGGTTTTTTTAAGTGAATCTGAGGATTCTAAAAAAATCAACTTTTTAAGTTTTCTATACAACCACCCATCTACATGCTTGATTAAAGTATGTTGTCTAGTGACATATGCCACCACATAGTTTTTGAATTCTATTGAGTGGCACATATTACCTTCCAAACACACCATGCAAATGGGCAATTTTTATTGTCTCCCAAAAACATGTTTCTACCTAGCAACATGTTGTTTCCTATTAGCATGATGCCACTAGGCAATATCATATATTACTTGGTTTCAACATGCAATTGGATACCATATATTATCCTTCAATTATATGTTATTATTAGGTGGCACTATGTCACCTGATTACATAGTGTAATTGGGTGGCATCATGTATCGTTAGGATCCATGATGCAATTGAGTGGCACAAATATATGACCAATTATCACTGGTTGCATGAACTATTTACCTCTGTTACCCTAATAACCTATAAATAGCCCCCTTGATCCTAATTTTTACACTTTATTCATAGTAATTTCTCATCCTAGTCTCTCTTCTTTAGATTTTGACAAATAACAAATATAAATCCAAATGGATTCAACATCTACAGTGTCCATAGGTGTAGGTTTAATCTATAATTACATTTTTGAGAATTTATTATTTCTAAATTTCCTCAAGTTGGTGGAGTAGCCTAAGATGTATGTTGATTGGATAGATACATTCCATTTCTAAGGCCTCATGGACATGACTTATTACAACACTAACAATAACCTACTTTTATCTCTGATGGTTTTTTATGATCATATCGAGACCTGATTCCATGTGCTAGTTAATGTGAAATTGATATCCTTTGGCACCTATCCTTTGGATATCCATAATTTAATAGGCCTTCCATTTTATAATGCAAACCCTATTAACAATAAAATCCTATTATTTTATGAAGAAAAAAATTATTTGGAGTCTATCTATAACTTGGTCATTGACCCAACTAGTAAGTGATAAATTTATTATTGGTATTTAGTTTTTTTTATAATTCTTGAATCCCTATTCTTGTTACTAACTTAGTCTATTGTCCTAATTACATGTTATATAATTTCATTGTAGATAGTTGGCTCAAAAGGGAAATCCAAATGAATCAAATATCCAATCTATTTCTAAAATCTATTTTGCATTTCTTTCAAACCATAATTATTTACAAGGAAGACCAGGGGACATTCCCTACTGGGTTGTTTACTATATTATTCATTCTCTATCAGCATTAATTTATGACTAAAGTATGTATATATCAAGCATGATTAGGTTTGAACTAAATAATTCTTGTTCTAATGAGTCTTTCACCATTTCTTCCTTCAACTTTATTATAGCCTTGTATTATGAGGCCTTATATGTATACAAAAAATAACAATTCTAACTACCCTCTATAGAAAAATGACCACTAATTATTTGTCCATAGAGGAACAAGAGGTAAGTTTAGCTTTCAAATTAATCATATTTTTTTCTTTATACTTATTTAAATTATAAAATTTATTATCTTGTTATAGATAAGAATGCATGCATACAACACAAGAAGATAGGTGGAATTAAAATGTCTTCATGCTCTTAAGGCTCTGACAATACTAATTCCACAAAGTCATTCTAAATTTATAATGCCCAAGGCCTCCTTAGATACCATCTCTGCTTGCAAGTTCTCTTCCCAATTTTCCATGATTATTTATTTCTTTTATTATTTAATGAAAAAATTATTTTTCATATTATTTTATTAATTAAATAATTTTTTTATAGCGGACTCTCAAGTTGTTGCTATTGAGTAATCTTAACAACACTTTCAATGTTTGATACCTTGCATCTTTTCCTGTAAATTAAAGTTTATTTTATTGGAGATTTTTTTAACTACATAATTTCTTCTTTTGTAGTTGAAACCAACATTGTCACTTTGACTAGGACAAATAGAGTGGAAGAGACAATCTCCCCAATTACACATAATAATTGTTTCATTTTTAATTTACATTAATTTATGTTTTTGAATTTACCATTTTTTCATTTTTTTTTTGTTTTGGAGGTCACCCTACATCTATGAGGATAAGTATGCCACCACCAAACCACCCATCTAGACTCAAAGAAGAAGGAAGAATATCTCCCTCCATACAAAAAATAAATGATCCCTTCAAATTTTAGGTTTGCATTTCTAAATTTCTCTATTGGTGGTGTTTATAGTGCAAAGGGACTTACATGTTTGTAACATATTTATCTTGATGAAGAGTATATTGAGATCAAAAGTGAGGCCTCAGTTGGTGTTGAATTAAATCCACATGATTTTATTCAAGTTTGTAATGTGTCTATAATAGAAGTGACTTTAGCCTCTTCTCCATTTACCCCACCCACCACTGATAATTTGAACTTGTCTGATGATTCCATAAATTATTTTCAAATAGATAATTTAGTTTCAAAAAATATACTTTTCAATTTGAAGGAGGGTATTATTGATGATTATAATTCTTTAAAATAATGGGAGATAAGGGCAAACGTATTGATCAAATAACTTAATACCCATTTTCACAATCACTCCCAAAGAGTTAAAAAAATAACTTGTGAAAAATGAACCCTCAAAGATTGATGTTTTATTCAATTAAGTCAATCTGGGCTAATTTATATTAATAATATTTTCAATGACAATGGTTTAGGAATTATGATAAATAGGTTGGAAAATTTAAATGGAGAATCTAAGACCTATTTTAACAAATGGGATAGAGATATAAACCATCTTGTCATTTCCCAAATAGAGAAGGAAAAATATTTGGTAAGTTTTTATCATTTATAACATGTATTCTTGTTTTTATAATTTTTATTTACTTGAGTCTTATATTTTATTTTTCAATTGCAGGGAAAATATGAAAATTTGAATAAAGAAGCACAATGTATTAACGTCTATTTGAAAAACACCCATAAAAGTATAACCTCAATTACTTCATTCAAGGAAAAGCTTATTATGATAAATAAATAGAACAACACTTTGAAGAGAATAATTAAAGAACATGAGATGGATCCAGACATTTTATTGAAGCATAAAATAGATGCATATCTGAGCCTTATTTTATCTAGCAATGCAGTGAATGAGGAGAGATAAAATATTGAAAATATCAATTCTACTATAGAGGATCTTCTTAAAGAAGGAGTTATCAAAGATGGTGCACAAGTAGGTCAAGAGAGTAGGGTTTTTGTAAAGGGTAGTGGCACATAACAAGTAGGTGGAGAGTCTATTGGAAGAATATGTTAGTTTATTTTTTAAAAAATTATAATATTCAAAATGATAATGATCTCTATTCAAGATAGTTTATTATGTTTGAAAACACTTGTTTATTCAATACATTATACATGTCAATGTCAAATGATATATGTTACACTTTATTTTTGAAACACTCTTGGTTTTTAATTTTATGATTTTAAATGTGTTGTGGTTAAGATTAACCTTAAATATTCTTTGAAATTCATTTGGTTAAATGTATTGTTTAAATATTCTATAAGCAATGTTTAAAATTACTAATAACTATTAAACACTTATGTTTAAATGTATTGTGGTAAGGATTTTAGAAGTATTGTAGTATTTAATTAATACTTTGAATTTCAAATGTACTGTTTAAACAACTATTAATTTATAGGGGAAAATATATAATATATATTACATTGTGTTTGAAACACTCTTGGTTTGTAATTTTATGATTTTAAATGTGTTGTGGTCAATCTTAGACTTAAATATTCAATGGAGTTATAGTAGTGTAGTACTTTAAATACTCTTGGTTGAATATATTGTTTAAGTGTGTTTTGCATCTACCATGTTAGTTGCATATTCAATCTCAATATTCACATCCTTTGTATTGGTAATTATCTTATTGATGCCTCTTCTTTCAGATAGAGAACTCCATGTTTTTAGTGCTCTTTCATAAGGAAACTTGTCCACAAAATAACGCAAAACATAGAGTCAAGAAAGTCTCTAGATTTTAATCTAGTTTGTTTCTAAGTTTTGACTTCAAGAAAGATAATGCACTAAAAACTCACTCATCTTCCTTGGTTTGAACAAATTCATATAATATAAAATATTCACTAATAATTTCTTGTAAGATGTTACTAGGATATTTTTTTTCCATAGTCATGTAATTTCATCATTTTGAGTTGGGTCACTTAGACACTGAAATTGATCCATTATTGTAAATCTGACTATGTTAACTGAGACATCAATAATTTTTTTTGAAAAATACCATTAATATCAATTCTATTCACCTCTATATATTTATATAAATGCTTAATAATTGAACCCATGTATTTTTGAAATAAAACTCTAATCTTTTATTAACTATTAACATTGTTACAAAAAATGGGATTCACAACTCTCATGCCCTCCAACAACTCATCCTTTTGAAAGCATTCTCTAATCTCAACAGATAATATTTATGAGATTCAAATTAATTTAATTCACATTTCACATAAAATAGTATCATATAGAAGACATGTTATAGGTACATCTTCAAGTTCAGCTCCCATAACTTCAAGTCTTCTATAACAAGTGTGCATTGGGATCTCAATGCCATTTACCACGACACAAAGATGATCACTGATATTGAATTTCAAATAACTCTTAGTATTCTTAAAATCTATCAAAAATTTCAAATTTTTAAAATAGGTCCATTAAAGCTTTCAGTCGATTGGTATAATATATCTAAAGATTGACATAAACATTTTCTCAAATGTATGAAGTCAATAATATATATAGATCTCTCATGGGCATGTTTCATTAAACATTTTATTTCCTTCAAGATTATTATAATACCACATAATGTTAGTAATGTTTTTAAATATGTTAAATGGTACAACAAATATTTTACCTTATCAACTTCACTATGATATTTATACATAAAAATGTTAAATATGGATATTCCTTAAAAATTTGCATGCAGGTTCATACATGGAAATCCATATTTTATCAATGTTTTTCAATAGTTTTTTACCATTAGTCACCTCAATTGAAATTTTTTGAAACACCAAAAATATTTTTGGGTTGCTTTACATATAAGCATGAAATTCATGAATGAGCTCTTTCACTTTTGTGACATTACCAAATGTGTTAATAATTTTGTATACAATGGGGAAATTGTTATTTGAAGATGAACACAAACATTGATTCTATGTCCCTGCATTACTGATGCACCATCAATACCAACATACACCAACTTCATAGATATGTCATAATCATCCATCCTAGATTTAACTCTTAAATTGGATACAAATAATTTGTGAAGGTTTTTTGCATTGCAATTTTCTACCATTTTATGGATAAGTAATAGATGAGATTACCTTGAATAGTTTTCAAAAGTATAAACATGCATGCAAACCCATGATTTATTGTCAAATATAGTGACATCATATATGTGCAGTGAGATAAATAGTGATTTTTAAACACTTTCTTTCAAATCTTCATTCTCAATCATTGCTAGACATTTTTCTATTTCCTAATCACTGCTATTTGACCAATGTGATTGTGGAATATCATAAAACCCATTATGTTAAAATCAAATATTATAATAAAAATGTCATAAATGGGTTTGACCTTTTCTAAAATGTGGTATATAGTAGAGAACTATACATATTTTGTCTTTACATTGGACTACATAACTTTTTCAAATTGAGATTTGATTGTTCCCCCTTTCTTAGTAAGACGTTTATTCATTTTTGATCATTTTTGTATTCACATGCATATCTTACATGAGTTCTTATCCATTTTGACATCTATATGTTCCTGTTATTTGTTCATTTGGGTGCTTCACAGATATATATATTTTTCCATAATGTTTCTCAATTGTGTCCAATTTAAGTTGCATTATGTTTTCTTTTCTAAGTTTCTAACTGTATATTGTACATCTGCATTTTGTTTGAGTCTCATTACCATTTTATAGTTATACAAGTTCTATAAATGGATATTTTGATACCTAGTCAACTTGAATATACCTTTTAATTGTCCATGTACTTCTCTTCCTCCATCAATATTTCTAAGTAGAATTATGAACTAAATTTGGTGTTTGAAGAGAACTACAAATCTCTTCTAAATTGTAAAGAGGAGTGTCTTCTAGGGGTGCCATATCATTAATAAAATATTTAGGTGGTGAGATATTATTGCGATTAATTATTTCTAATGAAATAGTATAATTGTCAATGGTGATTTTTGCATTAAATTATTTTACAATTAAAAATAAAAATACTATTTTTTTTAAAAAGTTTATGAAATACCTATATTTTGAGTGCATGCCATTTTCCAAATCATTTTTCTTGGGTTTTTTAAATAAGATAATATGTTCAATTTTACTAATATTTATTATGGTGTTTTAATCTTACCACCTAACACCATTTTAACTTAGGGAGGATGCAACAGGACTCAAGACACATAAGTGCAAAAAGGAGTTGAAAGGCATTACCAAGTGACAATAGTCAGCCAGTGTCAAAATGTATTTAGGAGGCACAATATGCTATTAGGCAATAATAATTGGGTGGAATTATATGTTGTTAGGTATTATTAGTGGGGTGGTAGACAAGTACTTTCAAGGATACTATCAGGTAGATACAAGGATGATGTCAGGTGGCCTCAAGATTCAACTTGGTAATGAAGTAAAAAATGAGACTTTGATGGTAACCCCTGTGAACATATGTACTATATATAAGGTGAATTATATGGCTAACCCCATAATTATTATAAATAATTGGTGATCCAACCCCTAAAAAAATCTATATAACAAAATTTTAAGTGAATTGGTCCTATATATTACTCCCCCAAAATCACAAAATATAATACCCAAAAACTGAATATTTGTCAATTAATGAATATTTGCTACTAGACTTTACCCTATTTCTATGCACAATTATGATATATTTCCTAACTATGTTAGTTATATAGATCTTATAGATTGTTTTTTATCTAATAATCCTCAATTTTATGCTTATTTACCCATGTTTTTTAATTAATGGATAAGTTAAATATGATATACAGTATGTTGTATTATTTTATCATCTATCGCACTAGTTATCCTTGTATTAGCATGTTCTAATAGGTTTTCAACGAACATCTGCTAACAATAAATAGGCATCACCTCAAGACCTATTTATTAATGAAAATTCTCATATTATAGTGGGGGCATGCTATGGTGACATGTCTTCCACACTTTCACAAATGTCAAATTGGTCAAATTTCATGGTTATATGATTTGAATACATATTTGTGGAAACATTCTATATAGTGGTATAATTTTTATACCAAATTTTTCATCTTGAGACATATATGAGGTGCATATTTCATACAAAAGGGCACCTTAAATTAAAAAATCAAATCATTTTTCAAATTTTAATTAATATTATGGACTGCTATCATATCTAAGATGAGATTTTATGGACTTTTATTGAGCTAATTTACTGTAATAGTTGGTTCACCTTTTGGCAAGGTTGAGGTGATTAAATCACTTAATATTACCAAATTTATAAGCTAGAAATTATTAAATAATCTAAATTCACCCAATTTATAAGATGAAGTGATTAAATCATCCAACTTGACCAAATATTTAGTGTGATTTAATTGGATCACTCACACTCGGTAGGTTATAAGTATGATTAAATTGTAAAAATAATATAAGCTTAATGTTTAATATATGAGTGGAAACTCACCTTTTCACAAAGGTTTTGGACATGGTTTCCTCCAATCTCTCTCTCTATATACATGTGTGTGTGTATGTGTGTGCGCACGCGCGCACACGTGTGTGCGTGTGTGCATGCACACGCCTGTGCGCGCACTTGTAGGTTTATAAATTATCCTAATCTTAGATCAAAGGATTCATAATAAATCATCTCTTTAAATCCATTTACTAAAAGGAAATATAATTACATCAATACACAAGTGTACTCTTAAACTTGCTCTATTTGGTTTAAAGCATTTAAAATTATTTCAATTATAGATTGTATGAACTAATTATATAATCTAACATGCTCTTGGTTACAAGTTATTCACCAAAAAAACACTCAGTTGAGACTCATGTAAAGACAAGATGTGTTATACACACCTATGTATGCATTTATTTTCCTAAAAATTATAAATTTAATTACTACAATGGGGGGAATGCAGACACTGAATTTAAATTATATATCACCTTAGTCTTGTACACTTGGAAAATACCTATCATGGTTGTACCTTTGTGTTATAAGGCCTTCTCATTACCTTAATATAAACAATATTATTCTAATGACCAGGCCTTATATATTGTGCAAAATGCTATAAATAGGATTATTATCCTTCACTACTAGTTTTGGACCTCTACACATTTTATAGCTTCCCAGAAGCTTGTGTCCCAGTTAGATACTAATGTCGATGCAAGTTTACCTTTTCAAACTAAGTGTCTTAAGTGATTTATTGTGAGATATTTTAAAAATGGATTGATATATATGTAATATCAACTATCATTCATTCCTCACCTATAAACTCACAAAGGTAACTTATCAAAAACATTCAATCAAGAATTCAAGTGAAAAAATCTATCCTATTTATCCCTATTTTCATATCAAGCATAGGATCAATATCCACACAAGTCTAAAGTAACTGAAGGATCATCCCATGAACCATATTTTCCAAGTTACAATATAGGCTAATATATGTACTTGTTTATCACACATTTCATCTTCATGCATACATAATTCAACACATAGGGGAGAACTACATAAGTTTTAGGACTTCTTTAGAGTAATGGCTATGTAGGTAGTCTCCATTGATAGAGGGGTCCTTAGATCAACTTGACACTGTGTGCCCACTAACCCATTTTTTCCATGGTCACTCTAAGAGTGATAAAGCTAGGATTTAATCTTTGACAACGAGAAATAACTTGTGTGCATGATTTTTACACACAAGAAGAAATAGATAGAAAACCTAGAAGGCTCCAAGTGGTCAGATCTAAATCTAGTCACTATTTTATACTAGACATCTATGTCCTATTCAGACACTAGATTCAAAAAAATCTATTTGAATCTAGTGAAAACAACTAAGCCTAAAGTGAAACATTATAGAATTTGATGACTATTCAAGAATCTTGATCCAATCCACTTCTAGCTTATTTTATCCTAGATTTGCATATGCATAGTAAACCATCTAAGTAATCTTGTTTTCAATTTATTGAAATATTAATAAATAGTTATACTTTCTATTTTTAACATATCTTAGTATTATAAATTTATAATATTATTTATCTGAAACTTAAAATTAATTGGCCTACCATATATCTATTTATCACCCTTGTACTTACTCATTTATATTTATTAAACCTTTGGTACCCTTATATGAAATCAATTTAGGGTTAAAAAAATTAAGAACTAGCATTCATAGATGAAGATACAAATTTCATTGATTTTGTGTTATGAGATCATAGATTTTTATTGAAGATCATGACAGTGAGTAGGTCAGGTATTCAAAAGAATCATAAAAGTATTTAGTAATAATCTTAAGTAAAAATGCTTATGAATGTGACAAATTGAAAATAAACACAAAAAACTATGACATTTGGTGCCTATTTAATTTGGAGCTTATGCGATTTAAGAAATTTTAAGCAATGCTTTTTTGGTATGTCAATCATTCACATTTGGTGTTTATTAACATTTGACACTTATTCAATTTTGTGCTTGTTTGATTTAGTACTTGGTGCTTTATAAATTTAGATAATGTTGGATGGTCGAGCCTAATCTTATTATAATGCCCAATTTATTAGGATCACCATGGCATTATTTTCATAACACCATGTCCTTTTTAGAAGCATTGGATATTTATCCTATTTTTTAAACTTGATCACTTCAAAGATAGTGTGGAATTTGATGCCCTTGATATATACAACTGCACTCTTCAAAATTCCAATAGGCGATGCCCGAGTCTTATTAGCCATGAATAGTACATGAGGGGAAGGCCTCAAGGCTAGCCTAACCATTTTTTCCCAAGCATTCTTGTTCAAAATGTTTACCTTGGCACTTGTGTTTATAAAGACCTTATAGACAGATAATCCATTAATAGTGACATTCATAAGGAGTTCTTATTCATACTCCACATTTGTTGTATGATGAGCTTCTCATGCCCTCTCTATGTGTGGCATAATGAATTAAATTATTTTTTGACCCACATACTCCAAGAGTAAGTTATTCAATAGGGATAACATTCCCTCTATTTATAGGAGGCATAAGATCTCTATTATTCTTATATCTCAACTTCCTCATTGTCCTTCTTCTGGAAGGAAAAATCTTGTGCTTTTAGGTCTTGAACTAATTAGAGCTCCCCTTACAGGTTTTGGATGACATTAATAGCCCAATATAATACATCCTTTTTGTATTTTGGGTCTAGATAAGTCATAGCTTTAGGTTTAGGCCATGTTATGTGCTCAGTGTGACCCTCATCCCCGTATTCTAAGCATAACTTTGGTATTGGCTCAATTTATGACTAAGTGATGAATCAACTATGAGTAGTCACCTACATCTCAATTTTCTCTATGTGGGTTAGTTGCACCTTTGGGTTCCACTTATTTAGTTTTGGCTCATGCCTTATTATTCATATACACTTGTTTGCACTAGGCCTACCTTGGGTTAACTTTTTGTATAAGTCAGGGCATTGTAAAATATTGTAATTTCATAGTAAATCTAGACCATTCACTATTAGATTACAGATTGAATGGTAGAAATTATGTTTATACATTTTTACCCTAATATATAACCCTATTTTACTGTGAGGGCATTTTAATCATGGTGGCATACTGTGTGTGAGTTTAGAAGATATTATAGTGGTTGTGTTGCAAGTTTTTCTCTTCATTTATTGGACTAAATAATAAGGACTAAATATTTTTATGTGGACATAGCCCATCTTGGGTGAACCATGTTAAATTTATGTCTCTATTATGTTATGTTTTTTACATTTTATTTCTATCTTTAATTCATTAATATTGATCTATGTTCTAAATTACTAATAATCAGTACCAGATTTGAAGGTTTATTTGGTAGATAAACTCACAAGAAAAGAGGGTTCTTGGTTTGAGTGGGAGCAATGGTAGAAGAAGAAAATTTTAAGGTTAAGAAGTTCAATGGCCAAAACTATTAGCTATGGAAGATGTAAATGGAGGACTATCTATATCATAAGGATATTTTCTCACCATTGGGTGGAATAGCAAAGAAGCTGATGACTATGAAGGATGAAGAATGGGAGTTTCTTGAAACAAAGGCACAAGAAATTGTATGATTATGCTTGATAGTGTCGATGGCCTTCAATATTTCAAAAGAAAAGATAATAAAAGATGTGATAAAGGTATTAGATAGACTGTATGAAAAAACCTTAGCCTCAAACAAGGGATTTCTTATAAAGTATTTATTTAATCTATAAATGTCAAAAGGTAGGTCTATTGCTAATCATTTAAATGAATTTAACATGGTCAAAAATTAGTTAAGCTCTGTAGAAGTAAATTTTGATGACAAGGTTAGGGATCTTTTGATTTTGTCTTCATTACCAAAAAGCTAGAATGGCTTGGTCATGGATGTGAGTAATTATGTCTTTAGTTCAAACACTTTAAATTTTTATGATGTTATTGGTGTTATTCTTAGTGAGTAAATGCAATGGAAAAACATAGGCGAGACATTAGGTAATGCTTTGACTATGGAAAATATGGGAAGATAAAAGGATAGAGGAAAGGGCTCAGATAATCATGGGAAGTCTAAGAAGGGTAGATCCACATCTAGATTAACATTGGTGTGCTAGATTTGTGGGAAGAAAGGACACCTAAAAAAAGATTATTGGTTTTGAAAATAAAAACAAAGAGATGGACAATAAAATAAAAATTAGGAAGCAAATGTAGTAGGTGATGTGTTACAAGATGATTCAATCCTTTATTTAGATAATATTAATTATTCTTGGGTGTTAGATTCAGGGGATTCATTTCATGATACACCCCATAATAAATATTTTCAATATTATGTTCAAGGTGATTTTGGATAGTTTTATTTGGGTGATGGTGAACTTTGTAAAATTATAGGAAAGGGTAAGATACATATAAAATTACAGAATAGAAATAAATGGTTGCTAAAAGAGGTGAGGCATGTTCTTGATTTGATAATAAATCTAATTTCAACAGGGAGGGATGCATAGTTATATTTGTATAAAATTCATGGAAGGTCACTAAAGGATCACTCATAATAGAAAAAGGAGAGAAGGTAGGTAAATTATATTTATCTAATGGTAATGTTGAATATTCTATTACTTTAGCTTCTACAAAAGTGGATACAAAATTATGGCACCACAGACTTGTGCACATGAGTGAGAAGGGGATGCAAGTTATGCACTCAAAGAATTTGTTTCTATATTTGGAGAAGGTGAATTTGTATTTTTGTGAGCACTGTGTGTATGAAAAATAGAAGAGAGTGAGATTTCTCAGAGCTGGGAAGACAAAAAAGGATGAAAAGTTAGTTCTTATGTATACAAATGTATGGGGATTGGCTTAGGTATCATCCCTTAGTGGATCTTCTTATTATGTTAATTTTATTGATGATGTAACTAGAAAAACATGGGTTTATTGTATATTAAAAAAATGATGTTTTTGATACTTTTAATAAATGGAAAGCTTTGGATGAGAATGAGACAATAAATAATTTGAAGTTTGTCAGATTAGATAATAGAGGTGAATACTAAAGTAAGGAATTTTATAATTACTTTTCATCTCATGAGAATCTTAGAGAGAATATGGTTCTAAGAACACCACAAAAAAATAGTGTGCCAAAAAGGATGAATTGGACAATCATGAAGCATGCAAGGAGCATGAGATTACATACAAGGCTACCCTTATAGTTTTAGGTAGATGCTATGGATACTATTATTTAATTAATAAATAGATGGCCTTCAAGTCCTTTAGATGGTGGCATTCCAAAAGAAGCATAGATAGGTAAAAGGGTAGATTATTCCTTTTAAAAAACTTTTGGTTATGAAGCATTTGTCCATAATGATAAAGAAAATAGAACCAAGATTGAAGCAAAATCCAAGAAATGTAATTTTATTGGATATGGAGTTAATGATTTTGGTTACCATTATGGGATTTTGAAAATTACAAAATCATTAGGATTAAAGATGTGATGGTGGTCTAAATCAATCACCACGATATTCTCCTTCACCACAATACTCTCCTTCAGACCTTGATTGATTTATCTTCCAAGGAGTCCATCTCCTCTTTCAAGCCTTGCTTCCACTTCTTTCCAATTTCTACTTGCATTGCTTCTTCATTGCTTCTTCTTTCCAATTACCTAAACGATACTCTCCTTCACTTTATTATTTATTATTGATTGATGGTGGTGAGCCAGAAAGCTATGAAGAAGCAATGCAAGTAGAAATTCTAAAGAAGTGGAAGCAAGACCTGAAAGAGGAGATGGACTCCTTGGAAGATAACCAAACTTGGAATTTGATTTAGTTTCCTGAAGGTAAAAGAGCATTTCACAATAAATGGGTTTATAGGTTGAAGGAAGAAGATGGAGGTAAAATGAGGTACAAGGCCAAACTTGTTGTAAAGGGGTTTCCATAAAATAAAGGTATTGATTTTGTCAAAATATTTTCTCCTATTTTAAAAATGAATTCCATAAGAACTATTTTAAGTTTGGTAGTAGTAGAAGATTTGCACCTGGAATAGTTAGATGTGAAAACTGCTTTGCTTCATGGTGATTTGGAGGAGGAAATATATATGGAGCAGCCATGAGTATATGAAGTAAAAGGTAAGGAGAAAATGGTGTGCAAGATTAATAAGAGTTTATATGGTCTAAATCAATCTCCAAGGTAGTGGTATTTGAAATTTGACATGTTTATGACATAGCAAGGTTATAGTAGATGTCATTCTAACCACTATGTTTACAATAAGAGATTAGATAATGGAAACTATTGTTAAGCACATGATATAATGAGAGGGGGGATGAATAAATATATCATATATCTTATAAATATTTTACTTAATCAAATTCCACTTAACCATACATTCAAAATATGCAATAAAATTGAAACAATAACATGCACCACACAAGAGAGAGATAGAGACACTAGATTTTTATGTGGAAACCCAATGTGGAAAAAACCACGAAGAACAATCTCAAGTATATGAATAAGCACCAAATCAAATTATAAAGTTCTTAAGCACCAACTTGTAGGAGAACCAACCCCTTTGTTGAGCACTAACACCACAACTATTTGGGAGCACCAACCCACAAGAGCACCAACCCCTCTTGTGTATAAAACACAACTATCTCTCAATTTTGCTTTCTCAACAAATGATAGAACTCTACATTATATCTTTCTATTCTCTCCTCTTTTTTTATATAAAATAATTACAAACCATGCAGTCTCTTGCATATTACAAATGGCTTCTCAATCCTTTATTTATAGCTTTCGAAATGACCTTTGGCATTCACCCTTTGTGAACTTTCACTCATGGAAAATGGCACCAAACTTGCATGACCCTTTGAATCCTTTCATTTGAAAAGTCACATGGTGACCCTTCATGAGAAAATGTGTCATTTCTCCTTTTGTCTTTATCTTGGTGACCTTTCAAATTCCTTAAGGTGACTCTTCATGGAAAAATGTGCCCTTCCTCTTTTGTCTTAACTTGGAGATCCTTCAAATTCCTCAAAGTGACCCTTCATGAGAAAATGCATCCTTTCCCTCTTTTTTATTTTCCTCGTGACTCTTTGACTTCCTCATGGGCCCTCTTTTTGACTTTATGCAACCAAAAATAATTTGGTTAATATTAAATAAATATCAACACATTTAGCCAAAATATGAACATTGAAAACACCTTTAGACAATAAATGCTATGGGGCCTTTGTCACTAACAATGCTAGACCTTTGACATCAATGATAATATTTACAAAAATCTCCCCCTTTGTCATTGATGGCAACTTCAAACCGAAATTGCCACATCCTTAAACCTATACTACACATGCCAACCTACACATACTTCCATCTAAAAAATATATAGTAACTCACTCTTTTATAGCATTATGTACTTGTTCTTGTACCTATTCCTATACCTATTTTTATACCTATTCCTATTCTTTTCCCCATTTGACATCAATGACAAAGGGTTTATCCTAGAACTAACACTTAGCTCCCCCTCAACTGATGCTAATCCTCAATATCAGAAAGTAAAATAAATTACTCTCAACTACTCCCATAGATAATCAAATGTGTCTTTTAGTAGTGCCTTTATGAAAATATATATAATGTGTTTTTTAGTACTAATATATTTCATTTTAACATGTTGATCTTCCACCTACTCTCTCAAAAAGTGATATCTGATTGGAATAAGTTTTGTTCTTGAATGCATCACTAGATTCTTATAAATATTAATAACACTTATGTTGTCACAAAAAATAGAAATAGGTTCATCATATTTTACCTTGTTGTCTTCTAAAGTTTGCTTCATCCAAAGGACTTAAGTATAACACAACACCACTACAATATATTATGCTTCAACTATAGAAAATGATACTAAATTTTGCTTCTTGCTTAGCCAAGATACTAAGATATCATTGAAAAAGAAATCTCTTTCACTTGTACTCTTTTTATCATCCAAACAACCTTCCCAATCTAAATTTATATAAGCAACCAAAGTGGAATCTCTACCTATGGGATATCATAATCTAATGTCCCCTTGACATATCTGAATATTCTTTTCACCAACTAAACATGACTCTCCTTTAGAGTTGACTGATATCTCACGACCATGCCTACTACATGCATGATGTCTGGCCTTGATGTTGTCAACTATAAAAGACTACCAATCATAGATATATACAAAGATTGATATAGAACATGTGAATCTTCATCCTTACCTTGTTTCTTGTACCTATTGGTCTACCAATTGGTGCACAATCCTCAAAACCAATTTTTTTCAACATCTCCTTGGCATATTTATTTTGAGATATGAAAAGTCCTTTTTTTGACTAAAATATTTACAAACCTAAGAAAAATGATAATTTTCCAAGCATAGACATCTCAAATTATTTTTGTATATTATCAGAGAATTCTTTTATCATCTGTTCAATGTTTCCTCCAAATATTATGTCATCAACATATACCACAATAATCAATTTTATGCTCACCTTTTGTTTTGATGTAGAGATTATTTTCAACAAAACCTCTCTTGAACCTTCATCTTGTAGGTACTTATCAAATCTTGCATACCAAGCTCTAGGAGCTTGTTTCAATCCATACAATGCTTTCTTTAATCTGTGTACATGTCTATTATCATTTGAGATAATAAATCCCTTAGGCTACTTAATGTACACCTCCTCTTCGAGATTCCCATTCAGGAAGGAAGACTTGACATCCATCTAAAACACTTCAAAAATTTTAAACACTACATATGCAAGAAACATTCCAATAACCTCTAGACTTGCCACTGGTGCAAAAGTTTCTTCAAAATCTATACCCTCAATCTGAGCATATCCTTTACATACTAGCCTTGCTTTATTTTTGACAACTTCACCATCTTCATTTACTTATTTTTGTATACCCATCTTGTTTATATCACATTTTGATCTTTTGGTCTAGGTACTAATTCCCAAGTATCATTCTTTTCTATCTAATTTAATTCTTCATCCATTGTCTTAACCCAATGCCCATCATGTCTTGCTTTTGAAAACATTTTAGGCTAAATTTTGGATAACAAAGAAAAGTTAACTAGTTCAGATTCACTTACCATCATCCTTTTAGTGAGGACTCCATTTATGTTCTTGATGATATCACTCTTATTATTATTTATATGAACATATTTGGATGGGGCCTTGGTGTCCTTTTTATCCTTCTCATCCTCATATGATTCTTCAAAATCTTCTTCTTTAATGATTTTAGGAGTGTCTACTGGATCACTAGCTCTTTGTGCTACATATTCATCTATCTTGACACTTTTACCTTCAAAAATATTCTTGGTTCTTTTGTTATAACATTTATAAGCTCTAATTTTTCTAGAATATCCAAGAAATATACCTTCATCTATTCTAGATTCAAACTTACCCAATTTTTCATCAGTTCTCTTTATGAAGCATTTATTGCTAAAAACCATGAAGTAATCAATTATAGCTAGTTTGTATTTCCATATCTCATAGGGAGTCTTGTCATTATTGACTCTCAACAATTCTCTATTTTTAATATGCACTATTGTACCTACTAATTCTCTCTAATATTTATCTAGAATCCTAGATTCATTTAACATTGTCCTCACCATCTCCTAAACTATTCTTTTTTTTCCACTCAACTACTCCATTTTTCTATGGAGTTCTAGCTGTTAAATGATGTCTCTTTATCCCATGGTCTTCAAAATACTCAATAAAATCATTTGACATGAATTCTCCTCCTCGATTCAGTCTTAGGCACTTAATATTCAAATCATTTTCATTCTCAACAAAAGCCTTAAATGCTTTGAAGTGGTTGAAATCTTCTATTTTTTTTTTAAAAAATATCATCCAAGTCATACGTATACAATCATAAATAATCAACATGAAATATTTCTCACTTTGAGTACTTTGAGTTCTCATAGGTCCACACAAATCAATGTGAACAAGCTCTAACATCTGAGTAGTCAAGTATTCTTTTATTTTGAACCATCTTAACTTTCTTCTTGATGAATGGAGCCTTGAAACTTTGGTCTTTCTTGACTGACTCAAACATGCTTCTATAATACTATGCTACGTGTCAAAAATTATTGCACTTGTAACATATTATGGCTTCTTCCTCAAAACTTGATAGAGGAGTAAAATAGTTGTGGCTTCTACTTGACTCTGCATGATTTTTTTTCTCCTTATTTCTTAAATTATTATCTCTTTTCCAACATTCTATTTTATTATGACCATAACCTTTACAATAAAAACAATAACCATGAAAATAGAACCTATTTTTATTTGTGTATCTTTGGCCTGATTATCTTTTGTAGCTCTATTCCTTCCAACCTTCTTTGTTTGAGCTATCCTCTGCATTCCTAACTTACTCCCTTTTTGTTTCTTCTTTTGTAAGAGCTTCAACATAGCTCTTTTTCTTTTCAAATATAATGCCTATCTTATCTAATATTTATTTTTGACTTTCTAATATCTTATTCAAC
Organism: Torreya grandis; assembly: GCA_037957365.1. Classification (NCBI taxonomy): domain Eukaryota; kingdom Viridiplantae; phylum Streptophyta; class Pinopsida; order Cupressales; family Taxaceae; genus Torreya; species Torreya grandis. Next base: position 2,606,185 of record JARHVA010000325.1, on the reverse strand, counting down.
ATATTAGTGTTATTCTTAAATTTTGAATCATTGGTTGCTTTATTATTGATTGCTTTATTTTCTTTCTCAATATTTTCTTTTAAAGAGGTAATTTAAACAATATAACTTTCACATTCTTCACTTACTTTTTTCAACTGGGCTGTTAGATCTTCTTCAATATTTTTAGCTTCTTCAATGTGTACTTATATATTTTCAATAATTTTCTTTGACTCCTTTTCATTTTTCTCAATCTAGAGCTTCAATCTTAGATTCTTCTTCTCAAGATCTTGTAATTATTCTAAGGCACAAATGAGTTCTCATTCCAAATTCACCTCAAATTCATCATGTTCTTCTTCTTGATCATCTATACTTTTGCTTGCAGAGGGATCTTCATGTATGGTCATGAATAGAATATTTTATTCATTTGAGTCATTGACTCTACTATCTTTGACTGAGCTAGGATCTTTAGAATATAAAATCTTCTTCTCAAATCTCTTATTGAATTTGCCTTTGAAGTTATTCTTGTATGTAGACTTCCCTTCTTCATTATCACCATTATTCTTTTCTGGGAACTTAATTGTAAAATGTCCAATATTACCACATTTAAGACATTTAAATGGCAATTTTCCTTGATTTTACTTGTGCCCTTTTTGGCTTGCAGATGAATAGAGCTCTATTATCATCTTATTCATCACTAAAACTGTCACTTGATTCTTGAATTTTAGCCTTATCTTTCTTTGATGTCTTAAAAGTAGCTTCTCTCTTTGAGGGTTTCTCTTGTTCAATTTGCATCTCATATGCCATAAGAATACCATATAGTTCATCCATTTTTAGCTTGGCTAAATTCTTCATATCCTCAATTGTCTAAACCTTTGCATCATATCTCATTGGTAGAGATATAATAAAATTTTGTACCACCATTGATTCTTATAAATTTTATTGAAGGCTTTGAATATAATTAACTTTTTTATCAACCCACAAAAGATAACTTGTTATGTTTTCTTCCTCTTCCAACTTAAAACTGTTAAACTATCTTCTAAAAGTATGGAACTTAGCTTGCTGAACCTTTCCATCACCTTTGTAAATATTCTTAACCTTTACCCAAGTCTCATGAGTAGATTTTCATTGCATAACTTTAATAAATTTTGATTCACATAAACCACATAAAATAACATTTAAAGCTTTAGCATTATTTTCTCTTGCCTTCTTTTCTATTGAAGTAGTTATAAGCATATGTGGCTCTTCGTATTCCTCCACCACTCCTTACCAAATGTCAAATCTAAGGGACATCAAGTAAGTCATCATCCTTATGCTCCAAAAGACATAATTTATCCCATAAAACAAATGTGCGTTATTTGTATAAAAACCTTCATGTGATCCATCCATCATGCTTTCCCTAATCTACCTTTAAGATGTTAAACTATTTCTAAAAGAACATGCTCTGATACCAATTGTTAAGCACAAGATATACTAAGAGGGGGGTGAATCAGTATATCACATATCTTATAAATATTTTACTTAATCAAACTCCACTTAACCATAAATTCGATATATGTAATAAAACTAAAATAATAATAAGAACCACATGAGAGAGAGAGAGAGAGAGAGAGAGAGAGAGAGAGAGAGAGAGAGAGAGAGAGAGAGAGAGAGAGAGAGAGAGAGAGAGAGAGAGACCAAATTTTTACATAGAAATCCAATGTGGGAAAAACCATAGAGAATAATATCAAGTATATGAATGAGCACCAAATTAAATTATGAATTTTTCAAGCACCAACTTGTAATAGCACCAACCCCTTTATCGATCACCAACCCACAGGAGCACCAACCCATAGGAGCATCAACCCTTCTTGTGTTTAAAACACAACTATCTCTTAATTTTGCTTTTTCAACAAATGATCAAACTCTATAATATCTCTTTTTATTCTCTCCTCTTTTTTTATATAAAAAAATTACAAACCATTCACTCTCTTACATATTACAAATGGCTTCTCAAGCCTTTATTTATAGATTTCTAAATGACCTTTGGTATTCACCCTTTGTGACCCTTTACTCCTCATGAAAAATGGTGCTAAACTTGTATAACCCTTCGAATCCTTTCATTTAAAAAGTCACATGGTGACCCTTCATGAGCAAATGCATCCTTTCCCCTTTTGTCTTTATCTTGGTGACCTTTCAAATTTCTTAAGGTGACTCTTCATGGAAAATGCACCCTTCTTCTTTTGTCTTCACTTGGTAACCCTTTGAAATCCTCAAGGTGACCCTTCATGGGAAAATGTGTCCTTTCCCTCTTTTGTATTTTCCTCATGAATCTTTGAGTTCCTCATGGGCCCTCTTTTTGACAATATGTAACCAAAAATATATTCATTAATATTAAATAAATATGAACACACTTAGCCAAAATATGAATATTAAAAACAACTTTAGACAATAAGTGTTATGGGGCCTTTGTCACCAGCAATGCTAGAGCTTTGACATCAATGAAAATATTTCCAACAACTATATTATCTTGTTATTATATGTAAATGATATGGTTTTTGTAGGATCTAACATGCATGATATAAATGAGCTCAAAATAAAATTAGTAGATTCATTTGCAATAAAGGATTTGGGTGTTGCAGAGCAAATTCTTGGTATGAGAATAACAAGAGGTAAGAAAAATATAAAATTGATATTGTCTCAAGAATAATAAATCAAGAAGGTGTTATTCAGGTTTAATATGCAAGATGCAAAACTAGTAAGTATACCTTTGGGAGGGCACTTCAAATTAAGCAAGGAATAGTGTCCTAAAATGTAAGAAGAAATAAATTATATGTCCAAATTTCCCTATGCTTCAGTAGTTGGAAGTTTAATGTATGTTATGGTGTCCGCTAGACCAAACATTGCTCATGTAGTGGGAGTTGTTAGCAAGTTTATGAATAATCCTATAAAATAGCACTAGGATGCAGTCAAGTGGGTTCACATGTACTTGAGAAGGACCACTGATAAACATTTGTGATATGAAGGTTCATATGTTACCTTATAAGGATATGATGATGTAGACATGGATGGATATTTATATGGAAGGAGAAAACCATAAGTTATGTATTGACTATCAGTGACACAACAACTAGTTAGATTTCAAAATTGTAGAAGATAGGTTCTTTGTCAACTATAGAGGCAAAATATGTTGTAGCTATAAAAGAAAGCAAGAAGATAATATTTATGCAACAGTTCATGGAAGATTTGAGGTAGAAGAAGGAATATTTAAGGTTATATATTGATAGCCAGAATATGATTAATTTAATAAAGAACAAAACATTCCATTCAAGAACCAAACATATACAACTCAGGTATCACTTCATTCATTTATTTTTGGAGGATGGCCAACTTAAGTTGGAAAAGATCCATACAAGTATAATCCTATAGATATGCTAACAAAGGTAGTCACAAAAGAGAAGCTCAAGAGTTTTTCAACTTCAAAAGGTGTTCAAGGATAAAAAAGAAGATGAGAAACATGCCAAGGTCAAATTTTAAATAAACTTCCAAGGAAGAGTTGTAGCAGTGGAGTTGAAACATTCAATCTCTAAGGGGGAGATTTTTGGATGGTGGATATGGATCTTATTATAATGTCTAGTTCTTGATAGGGGAGGTGTTGGGGGGCAATGCCTCCCCCCACTAGGGTCACCATGGGGGTCCAGAGGTGTGGAGACCATATTTGGAGGCCCCTGGTAGGGGTTTAGGGGAACACCCCCAAAGAAATTTTTTATTAAAAATGCATTATAAAATATTGTAATTTCATAGTAAATCTAGACCATTCACTATTAGGTCATAGATCTAATGGTATAGATTATGTTTATGCATTTTTCTCCTAATATATAACCTTCCTTTGATATGAGGGCATTGTAATCTTGATGGCATATTGTGTGTGGGTGAAGAAGATATTATAGTGATTGTCTTGTAGTTTTTTACCTTCATTTATTGGATTGAATAATAAGGATTAGTTATTTCTGTGTGGATGTAGCCTATATTGGGTAAACCATGTTAAATCTATGTCTCTATTATGTTGTGTTTTTTTCATTTTATTTCCATCTTTAATTCATTAATATTGCTTTGCATTTTACATTCCTAACAGATAATTGGATATGGTGTTCATTGTATTTATAATTTCATTATCTTTAGCACTCATCATATTTGATATTCATTGTATTTTTTATATATTGTAATTCAAAAATCTATCATTTAGTGCTTGTTTGATTCGATTAATCATTTATTTCATTTGATCTTGATTGGTCCTTTATATAACTTATTTAATTTAGTGCTAAAATGATTTATTTGTAATGTAATCTTAATAATGATGATTAATTTTAGTGTTATTTTGATTTATATTCAATCTACAATCAATGGAAAAATCAATCATTTAGGATCTAGCATTCACAAGTCTGAGTTAAAGATAAAATGATAAAATTACAAAATTAATGAGAATGTCAAGAAATTAGTGCCAAAGAATTAGTGAACTATATAACTTGCTTTTCCTAGTGCACAATATCTTGATCAAACTATTATATTTTTGCATTGCAAAGTGTTATAGTTAGATAAAGGTATACCAAAAGCTAGTTAATCATTGTATTCCCAAGGTATACCACTTACCTATAGGATTTGTAACTCCTGAACTTTCACTATATGAGGGTAAAGGAAACCTAAAATAAAATCTCATATATTTTCATGTAACATGTTTGGATTATGATTTCAATAAAAAAAATTTAACCAAGTTGTTTCCAATATTCTTATAAGATCATACATTGCATTGGTTTTATGATCTATTAATTCAATCAATAAAAGCATTCAATCCATTAGAATATTTATTTATTAAGCATTTTTCTATTAACATTGATGAAAAAGATTTATTACACAAAAGTTTCCAAGCATAAACATGGAAGTAATGAGCCTATCAATGCTTATATGATCTATTACAAGACCATGCTAGCCAAAATTACTAACACACTAACAAATAATGAATCATAAGATATTTTCAATAAAGTTTGTTCACACATTTGCATGAGTAAATTATTTTCAAGAAATTTGGATCGTTTGAATAATTTTTTCATACAATAAGATAAAATAAATTCAAGCTTCTTGATTTTAAAAAAGTTCAAAATCAAATTGAATCTACTTCAAATTGTATTCTACAAAGGAATTGATTTAAATACAAGATCAACCTTCATTCATTCCAAACTTAGAAAAGACCTAAAAAATACCAAGGAAAGTGACCAAAAGAATTATATCAAGCACTCAAGTGAGAAAATCCTCCCTATTTTCTCTTATTTCTATATTATTCATAAGGGCAACACATCTACCACTCTAAAGTACTAAAGGAGTAGTCTAAGAGCTATATTTTCAAAGTTACAAGCTAGGTCCTTGTTATACTTGATTATCATGCATTGCATGCCTCACCCACAAGATAAAACAAAGGAGAGAGCTACATAATTCTGAGGTCCTCTTAGGAGTATTGTCTATACATGTAATACTCATTGATAGAGGGGCCTTTAGGGTTACTCAACATCGTGTGCCCACTAACCCATTTTTACCATAGGGAATATGAAGATGAATAATTAGGGTTTTTCTATTTGAAAAAGATTGATAGTATACAACCAAGATAAAAATGCACCAAAGTGAAGGTGACATAGAACCCAAAATCATCTAGGTGGTTGCATCTAATTTCAGTAGGTATTCTATATAGGACACCTACGTCTAAGTCAAACAATTGCATGGATGTAACCATCCCAAGTTGATGAATGTGTTTCTTGATACATATGTATAATTTTAGAATCAAGTGGATAATCTAGAATCTAGATCCAATCCAATTCATGCATTTTATAAATCTATATCAGTATTAGCATCAAAACCAAGAAAGTATGTTGTGTTTATTACCATTGAAATATCTAGCATAACTTTACATATTTATTAAGTGTAGAACATGTCTAGTAATCATAGAGTATATATTTTTGACATGTGTGATTTTCAATCATTTTGTATTTTGTATAATCTTTTTTAATGTATTTTATCTATTTAATTATAATGATAGATGATAGAATGTGAAGAGTCACTCTTTTTGGGTATACCAAAAAGCTAGAATATGAAGAGACAATGCTAGGTAAAAATCTATACATAATGCTTAATTGTATTTGTATATCATTTTGATGTGATAAAGATCAATACATATTATTATTAAATGGTTTTCATATATATATTTTATCATTATTTTGTGCACAATGAGTACTCTATTTGCTTTAGTTTGTTAAGCATATGAGTTTATATTGACTATTTAGATTCTAATAAGCCTCTATTTATTTACACATATATTTGTTTTGACTATTAATTAATATATTAAATATGAATTTCCATATTTAATGCTTACTTTTTTTAATTCCTACACAAGCTATCCCAATGGTGCAATAAGCATGAAACTTTGTTGAAACATGTTGAGATGGTTTCTAGGACCAAGATTTATAGAAATATGGCTCGATGAAATAATTCAAAACATTTCCAAAGATGAGGAAATAAGGATAGGGAAAAGTGTGAAGGAAATTATTAAGGAACATATCTATGAAAAAATATATGAAATTTTCTAGTGTAAATTTCCTAAGCTATTAGCTACTTTATTATCTAGATTGGGGTATTTTTTTTTTCAAATATGAAGGATGAAACTCATAAATTGATCAGAGGAAAAACTATACAACATGTGAAACCTAGACACTAATTAGACCCATGTAGTAGACTACTACTCTAAGACTACCATTTATAGATGTATCATTGAATTTATTGTACAAGGATATTTAATTTTTGAAGTTGTGTAGAAAAATTTTGTTAGGGGAATTTTTGGGAAGTTAATTTAAAGACTACCTACTTTGATTAAGATGTTGGTTATGGAAAATTCCATGGTGGTTACTCTTTCCAACATGAAGTCATCACTTTAGGCATTATGTGGATGCATGCGATGTAGGAGTGAATGATGAAGAGACGATAAGAGAAACTTGAAACTAAACTCAAAATATGGAGGATGAAAAGAGCCAAAGTGAAAAGAATATTTTGAAATTGGAAAGAGAAATGTGATAAAAGAGAATATGGAACAAATTTAATGATCTTGACTTAACTACAAGTATGAGTAGGAATAAGGTAGAAGATGTTGAAGAAAGGGGAGTCCAAAGAGAGGCTTCATAAAGTGTCATAAGTATATTAGATGTAGAGAAGGAAAAATAAGGGCCTCAGGAGGAAGAATACAAAGTTGTAAGTAGCAAGGAGATGGAACAAGGTAAATAGGAAGAGGAAAAATAAAATAGGGTAATAGTAGATCAATTATAAGATAGGATTAGATCATAGTTAAGAGGAAACTTGTTTGAAATAGTGAAATAATATTTGTGAGAAGAGGTTATGTAAATTCACAAAGGTATGATAGGTTTAAGATCATAGGTAGAAAAATTTGAAGACAAAAATAATTATTTTCAAGTGTATCCATTCCCTAACCCAATTTGTCATTAGTTAAATCATCAAGTTCAAAGGAATGGATATGTAGGATTTGGTTAGAGTCATTGACAATTAAATTTGGAAAAATTAGTGCATATACAAATAATTCCATAGATAATAAGAAGTTTTAAGAGGTTGGATTTGATTTTGAGGCTAGTTTTAAGATGTCAATAAAAACTAGTGTGTAGAAACCTATAATCATAGTGACTAGTGTGAAACAACCTATATTCATAGTCATAAGTACAAAAAATAAATTATTATCCATTATAAGTGTGATAAATATGTATTTTAATCCAATTATGTTTGTCATGGTAATAAAATATGATGGGTCTATGAACCCTAAGTAGTATCTGTTAACTTGTAACATGAAATGATAGGTTAGGGGAATAACTTCTAATTAATTAAATAGGTGTGAAATCATATGAGATTTATTAGGTTGATACTTGGAATTCATTTACAATAGAGATGTTAATGTCTTATATCTCTAGTAATTTAAAGCTTAGTTAATTGCAAAATTTAAAATGAAAAAGTGCACAAGCTAGACTATTCAAGACTTGAAGGAGATTTGATAGAAGAGCGGAGAATTTATATGGAAATATGATCATAGATTCTTATATGTGATGAATAAAATTAATTTTATCATGAAGGATAAGGATAAAGTTGTATGGATTGTAGAAGGACTGCAATCAAGAATCAAATTTATTTTTATGTAGTTGCAATTCTTAGTGAAGGTTGATTCTCGATTAGCTTCCATAAAAATGGAAAAAAATGAAGATTATGGAGATGATCTAGTCATTATATCAAAAGTAGAAGTGATGATACATGATTTTATGAAGAGGATAAAATCAAATACATGAAAGTGATAAACCTAAATTGGGTTTATGGTGTGTAGAGTGTGGTTGAGAAGGACATCATAAGAATGATTCTCCTAAATTCAATCTAGAATTATGTGAACTCCATAGAGTAGTAGGTAATGTAACTAAAAAAATTCATCTACTAAAATAGTATATTTAAGAATCTAAGAATTTATACTATAGCTTTTTTAGATCAACCAACCATGATGAAAATAGTTGTCAAGCCTTGCAAGAATTAAAGGTAGATATCACCAAGAATATCCTCATAGTTGTAGTGTAGTAGTTACCCTATATGAATTAAGGACTTCTAGGCCTAAAATTAGAAATGATGAGTGTGTCACAAGGGAGTCCTAGAGATAAATCTTCATTGACTCAATATCAATATCAACCCCAAGGTATAGTTGGTTGGAAACCATCATCACCATAATACTAGTATCAACCCTCATGGAATAATGCAAGCCCATAATAGAAGAAATAAAATTGGGCTTCAACATCATTTAAACATTAGTATGGGAGACACAATGCATAGTAACATCAACAAGGAGGATTCACTAGATAATAGCTACATGATTATGGTTTTCAACATAATAGAGGAGGATATAGAGGATATGAAAGAGGATGTCAAGGTGGTCATAACAATGACAATTTACAATATTTTTAACTAATCCAAAACTCAGAAGTTCTGGTTGATAAATATTTCAATAGCATAGAAATAACATAGTAATAATGAATTCTTTGAGAAGAGATGTAGTATTACTCAAGATCGTAATACAAATATATGTTTATCTCTGGGAAGAGATGTCTGTCTTCACATTTTGGGTTACCTCTTCATTTATATACATTTTGAAAACATGGGGAGGATGTGGAAGGTCAACCATCTTGAGGGAGATTAAGTGGTTTGACTTCCAAGATTTAAAACAATACAAAATTTGAGGAATTACTATTTTTAGAAACTTACTATTTTTAGACTGCACTACTAAAATTGAAATTTGGGGCACTTCCATTGGGTTTTCAAGGGTAAAAATTAATTTATCAGAGATTTATTCCATCTCATGATGTTATTCTCATTATTAGCTTTCCAACGGTTCAAACGGTGAGTCAATTGGAGATACGGTGCAAAAGTTATGGCTCCCGGAAGTTCCATCATCAATTGGGGTGGAACTGTCATTCGAATTGTCGCCTAAATTGTTGCCCAGATCATTAACCCATCTAATGTTATTTGTGTGGTAATTATAATCATTTTATATGAAATTATCCTACTAATCCTCAGAGACAGGTATATTGTGTGTATTGTAGAGTGCAAGGACAACATCAAATATAAGATTACCTAGTATTGGTGAGGAAAATATAATAAAAAATAGTGCATAATATGAACATGATTAATGTGTAGCTTAAATAAAATTCATTTATGCAAAAAACTTATTAGGATATAATACATAGATTAAGGACTACTACATTATAAATGTTGTAGGATTAGGGAATCATGAAGGTGTATGGGATAAATATATTGATGCTATAATAGATAAGGGATTGATGTATCAAGTTTTCTAGGTCCTTCAAGGCATACAATAATACAGTGCATCAGATAGATATGCCACAACCATTAACACATAAATGTATGGGAAAATTATGTAGATTATGAAGTAGGAAGGTGTTGTGAAAACACTAATAATTTTTTTAACAATTATACAACACTCTCTGTAATGAAGATATATCCTAGAATATTACAAATATATTACATGATCTTATAGAATCCACATAGTAGGGATAATAACTTACTGATAAGGTGGTCTAGTATGTTAAAACTAAGAAATTATGGGATGTGAACTCATGAATGGATATTGAGCTTGTAGGATATGAAATCTCTAATGTAGTAATTGAATTTTGGAATACTATTAATATGATTCATAGATATACATGGGAGGGTATTGGTAGGACACACTAAAGTCTTATCACTCTCATTCTGGCAGACTATGGGAGGGTAGAACCAATTATTCACCTCAAATATGTGGAGATTAGAGTTGCTAAGTTGAGTCGACAAAGTGATTTTGAATTCATTGGCATGAAAACCATCAAGACTCTTTACCCTACCTTGATTGGTAATAAATGGGTATATGATGGTCAAATGAATATTAATACAGTGTATAATCAATTAGAGGCTCATCAAGGATATACTATAATTGTCATTCCTTTGAATAAATCAAAAGAGAATCCCTATATTATTCCAATGGAAATAGAGTCACCATATGCCTACAATGATAATAATTAGTTAAAAGTTATCACAAATACACAGATAAATAATCTACAAGCCATAAAAATGTCAAATTTTGAATCTATAGCTAGATAAAATCATATAAACACATACAAAAAACTAGCCACTTTATAAGTCAGTAATAAAAAAATTTCCAATTTCCTAGTTTTAACTAAAAGATTGTACCTCTCTATTGGTGCAATCTCCTACTAAGTAAAAGGTATATTTCATATATAATAAAAGATTATCAATAATGGACTATAAATAACCTACTATAAATGATGTCTTACCTTAGAAAATAACATATTTAATAAGTGTTGACTCAGACACCCATATGTTGAATTGGGCTAGGGGATATCTTGAAATACATCTTCTGTGCATGGTGTTCACCATTGAATATTAACAACCTCAATAATTTATGATAGACGATCTCAATCCATTTATCTTAGGTTGGAGCACCATGTGATGGATTTGGATCAAAGAGTCAGTGCACTTAGCTATGTATTAAAAGGAACTATCATGATTTGGTGGGCTTTGCATAGAAAATATGAGTTATAGTGGGATAAATAATGTGAATTTTTATGTGCATGGTTTCAATTACTACTTATTGAGAGGTCATATTATCCATTATTTTAATAAGGCCAATGTCCTGGGATACACAATCATAAATGTGTAGATATATGGTCTATGTAAGGAGTTGAGCCAAGGTATTGGGTGCACATTTTTAGTCACATGTTAGTGTCACTCTCAAATACCTAATACATTAATCAAGAATATGTCAGATATACCAAACATTGGGATAAGTGCAGTAAGACTTTATTCAAAATTTTATATTTGAAGATGATAATCTATTAGTGTACAGTGCATTGCAAAAAATGAAAACCTTTTTTATTAGTTTACTTTATTTGAATATCTAAATTTAGTTTATACATTTCAAAGAGTGGCAAATGTAGACACATGAATTTAATTTAGTGTCAAAATGCACCTAAATCTATTAATAATTCTTTTTAAACTAATAAATCACATTTTCTCCCAAATTCAAATAATTAAAATTGTTGAATAAGTCAATTGTGCACGCTTAAATCCTTATTTTAAATAATAGAATCTAGATTTTTTACCTATTTAAAACATCTCCCACCTTTTTCTCCCTCATCGCAACCAAATCTACAAAGTTCTCCACCTCCTATGACTCATCCCCTGAGTTGTCAAGGAAATTTACTTAGTCTTGTTGAGTTAGCTAACCAATCCCACTCATTTCTTAGCCATTTTGAAAATGTCTCCATCCTCATGGGTGAGGAATTATTAGCCACCATTGATCATTTGAAGCATTGAAAAAAACTAAATGATCCTCCACCATTGGATCCTTCTCCAAGCATATATAAATAATCTTGAAAATCTCCATTTTCAAGCATCCTTTGAAATCACAAGATCTTTTGACATCACAAAATCTAGAGATCTTACACACAAATGAATCAAAACAAATAAAATTGAATCAAAGTCTTTATTTGGCACCAAAATACTTCCCAATCTCTCTTTACATTGGAGGAGTGAGCACCACATAATTGAAAGAGCAAATCGGATATACATCACAATGAATAAATATTATGTATTCAAAGTGTGAAGTTTTTTATTGTTGTTTTCTTTATTTTTTGCTCTAGCATAGTTGAATTTTAGCTTATATTAAAATTAGTTTACTTTATTTTCATATCTAAATTTAGTTCATACATTTTTGGCATGCTCAGTGGGACCTCTCCCATGTCTTTTTAATCATTCGATCATCATCTTTTGCACTTAGATAACATTTCTTTTTTGGTTTTTATTATTTATGTTTGAATTTTGCATTTAATGTTGCTTATTTTAGTGCTAGTATGAGATAAAAGTTGTTTTTACTTGTTTTCTATTTGGTTGTGTATGTTTCTTTGTGTAATAGTTAATTTAGGAGATCTACTAGTGAAATTGTAGACCCTAACAGTGAAATCATCCTTTTTCCTATGTTTCTTATATTTTTTGTTCTACTTACAATTTAACAACATTTTTGTCTATAAATAGTTATTTTGTCAGTATTAACAACATTTTCATTATAAAATAGTAAAATCATTCTACCTTGCAATGAAATCACCCTCTTCTATAGTGAAATCATCATTTCCTATAGCAAAATCATGTCTATGTGCAATGAAATTGTCTTTTCCAGTAGTGAATCCATTCCTTTTTACAAAAAATTCATAATTTATCACAATGAAATCATTACTTTGAGTAGTGAAATAATTTTTGTTATCACATGTCATTCTATTTTTTGTTTTTTGCTTTCTATGTTTTTATTACATCATCTTATTTTAATTTCGCTTTTCTGGCCTAACTATGTAACAATATTTTTGTAATAGAGACTAGTTTTTTGTTTGTTTTTTGTGGTTTTTCACTTGTTCTATTGTAGGTTATCTCATTTATATTCAAATAAAACATTGTAATGACTTGTTTGTAAGATTATTACTAAAGATGATCACTATAAATAATTAATAAAAGCTAATTTTCTTGTTGCTAATATTTTTGTTATTTATTTTTCAAAATTCTTAGTAATTACATCACTTTTATTTTAGTATTTTAATTTGTGGTTGTGAAATACATGTATGTTCTTTCATTGGCATAAAATTGGTAACAATATTTGGAAATTAGAAATGTTTTCACAATTATCTATGTTACCCAAGTAATATCCATGTATGCTTTTTCCTTGATGTTACATTGGTGATGATATTTGGAAATAAAAATAGATATCTACTTTTATTTTTTATTTTCTTAGGGGATCTATTGGCCGTGGATTTCATCTCCACATAGTAGGCCAAACCCTATTTACCCATGGGGTATATAAATTAAGATCCATCTATTTCAATTGCCTAAGTTATTGTGTTTTAATCACACCATGATGTGAGGGGCTTTCATGCTTGAATACCCAAGGTTTTAATGGATAACTCAAAATCTGATATTATTGATTGTCAACAAACTAAGACCCTTATGATTATGTTGAGAGATTTAGGATAAGACCTAATAGTGTGCATCTACTTTATCATTTTCTTTCATGATTTTTCCCCCGTAGATAATCTTGGATAAACCTTAAGCCTAGGATAACCATTTAGCATTTGAATTTGGTACATCGGTTAGTGGTTAGCATCGAGAAGTAACTTTCCACACACCCTTGAAACTAGACTCAATGGGACATGGGATGATAGGATCCTCCATGGTTAATTTCTTGAAATATTAGGCCAAAACTAAGAGTACAGATAAGTAAGTGAAAATGGAAATCCCGATCATTATTCACAACCTTTCATCCTAATTTTCAACCTTTATGTGCAATTGCTTATTTATTTAAAAAGAATATTTTTGGTTATTTTTTTCCTTTGGTTATTGGCATGTATCTTGTATATAAAGTCATTCAATTAAACTTTTGGTCATTTTCATTCTTTGTCAATATTGTGACCCATTACAAAAATCATGGCATCTTGGAACCACAACACAATCAATTTCACCATGGATCACAATTCAGATAATTCATATTATAATCTAGATTTCAATCAAACCAAATTTAATTCAATTTCACACTTGAATCAAATCAACCATCAAACCAATAAAAATCTAAGTTTTAATATGTATTCAAACTTAAATCTCAATCAATTGAGTTAAAACATGGATAATTATTCAAATTACCTAAACAACCAATTCAATCCACATCATAACTAATCCATTTCCTATTCATCTTCACCAATGGAACAATATCATAATTTTACTTTGGGGATAGAGTCAAATCAATTTCCTAGATATAACAGTCAAAATTATTTGCATTAATTTTCTAGTCCTAATTCATCCATCAATCATATACCATTGAATACAAATCAAACTATGTACACAAGTCCATATGGTTATAATCATAACATAACCATACTTCAAACTTTTATTCCACCTTCACCATCATTTTCTAACTCATATATACCAAAATGCATTCTCTATCCAAACCTAATCCATTCAATTCTAAATATGTATCATCCAAATCAATCTTCTAATTTATATGCCCATCAAAACCAACCTTTCCAAATTCATCAAAATCAACCATTTGGTTTTACATCCAACCCTTTCCTAAAATTAAACCAAACTACATCAAATTTACATATTTTCACAAACCCAATAGATTCAAGTCTATCAACCTTCACAAATCCATCAAGTCCAAAAATTTTCACAAGTCCATCAACCTTTATAAATCTACCAAATCCAAATACTTTCACCTTCAACATATATCCAACAAATCCATCCTTCCAAGATCAAGTTACCTCTCCAATCCACTTCATTACTAGGGAATCCCAAAACATTCCACATCAACATCACCTTATGACTAGTAAACATATTTTACAAAATAAACCAAGTCTCCCCTCCACTAGTTATAGCCTTGATTCTAATATCTCCTATCACACTAACAAATGGAATCCAATTCTATCACCCCTACCATCTAATATCACTCCAACCCTAAAGTTATAACTTCAAAACTTTGAACCTATTAAAAAAATTATCATACCTATTAATAAAAAATCACTCCTTTAGGGTAACCTTATGATGTATTATTTAGGAAATTAGTCACTACGAACTTAGTAATATTTCCAAACACAAAATAATTTGAGCCAAATGTCCCAAAACTTGAGTGGTATAGACCTAAAAAATATTGTGATTATCACAAAATTAAAGGTCATTCTATAAACCATTATACAATACTGAAGAATTATATCCAAGATTTGATTTAAAAATGGTACATCAAGGTAGAGCCAAGTGTATCCACATCTAAAAATCATAGCTTGGGGATATGCCAAGATGTCTTTCCTGAGCCTAATCAAGCCACAACACTTCCAATTCAAGGTCATAACCTTCCATCCATTCATCAAGATCCCATTTTTGACACATCCATTTTCAACCAATCCACAATCAATAAAACTACCTTTGACAGCCATAGTTTACCATCCATTTTTAAAGAAGAGTCTATATTCAACCAAAAACCTATCGTTGATCAAGATCCCATTTTTGACAAAGATCCCATTTCTGATCAAGATCCTATCTTGGATAAAACCTCCTTCAACCAACATATTCTTTCACCCATTGGACAAACACCCAAACCCTTATCACCTATTTAATCTCCCATCATCCCATAACATGAACCCCAAGTGATATATGTACTTATAGATAAAATAATCCATGAGCAAAGAATTATCAAACCTCTCTATTTCAAAGAAAATTCTAGACCCCATAACATCAGATATAAAAAATTTGATATTCAATGTAAACTTGTTAGTGATACTTTTGTGATTTCTAATGGAAATTCATCTATAATCAAAATAAGATACATTCATAGCTCTATGAGGATTATGCTTCCATCACTTCTTTCATCAACCTCACCAATCTTACCTTCCATCTTATAAGGTAGTATATTTCACCTTCTAATTAGGACCAATGATTTTACTTATAGTTAACTTCATTTCATTATAATAAAATAATTGTAGACTTCTTATCTAGTCTCTTGCTAGAAAAGTATCAAGAAACATTTGCATGATCTAAAGAACAAAAAATGTACCTCAATCAAAATGAATCCTATAGTCTAAATATAAAATCCATACCCCATAGTGAAAACCTCTTTGAGGCACTATCGAATGATCAAAATATAAATTGTAGTTAAAATCCAAATTGAAATATAAAAAATCAAAAATATGAGTCCCTTAGTGAAAATATCTTTGAAGTGTTATTAAACAATCCAAATCTAAATCTCAATCAAAATAATCAAGAATAATCCTTTGGTGAAAACCTTTCTATGGCACTAATGGATGAGAAAATTAATATATCCTTTGCATTAACACATTTGCAAGATAGATACCCATCACACATTGAAAACATCATTGAAGAAGAATTAAATTCTAAAATCATCTAGCTTGTAGTTACCCCATGTCTTGTTAAAATCATCATTTAATTTAAGATTGTTAGTCCCATTCACCCTTTAAATCATGACCCATTTACTCATCCCCACTATAATTCCATCCATCCAAATCCTGCATGCACTCATCACACATCCTTCATCCAACATACTTTCTACTTCACCTTGTCTAGTAGCACTCTCTATCATAGAGGCTATTATAGTATCCTAGTAAATTTGGAAGAAGCCAACTTAAAAATCAATGAAGTTACTGAAGACATCTATGGAGTGCATACCTAAGAAATAAATAGTGGTAAGCATCATGCATCTCAAAGCCTTTCATAATTGAGATGCCAAAAATCAAGTAAAAAAATTAGAAAGAGAAAGAGAAATAAATTCATCCAAAAGTTAAAACCATATATATGGCACATTAGGCAAGTAATATGAAGAAAATTGAGTTTCGATGTCATGCATAGAATAATAAATTTAACTACAAATACCCTAAGCTTGAGGGCAAACTCATTCTATTTCAATCATATGCATTCTAAATCATCCTTCCATCCTTACCCATCTTATAACTCTTTTAATCCCATCCTTTACCATCATATGTTTTCCCTATGTTATCCTAAATCATACTTACCCATCCTACGTTATCATAAATCATACTTACCCATCCTATGCCTATCTAATCCATCCTAAACTCATCCTCAACCATCACACACTATTCTTGACTACCCTTATCTATCCAAACCCATCCTTATCCATTTAACCCCAAACCCATTGAAACCCATCCAATCTTTACCATCATAAAACCATCTTTTCCCCCATTTTTACATTGATAAGGAAGTGGAAATGTTTTGAGACATGTGCTTATAAACATCTTAGTGTATATTTACAATGATATTTTGATGACTAGACACTTGTTTATTATGTCATGTGTTACCTAGAATTATCATCTTAATTCCAATCTATTCTTATTCATCCATACTCCATATATAATTTATTCCTTTCATACCCTATCACTCACTATTTGGTGTTAGAATATGGTTTTCTCTTTGCTGGTATTCCTTTTATATACACCTACAAATATATTAGAAAAAATTACAAACCCCAATAATAAACAAAACATTACATAATCCAACAAAATCCAAAACATTAGAAAATCTAATAGAATATAATAATAAAAAAATAAAAAATAAATAAAAAATACCTTATCTTTAGTTACATACCCTAGTCATCCCTTATATGGATTACTCATCAAATAGTTCAACATTGTAAAAATTGCATATGCCAAAGGGTTCTACTCTAGCCAAGGATATCCAAAAAAGTCATTTGCTTACTTTTTTGTATATTCATTTACTTTATATTACATCATGGGTGTTTACATGATTCCGTAATGTTTGTTTACTTCTACATTTGTTTTGATTACATCATTTTCATTGTTGCAAATATCTCTTTTTATCTTATCTTTATTGTTGTTTCTTATGTCTAGATCACTATGTGCATTATTAATGGTGTTATTATGATCTTTCATATCATGATGCACTATGTTTTGTCCTTGTGAATCTATTATTCCTTACACATATCACATGATATTAATAATGGTTTTTCTATACCATTGGTGCATATTGTCATGTGAAATATCAAAAATTAGGTTATTTAACTCTTACTCAGTTGAAATTATTGCTATAAATCCAATGCAAAGAACAAGATAAATGCAAGGTAGATATCAAACAATCTCACATTATTCAATGAAGCATATATGTGTCATTTATCTCTCCCATCCATCCTTATCTCATCCATGCTTTTGAATCATTTGATCCATCATCATTAATCCATATAGTCACTTCATTTCTTTATTAATGTTTGAATATCAATCATCCATAGTCATTTCCTAATCTTTCCATTCAATCTCATGTACTTATCAATTAGGACTGATAAAATAAAAAAAATACATCCTTTCTCTATCAACCATCACTTTCTCAACAAATAAATTAATCAATTAGTCAACCAATCTAATCTCATAGCTATATAATAGGATATTTCATTCCCACATCCTTTCTTATGAACCCTGATTCATCGATCACCCCAAGGAGTGAAACTTCTCTTGGGATATATCAATTCCAAATATGCTCCCATCATATATCATTTATCAAGGTAAAATCAATCCATCATCCTATCATAATGTTCAATCATTAACTTAACTATGTTAATAACATCCATGGGTCAATCTTACATTACATTATTACTTCTTTTCCCACATTGGGAGAACTACATCTGGCCTAATATCCTTACTAAAACTTTGTCCTCAATGGATTATGTAGGGAACACATAGAGACATGGGGTCTCTAGGGTTAGTTCATCCACCACCTCCATCCAAGACATTTCATCCATATTTTCTACTATCATTTAATCAAAGTGATATATCTCCTTATCAATGCTTACAAATATCAATTTTGTAAATCTTTATAACAAATCAAAAAATCTATATTTTTCATTTTCTAGCCTATGTCTTACCATCATTGAGATATATCATTACCACATCTATTATTGAGACCCTTAAGTCTGAGCACAATCCAAGCATGAAGTCTATAATGTGGTAAAATTACTTTCTCCAATATCTTCTCTATCATTTAATAGCTAAGGGTAAATAGTTTTACACGTATCCTATACAATATTTCAAACATTAGTATTGAGATAAGTATCTATATTATTGATGATAATTTTTATTATTTACATCCGTTCATCATATTAAATCTTCATCTATTTTTAAAATTTCAAGTATCATTAATCAATTTATTTTTAATTTTTATTCAAAATCTTGCAATAAGCTCTCAATGTGAAATCAACAAAATTATTTACAAACTCAATATCATTTTTTCTATTTATAGATCTATAATTTATTATTGTTGGGATATATAGTTTCCAAACCTACTCAATTGGCCTTTATGTCATTAGCAACAACATTAAGTGTGCAATATTTGAATGATTAAACTATTATTTATTAAATCCATACTCTAGTTTACGTTAACTAGGGACACCCTTTTTACATAATCAACATCTTATAAATTTGATATTAATCCTGACATAAATTGTTTTCTCATTCATCCACATTATTTTAACTATTTCCTCTTTTCATCAATAAATTGAGCATTTGTCCATGTTATCACACAAACCCTCAATGGGGCATCATCACACTCATTTTCATTCTTTTGGGTAAAATGTTTCCTTCTCTATCATCAACACTCTACTTCTTCTACTATTATTTTAAATAATATTTCTTCACAACACTATTTCAAAGAGGGGCATATGTAGACACCTAAATTTCATTTCATGTTAAAATGCACCTAAATCTATTAATATTTTGTATTAAATTAATAAATCACATTTCTTCCCAAATTAAAATAATTGAATAATTTAAAATTTTGAATAAGTCAATTCTACACCCTTAAATCCTTATTTTAAATAATAAAATCTAGTTTTTTCACCTATTCAAAATATCTCCAACATTTTTCTCCCTCATCCCAACCAAATGCATAAAGTTCTCCACCTCTTATGACTCATCCCCTGAGTTGTCAAGAAAATTGACTTAGTCTTGCTGAGTTAGCTAACCAACCCCAATCTTTTCTTAAACATTTTGAAAAGGTATCCATCCTCATGGTTGAAGACTTATTAACCACCATTGATCATTTGGAGTATTAAAAAAGTCCAAATGATCCTTCATTATTGGATCTTTTTGCAAACATCTATAAATAATCTTGCAAATCTCTATTTTTAAGCATCCTTTAAAATAACAAGATCTTTTAACATCACAAAATCTAGAGATATTACACACAAGTGAATAAAAGTGAATCACAATATTTATTTTGAACCAAATCACTACCCATTCTCTCTTTGAATTGGAGGAGTGAACACCACATACTTGAAAGAGCAAATCAGATATACATCACAATGAAAAAATCTTGTGCATTCAAAGTGTGAAGTTTTTTATTATTATTTTCTTTATTAGTTTCTCTAGCATAGTTAAATTTCAGATTAGATTAGGATTTGTTTACTTTCATTACATATCTAAATTTAGTTCATACACTATGTAATGGTTGAGTAAAATATTTGGGAAATGCAAAATATTCATCATCATAGAAGGAAGTAGCTCAAGATTTAATTCTCATGATTCATAATTACAAGGCTAGTAAATAAGAACAATCTCTTATTAAGCCCTATAATAGAGTTACAGATGATCTAACAACATATAGTGATAGTGATGGATACCTAATTTAGAAGGATTATTTAAACCAAAATGAGAAGTCAAACTAATAATTATCCAAAGTGTACAACAAGTTGAAGAAGAAAGACTGC
Organism: Torreya grandis; assembly: GCA_037957365.1. Classification (NCBI taxonomy): domain Eukaryota; kingdom Viridiplantae; phylum Streptophyta; class Pinopsida; order Cupressales; family Taxaceae; genus Torreya; species Torreya grandis. The sequence goes on along the minus strand of JARHVA010000325.1, from coordinate 2,585,313 downwards.
ATAATGTAAATATTTTAGAACAATAAAGGGAACACACTCTATGATATACTTTACCCAGTGGATCAAAAAAAGTATATCAAGAACCACTAAAAAGGATTGAACAAAATATTATAATGAAGTCTATTTCTAAATTTGTGACATTGGGAAACAAGTAAGGGTAGAATGAGATATCAAAGGCATTGTAATTGCTAAGAGACTATCATGATATTTTTTGACCATGTTTTTAAAATTAAAAGGTGTAGATCCATCATTGGTGGAAATTCACGTAGAATTGAAATAATACACTAGACCCATTAAAAATTTTCCATACAAATTAAATACCAACATGAATATGAAAGTAAAGGTTGAATTGGATCATATGTAAGAAGTATGGATCATTTATCTAGTCAAAAATGAAGATTGGGTTAGTCCCATCACTATGTAACCAAATAAGTCTAATGAGATTCAGGTTTATGGGGACTACCATGCACTAAATGATGATTGCATCAATGATACAATTCTAATACCATTTATAGATGAAGTTCTCAAATCAATCACAGGTTATGAGGTGTACTCATTCAAAGATGGATATAGTGGATACCATCATATTTTGATCATAGAAGAGGGCCAAGATAAAACAAACTTTATAATAGAATGGGGTTCATTCACATATAAATTGATACCCTTTGGTCTTAATAATACACCAATAATTTTCTCTAGGGATATAGTAACTACATTAAAAGATTTTATAGAATTATATTTGGATGATTGGCCTATATTCTCTTTGTTTAAATAACATCTATCAAAGTTTCATTTAATGATATAATGGTGTCAATCCTTATGCATCACTTTGAATTTGAATAAGTGCTTGTTTTTCACACCTTTTGGTGTTTTTCTAGGCCACATCATAGGTAGTGATGGCATCTTAATAGACCAAGATAAAATTGTAGTAATAGTGGGGATACCACCCCTGACTAGTTATATATAAGTTTTCACCTTTTTGGGTCACACACAATGCTATAGAAAATTCATCAAAGGATACACATTCATAGCTACACCATTAGAGAAGTTAATTCCCAAATATAAAAATTTTGAGTGGACTTTAGAATGTCAAAAAATATTGATATTAAACAAAGGTTAATAACATCACCTATTTAATTTTTTCTAATTGGAATAATCTAATCCACATCTATTTGGATGTTTTGGGTATTACAATAAGAGTTATTTCAACACAACTAGTGGATGGTGGGTTGGATCATCCCATAGACTTTGCCAACAAGAAACTATCAATAATAGAGAAAAAATATACAAATAGATAAAGAGAGGTCTTAGACATGGTGTTTTCCTTATAAAATTTTAGTTATTATTTTTAGCTACACCATTTGATCTTTTTAAAGATCACCAAGCATTGTGATACCTAGTTAACAAGATGATGTTGGGAAGATGGATTTATAGGTGGCTAATGCTATTTCAAGAATTTCAACTCTGAATCAATGTGAAGCCAGGTTAATAAAATGTGGGACTATATCATCTGAGAAGCATCCAAAATAGGAAAGGACTAGAGGAAATACACGATGAATCTCTAGATGCATACTTGTTCAGGGCCACTAAAATCTATGACAACATGGAGGATATTATGAACTTCCTTGAACAAAGAACGTTTATTATGCATTATGTTGAAATCAATAAAAAATGGTCTTATGAGTCATTCCTTGTAGTCTCATTAATGAATTCATTTATAAAATTGGAAAGGATGATGTGTTGCATATATTATTTTTAAAACATGAGTGATATAATCACTTGAAAGTGGTATTTGAGTGCTAAGAGTGCTAATTAAGACTACCTACCCCTATCTTAACCCTATGCCTATCCTAGATCCTATTGTAAACTCTTAATATATTCTCATGGGGGTTTGGGGGTAGTAGCCCCTAAAAACATTTCTGGACCCCCTTAATGGGAACCATTTTGGGTTAACTTGGCCTATGGTTTTGGTACCCACTTTTTTCTAAAACTATTATGTCTATGTATTATGTATAGATGGATATTTAGTAGGTAATATATCATGAAAACAAGGGTTTGAGAAGGAATAATAGAGTGTGTGAGTTTAGGTATGAATTTAGGAGGGATTGTTGAGCACAACTCTAAACAATAATTGTGAATTGTAATTATGAGAAGATAGATCAGAGATTGGATTGTACTCTTTTATCTTGTAATAAAATTTGAGCAAATTTTTCTTGGTTGATGTATCCCACATTTGGTGAACCATGTTAAATCTAATCTTCTTATTGTGCATGTTTATTTCTATTCTTTATGCATCTCTATTCATATATATTATTATTGTGATTCTATGAAATTATTTTGCATATATTTCTAATTTATTAATAACACCTTTATGTGGGCCAAAGGCATCCATAGTTAGCCCTAAAATAGTCCCATGCTCTCATTTTTTTCCTAACCTTTCATGCCTAGTGTTCTAGCAATTAGACACTATCACCAAAATATAGACACTAGCACCACATGGATCTAGTGTCCTAAAAGTGGTGCTAATGTACTTTACCTTTCTTTTCCCCAAACAAATGTATTTTTAAAACTAAAAGCTCATAGGGTCAACCTAGACCTCTTTTATCACCTATATAAGCATGATACTAAATAAATACATGAATTTTATCCCTCTAACCACTAGATGAAAATAAGATGCAAAATACACTTTCAAAATAAGAACAAGTTGTGCACAATTAAGGTTATCAATCCCTATTCTATCCTACTTCTAAATACTACCATCTACAATAATCCTAAGCTAAGATTATATATATATATTTAGTCTCAAACACATTCTAGGCACTCAAGTCCACTATCATACTAGCTTCACTTGCACTTGCACCAGTAGTTAGGTGGGGATAACTGCATTGGGTTTGATCCCTTATTAGATTATTGGTATGTAAAAAACTCTCTTCATAATGGGGCATTAAGGATGTCTAACCTACTCTAATAATAAAATATACATTCAATTATATCAGCCATATGCCCTAACTCATGGAGGATTAGGGTTTTATCACAAACTCAATCACAAAAAACAAAATATAGGGTTTCAAGACTTGTGCACACAAGGGTAGACCTAAAACATCTATACAAGGTGCACCTAGAAGCTCAAAATAGTCCTTCACAAAAGACACTACCACCAATATTAGGACACTACCATCACATTTCCAATAATAGTGATACTATCTAATTATGGATCTACTATCCATGAGGGGTTTTAACATTGTTATCTATTTCATGACAACTAGACCAACTTCTACCTCACTTTATAACACCCAGATCATCCATCTCAATTATTTTCCAGCTAAGTTCTTACACTATTTTTTACTTTTTGTATAGAAGCCAAAGCTAGTCAATTCTATAAAACATTAGTGGTTGTATTTATTGCATATTATTTCCTTGATTTAATCTACTCAAATCTTTAACAAACATAGGATTTATAATTGTTAAGTCTTAAAAGGTTAAAACATTTGGTGAACCTGACTTACTTTGAACATTGTTCAAATTGTAACCTTAGATGATCTTAAGATTTATATCATTTTTGTGTCTATGCTCAGATATTAGTTCTAAAATCTTAGATTTATTTCAATATTTATTTTTTACAATTTTTCCTAGATTAAATTCATTTAAAGGTTCAAAATATAAAACATTTTTTTTCTTACTCCCCAAACTACAATGGTAGAATTCAACAACCAATTTGATGAAATTGATGAAAGATAATTGCAATATTTTGTTTCCAAACATTTGAATATGCAAGATGACCTTATCAATATTATTCATGAAAAATTTCAAAAATCAAATAATGGTCAATCCTCAACTACCCTAGCTAATGACATTGTTACACCTACATTCGGGCCAATTCAACTAATGTAACAACCAATAATTATAACTCAACAACCTTCAGTGACAATTGCACCTATTATGTCTATTTATTCCACCCTAGATTTAAAATCCCTTATGAACATGGTTCATACTAAGGTGTCACATCTTGAGTAGGGAACCCCTAGACCATCACATGCCTTAGATTCTAAAGTTATCTTACATACTAAGGTATCACATCTTGAGCAGGGAACCTCTATGACATCACATGCCTTCGAATCTAAAGTTATCTTACATAAACCTTTGGAATATCACATAGAGATAACTCCTTTTCCATCTAAATTCATGGCACTAGCTCACATTATATGATGGTAAGGGTTACCTGGAGCACCATCTCCAAGATTTTCAAGTAGCATGTTTTGACTAAGTGTCTAATAACTAGCTATAACTAGGTTATTCCCACATAATTTAAAGGATTATGCCTTATATTGGTTTTATGATCTATCAAATCAATCTATCACCACATTCAATACATTGATAGACATGTTTTTATCACACTTATCAATAAACATTTGTGACAAGATCTCATATGCTCAAGTTGCACAATTGAAACAAAAATCAAATGAGCTTATTGCAGAATACATCTTATGATATAAGACTATATTGGCCAAATTAACTAGCCCCATGGTAGATAAATAGCTTTAGGACATCTTCAAACATAGTCTTCTACCATCATTACATGAAGCTATTTTGTTTAAGAAGTTTTTGGCATTCACAAATTTGTGTCACACAGTTAAAGAAAGAGAACTCAAGCTTTTCTCAATGGGCAAATTGAAATATACTATTGGATCATAATCAGCTAATAAGAGTTATAGTAAGCCTCCATACAAGTTAAGGACCACTATAAATAAGAATGATCCAAAGGCCATAGTTAACACAACTTTAGAGCCATCTCCTTACTTGGTTTTATCAACTCTTCCATGTAGATTTTTCACAAACCTTCCATAATCATCATCACATGTTTTACAACATATCTTGGAATGCAATGTCATATCTCTCCCTTTAATCAATTAGGTTTATACGATATGACCTATTCCAAATAACTATGATTATAATGCATTTTTTAAGTATCACATGACACCAAGACATATAAAAATAGATTCATGAATTTGAAACATAAGATACAAGATTTGATTAAGGTTAAAATTATTGGTATGGGTACACCCATAGAGGAACCCTAAAATACAAAAAATTAAAGATAAGGTGTTGAAAATATTCTTAGATCCATTTCCAAAACACGTAAAGAATGAGGTAGGGACCACTTTAGGTGTTCACTACACATATTAGGCACATCCACCACCAATTTCATATCACTCTACTACAGAAGAGGCAAACCCACTACACAATATCATTGGTGTTTACTGTTGACCATTTTTACCACAAGTTAAAATGGATCAACCACCCTATAGTCAAAATACTAAATAGGGTCTAATTATGATGTCTTATGGTGTGTTTTAGTTCATCTAATGCCATTTCATATACTATTCTAGTTTTGGTCATTATCTAGTTTAATCCTTGTGTCATTTGATATCTTAGGGGTCATTTTAGAGTCATATATGAAAGTGGTAGGTTTTCATGGTGTTCAACCAGTCAAAGCATGAAATAAGTTTGAATAGGTGTTAAAATTTTGTTTGAGTTTTCAAACATCAAGGAATAGTTGCTAGAAAAAATCTAAAATAACCTGTGGACTTAAAGACTTATTTGGTTTTTGGCTAAGTGTTGGGGACTTGTGGGGGGAATTATCTAAGCAACTTTCTTGAAGACAAAATTATTTCAAGCATTTTATCCATGGAAAAAAAGCTAAGTGAAAATTGTTTCAAACATTTTGTATGAAATAAAAAGCCTAAAGACCCAAGTCTCTTGGACAATTTGTCTGATATAAAAGCTAAGGACATATTTTTTTAGGAGAAATGTTAGAAACATAAGTCCTAATAAAGGTAGAATTCCAATGGATAAAGTGTTTGATAAAAATAATCTGAGACAAATTGGTTGATGCAAAAAGTCTAAAACCGTCATTCTTATAGGTAAATTATCTTAAAAACAAAGAGATTGAGGAAATTACCCACAACAAAATCTCTAATATAATTGAATTATTTTAGGAAAGTTGATCTAGCAAAGAGTATGACATTCATGTAAACATAAAAATGAGCCCAAAAAAAAACATTGTCATTCAAAAATTAGTAGTCACTAGATGTCATTGACGCTATCTTAAACATCATTGATTGTCATATGGACATCAAAATAAAGCTCAGGTGGAAAGTCTTTGGGGTTTCAAAAGTGATTTGGCAGTATCATAAACATCATTGATGGTCATGTGGATGTCACATTTAATTCATGGAAAATAATAATGGGAGTTAAAATTTGATGGTCACATGGATGTTAAATATGGTTTTATGGATGTCAAATGATAGGAGCACAAAAATTAAATTTCAGCCATGGTAAATAGTTGTTTGAGTTTAAACAATGGGTCCTAAAAGATCAATGATCAACATTCCATCATATACCAAGATCAATACAGTATATGATTCATAGTATCAATGGGTCCCAAAGATCTATGGTGTGAATTTGATCATGAAAAATTAGATTGATGGTGTGAATAGAGTCAAAATGTCAATGAATCTTAGGATTGATTCACATTTGAGCAACTGGATCATGATTTATGACTCATGCTCAATCGCACAAATGGATCTAACGGTGAAAGTGAGTAAAGGTCAAGGATATTAGATCAAATTCAATATTGACAACTATCATAATATTTTGAACTTGAATAAATTATCAACAACTAGTGTTGAAGGTCAAGGTAAAGAGGTGTTTCTATCTAAATTTTGCTTTTTATTAAGTGTGAAAAGAATAAACTAGTTAAGAAGGGTGTGAAAGAATACCTATTAAATGTACACACATTGAATCTAAGTAATTATGGAGAGCTCCTCTTTGGATTTGGAGGATGACCTAAAAACAAGAAAACACTAAAATAAACTTGTTTGTTCGACAAGTAGATGGGTGGATTGCCTAGCATGAGATAGATCTTAGAAGCAAAAGTTTTTAAGGAGGTTGTCAATCCACCTTATTTAAAACACTTAAGTGGAAATGATAAAATAAATATATTTTACTTAAATTAATATAAAAATTAAATAAAATACAATAAATGACAGAAAATTAATTGAGAAAATAAGATGCCTTGCTAAGTTAACCTGAATGAAGCAACTATTTTGATTATACTAATGCTAAAAATTGGTTAAGGCAAGGTTGTGGTTTTGGGTTTGCTAATTTGATAAGGGTTAAAATAATGGTTTGGTTGGGGTTGATTGATATAATAAAATGAGAGGTATGGATGGTTGAAAAATATAAAATAATAAGTAACTAGGGTAATAAAAGGACGAGGGGGCAAAGAGCACAAAGGTGGCAAAGGTGCAAAGAGAGAAAATGAGGTAAATAGAATTACAATGGCAAAGGTGGTAAAGGAGGTCAATGGATTAAGATGGAAAGTGGATTAAGGGGTATAGGTCTAGGTAATAAAATGAAGGAATTAAGTAAATAAATGAAATAAAAAAACCAAATAAGGTTACCTTGAGGCTTGTTGATGTGGTTGATGTTGTTGATGATGTGATGAAGGAATTCTATGGTAATTTCAATAGAGCTTCATTGATTTGAATTATTATCCTCCAAGATGTTGATGACCTCCTTAAAATACCAAAAATAAGATGTTTATAACTAAATACTAACTTCCAACTTAACCTTGGGTGAAGGAGAGGGGGCTATTTATAGCATTTGTTGTCAAGACACCTGCCTAAAGAGGGAATAGTAGAAGTATGGTGCCATTTCCCATGTGGTGCATGAATGAGTCAAAAGATGAGGGTGGTGGGTTTATAAACTTAATAATGAGTCTCCCACTTGGTTTATCATGTCTCCCACCTTACACATGAATCCAATTTAGAATGTGAATCATGTACATGGGCCTAAATGAGGCTTAAAAACTTTTCACCACCCTTTTTTGTCTTCATCCAAGCACTTAAAGAGATGCCCCACAATATGTGGTGTCATTTTCCATGTGGATGAATGAATGTTTTATAATATGAGGGTGGTGGGATTCCCACCTTGATCATGGGTCTCCCATTTGGGTTGCTATGTCTCCCACCTTGCACATGAGTCCAATTTTGAATTGGAATCATGCACATGGGCCTAAATGAGGATAAAAGACTTTTCACCACCCTTTCTTGTCTTCATCCAAGAAATTAAAGAGATTACCTAAAAAATAAGGCACCATTTTCCATGTGGGTATATGAATGAGTCAAAAGATGAGGGTGGTGGGATTCCTACCTTGATCATGGGTCTCCCATTTGGGTTAAAAAGTAAAAAATGGGCATATATAGTGCCCTTTATATTTTCCAAAGCACTAAAGGGGTGGGCATCCAATTTTTAAGTCTAATTTCATGTGTGAAGATAAAATATATGTTGAATGATGGCCCTTTAAGGGGAAATTCACCATATTTCAAGGGGGACTCTTGTGATGCTTAAATGAGGTCACTATGCACCTTGACAAGGGTCCCAGGTGGGGTATGAGGTCCCACATCAAGTAACCTTAATTCTAAGCCATGTAAATTTCCATACCACCTCTCAAATCACCTTTCATGTCACTTACCATGTCACTTGCTATGTCATCATGAATAGTGCTAGTGGGTCCCACAATTGATAGAGATAGTGAATAATACTTTCAAATTGTATTTTTGAATAGTACTATGTGAATAGGATAATAGTGATTTGGTTATGTTAAGAGGGTTTGGTTAAGGGTTAAGAAGGTTTAGGGGGTATTTAGGGGGTCCTGAGTCATTTAGTCATCTAAAACTATAAGTGTGCAATTTTTTAGTGTGTACATTTTCCCCTTTTCTATTATGTAACTTTGAATTAACAAGATGAAAAACAAAAATGAATCACTTAGTCTAAGGTTAGGGTTCCTCAAGTATGGGAGGATGTGTTCCACCCTTAAATTTATATTTGATGAGGAAAGGCCAAATCAAGTACAGGTTTGATAAGTAGTTGGTGGGGAGGCACTAGGTGGTGCCACAAGGTAGTTGGGCATGTGAAATGCCAATGGGTTCATAAAATACAACTAAGCACAATAATCAATATCATGTAGAGATTAAAGCTACCAATGTTTATAAAAAAGGGTAGGTTCTATATGGATGTATGATAGGGTAATTGGTCCATAATGTTAGTCATAGTTGATCGAATTAAGATTATTAATTCATCTAGATAAGGTCGGTGTTGTTCACCAGTATCCAGGGTAGGAAGTTATCTTATAGAACAATATAAATGGCCTATTTTCACATGAGGTGGGGAGTAAAAAGTGTAACATATAAATCATAGTCAATGTATTCAAAAGGACTAAGGCAATGTCATCACAAAACATGCAAAGAGGCCAATGTCAAGGTGGACATGGGAAACTGGGTTAGTTGGAATATCATGGCCGAATAGACTCCATATGTAATAGGAAAGTGGACACTGCCTATATGGTTCCTTAGACATAATGTCTAAAATTAACTTTAGGCCTAATGTAGTTCTTTTAAGGTGTGGAGTGTTGGTTAACTTGGTTTCCCCAATTTGATGTATCATATAATTGAAGGATGTTGGAGAAAGGGAAACTTCAAAGGGTGGAAAAGATGGATATCAAATAGTTTCTTGATTGGTTTTGTAGAAATGGTAGATGAGATTACATAGGATGAAATTATATGATTTATTCAACTATGAGAAAGGAATATGTATCCATGGATAAGTACATTCAAGCATGAAATTATTGCCACCATTTGTTTAAAAAAAGGAGAAATATGCTTTACCAAGCTTTATAAAATCTAGCACTACTTGAATTGCCATAGTGACCTGATGGGTTCTTTCATCACCATCCAAATAAACTGACATTACACACACTCCACAATAATTTCATTAATAGGCTATGGAATGGTATTATTGAATGATTCAAGGAAGCAAAGTAGTAGAGTGGGTAAACATGAAGTGGCAAAGATTCAAACCTTTGACCCTGGAGCCAGTGGGGCCCCAAAATAAGTAAGTGTTGAGTTTTGAGGGAATTTAGAGAAAGCCTCTGAGGGTTTTGGAATATGAAGTGAGGAGAATAATAATAATATTAATTAAATAAGGGAGCGGGTTGAAATAAGAAGAAAAATAAATGGTATAAATGGAAAACTAAGAGGGAAAATAGAAGAATAATGTATGAAGATAGATATATTGGGGAGTTGAAAAGGAAGGTGGGAGAAATAGGTCTAAAAGAGACCAAGTAGGAAAATATTTTGGTGGAAGAGGTGAATCCTAGAAAAGGTTACTAGGTGGAAGGTGATTAAAGAGTAGGGATATTATTGTGCATAGGAAGATCTAGGCTGGGTAGGGAGAATCAAGGGAAATTATTGGCTGGGAAGTAGGTCTCATGAGAGGGTATAGCTAGCATCCACATGTGGATACTCCAAATATTACATTTAAAGGTGGTTTTATTTTTGATTCTAACATCTTCGAAGGTTGGAGTAAAAGGGGTTAAAAATAGGCAAGACCAGAGGAGAGGGGAAGGAATATGCATCCTAATAGCTAGTGGTGTTCATGCTCAATTGTGTTTCATATGATCTTGCAAGTGTGGTTGATTGTGTTATAGAGTCATAGGTTTGGTATATATCTTGTAGTAAACCAAAATTGAATGGAAGACATTCACAGCCATAACATGTTATATGTTGTGATCAAATAAGTTCAAAATGGGTAGAGGGTTTAAAAAGGAAAAATGTGATAGGTAAGGTGAAGGGAGTAGCTGGAGAGGGATAAAAAAGAGGATATAATCTCAACATGCAAAGGCATTAAAGGAATAAAGGGATATACTTGAAGTAATGAACCTAACTAGATTTTGTGCATTAAATCAAGTGCATGGAGGACGTGAGGAAGTAGACAAGGAGATGTATGTAAAAATAATACAACTAGTGACCATACTTTGAAGAGGTGGAGGTTGAATAGGATAAAATAAAGGGGATCCAATAAGGGATGAGATGAAGGTAGACCAAGAGATTGATGAAGATATAGGTGAATAAAACAATGAGATCATATATAAAGATGAAGGTGGAGAAGGATGGAAGGAGCTAGGCATGGACATATAGGAGGGAAAAAAGGTCGAGAAGAATAAGGAATGTCCTCAAGATGAGAAAAATGAATTGAAATGGAAAAAATGGAGAGGATGGTGGAAAATAATCAAAGGAAATGAGATGAAGATAAAGGATGAAGATCAGGGATGATAAGAAGAAAAAGGAGAATTGAAGTAGGGATATAAAGCATGGATACTCACATAGATTCAAAAGATAAGTGAGTACCAAGATGGAAAGAGGAAAAGGGGAATGCAAAAGGCAAAAGGCAAGAATTGATAAGAAGAAAAGGGGAAATTATGGAAGGTTTATCAAAGGATAAATACCCAAATAGAAACTAGTTATGGAGGAAAAAAAGAAGACAAAAAGGATGAAAGGATAGAAATAAAGCAAATAAGAATAATGGAAAAGGGAAAGGTGGGAAGAGTGGTGAAATGATAGAGAATAGTGGTACACGTAAATAAAAAGTGCAACAATAGAAGAAACAAAAATCTTACAAGATGTATAGTATGATGTGGAATTGGTGAGGAAATGAGACTGATAAAGAGGGTGTGACAAATTTCCAAGGACAAGGGGAAATGATGAGGATAGAAAAATAAGACAAAGGAGATAGGGGACAAGGTTGGTAAAAAGTGGAGAGAGAAGCAAAAAATGCAAAAAGTGGGTGGGGAAGTGATTCGTGAAGAATGCATAAGGTGTCGAGGAGGCTAATGAAGCAAAGTAAGTGGTGGATTTATGGGAGATAATAGGGGACAATGAGGAAGTCTATCAATCTTTTTGTTAAAAGAGTTTGACAAGTTGGAAAAGTGGTTAAAATAGATTGACAAGCTAAAGGGAGGGAGGTGGTGAGGAGATAGGTAGAGGGGTGTAGGAAAAGATATTAGGTGAGAAGGGAAAATAAAGTAAAGGATGTGGCTGAGCTGACCTTATTAGATAATTTTTACCCACATAGTCTAAAAAGACCTCAAGCCAATGTAGTTCTCCCAGTAATGGGGGAAAATTGAAGAGGAATTATTAGATGATGTTAGAATATAAGGATGCTGGGAAGAATCCAAAGCTTCCCTAACATAGGACACCCAAGGAAAGAGGGAATTATTAGAAACATAAGTTAATGAGAAGGAAAATGGGAGGGTAATTAGTTATTAGTGGATAAATTACCCTTAGAAGTCAAGCAATGCCTACATAGTCGATGGACATTAAGCCAATGTAATTTAACTAGGGTTGGGAAATGGTGCTCAAATTGGCTGCCCCAATTTGATGGACCACATGGGTTGGTTTGGGTTGATGGAGAATGTTTTTTAAAATAGAGGTTCTAGGTTTTGGTGAAGGTGATGATAAAGATGCATGGTGTAGATTGGTGAATAGTTACCATAATGATCCCATATTTAGTAGGATGAGAGACACGGATGGGCAAGGTAGGATAAATTAGAAGGGAACATAATGTAAGCACCATAAATGACCTTCAATGGAGCTAATCCAAAGAAGAGGTGCCTTTGTAAGGAGGTTGTACCTTTTAAAATTATGTGAAGGTATAAGCATAGTGATAGTAGTTATCGCTACAAGGTGAGTTTTAGAAGAGGGTTTTTTGTCATGATTTACATAGTTAGTTTGGAGAAAGTTCATCATTGTTTTGATCCAAGTTTTAAGAGAAGTAATGAAGTGACACCTACAAAAAATTTATTTTATGACTAAGTAGATTTTATGAGTTAAAAGATTGGTAGCATGGTGATTGATAGAGGGTGGATTGTGCCTGACTTAAGAGTTGCATGGGTAGGCTAGATGAAAGGTGGCTATGTATACATCCTTTGTCCTAGTTCCTTAGAACTGATGACTTGGGTTTCCACTTAGAAGAGGCCCTAGTAGTAGGGAACTATGTGGTCTAAGATATTCGTTATATAGTTGGATCAGATAGGGGAGCTTCTACAATGGCAAGCATTTGGGAGTTACCACCACTAGCAATAGTGACAATTTTGAAGGCATGATCATTATAGTGGCCCATGGTTGGAAGCCAATTTATGTTAACCAAGATAAAGGTGATTGATATAAATGACCACTAGGCCCACAAGGACAGCAAAATGACAAAGCAAGGAAATACATCAGATGTAGATTAGATGATAAGGGCAACAAAAATATATCATGATGTTGCATAATGTCTTTATTGAGATGACCAATCATATTGAGGGTGATGTGTCCATATAAAAAGGTAAGTAGACATGACCATTTCAAGTGGGAAGACTATTCAATGGAATCATTGACATTATATGGCCTTTCCCATTGGTGGAATGGAGAATCATGTTGGTGAAGAGGAATGGTTAGGTATTCTATTTAAAGAATCGTGATAAGGATGAGTGTTTATCATTGATTTGTTTGGTTTTTATAGTTATAGAGAATGCAGATAACTACACAAGGTTGAAAATGGAAAAAAATGGTAACAATGGTAGAGATAATCAACAACCCCCATGACCCAAAATAATCAATATGGTGAATATGCAAATCTACTAGATAATACAACATGTAATAGTTATAATGGAAGTACTATTAGATCAATAACAAGAAGGTCACTCATGACCAGAGCTTGAACCTAAACTCTTACCTCTATAGCAGTGAAGAAGGTAACAATTTCACTATGCAAGATGCAAGGCTAGAGAATATGACCATTGACTTGTCTATGGAGGGAACCTTTAATGTCTAAGGGGATGTGTGTTGAGGAAATAACTGACAGTACCTATGTGAGCATAACAACCAAAGTAAAGGGATGTAATAGCTATGATAGGTAATTAGTGTAAAAGACCCAAAATAGAATATGATTCTCATCCTATGGGGAGGAATGTGGAAGAGGAGAATATAGTATACCCTTTAAAAACTATTGAGATAGGGAATGTTATGGATGTTAGTTCAGGGAGCAATCAAGTAAAAGGATGGTTGAACACAAATATATAGTCATTAGATAATCAACCTAGTGCTTAGGTAGGAAAATAATGTATGTAGGGGCCTTAGGTGAAGTGTGGATAGTCTGATAACTTTGTGTGTGTCATATGACTCCTCACACCCTAAATAAAATATTGCATAGTTTATTGTAAACATGTACAAAATATGCTGGATGTCATTGGTCGAATGTTATCATTCTTAAGATTGTGTGGATACTTATGAATGTTATGGTTATGGTTATGATTGGTATGATTATGGTTATTGTAATCTCAATTAATGCAAAAAGAATGATTTGTATTATTGCAACACTAGATGGTAAAAGTCATGATGAAAACATCAACCAAGTGCATTAAGATAAGAATAGGGCACAATGCTTTGTTTTTGACAAGGACCAAGAATAGACCTAAAGTGGGATTAGCTTAATGAATATAAGCCCTCAAACTATTGCACATGAGTGGTTGTGAGTTGATAAAAAAAAGTTTCCTTGATCATAGGATGTCAAGTAAGTTCTAAATCCCTTGATTTACAAATGTATAAAGGGAAGATGGGTGATATGTATGATAACCTCATGTGAATTAGTTTTTCCTTTCTATAGGTGGCCTAAGAATGATAATAGACAAGTCCATGTCATATGCTAGATGTAGGTTGATCAATGCAAGAAGTCTACATGTGAAATCTGATTATAACTTCTAACTTATTATGCTACTTGAGAGCTGATTACAACTTTAGATTTTGTTGTGATAGTGGGTCTTTTGCTTTATTTTTGTATATGGGAAGCTGATTGATGTGAGAAGCTTCCAAGAAATTTATTTGCTTTTGACAAAGTTAACTTATCCATCCTTCAAGGGAGTGGTCTAAGCTTATTATATTTGTTTAATTCTCTTGATAGATGTCCTTCAAAGGAGAAATCTACCTTATATTTAGCAATTTTTGTTTTGTTTTTGGGTAACTGTCCTTCGATGGAAAAGTATACAATGTTTAAGATATTGACCTAAGTAGTATTTTGGTATCCAAATTGTTTCTGGATGTAATGTTATTAGACATGGACAAGTCTAGTTAGGTTCAAAGATTTACCTTTATGAAGGAAATTTTTTAACACAAGAAGGTTAATGATATGAAAAGGTGTGGTTTTTGAGAGACAATGACTATCGGATTCCATCTTGTTAGAGATAAAAAGTATCTATGAGAACTATGCTATGGGTAGAGCCATGGTACGCACATTTAAGATTAAGCTGTGACTATGATGGTTAATCACATGGTTATATGTTGTAATCAATTTTCCTCAAAAGGAGAGGAGACATATGGGTGAAATTTAAAGTCTCATAATCAAGGGATGAGCTTAAGTTATACAAAAGGAGTGAGATTGATCCTTTTTAAACATAAAAATAGATGCAAATGCAAATTTTTGAGAGGCTCAAGTTCTATTTTACCTTCTAGAGAGGATAAATGATAAGCTCTTGATCTATAATTATGGGTAATGATGTAGGGTCCAAGCCAATTGAAAGCAAACTTGCCTCATTTACTCTTCTTCATGTTGGTCACATGTGGGTTTTCTTTTAGGATGAGGTATCCAATATTGAAGTCTCATTGTTTGATACACTTATTATAAGTGTGTTTGATATGATCTTGATAGGTATGGATGTGGGTAAGGGTTGATAAATGATGATCATAAAGTAGCTCAACCTGAGTTAAACAATGTTGATGATAATATTCTTCAAAAATAAGATCTTGTAAATATATGTGAAGAGAGGGAATTTGGACTTCAAGAGGAAAGACTACTTCTATTCCAAAGACTAGAGATAAGGGAGTAGCATCCATAGAGGTTAGAATGCTAGTATGATAGGCCCATAAAGTGAATCAGATGTGCAAGTACCAATCCTAACCTGAAGCACTGATAAATTTGGTTAGTATTTTGTTAAAGATTTTATTAGAGGCTTTTTCCTATCTATTTACTTATGGTCGATAAGGTGAGTAAAAACTTAAATCAATGCCAAATGCATCAAATAATCCTTGGACTTGCTTATTTTTGAAGGATTTACCATTATCGATGATGATTTTATGAAGAACACCAAAGCAATAAATTATATGATGGTTGATAAAGTCAACAATATTCTCCACTTTGATCAAGATAAGAGAAATAACTTCCACCCATTTGGTGAAGTATTTGATGGCTATGATGATGGAGTTAAGCAACTATGAAGAATGAGGGTTGATTTCTCCAATGAGATCGAGCCCCCATTATGAGAAAGGCTAAAATTCCTTAGATACTTGGAGGCCATTAACTAGCACATGATGCAAATTAGCATGCTATTAACATTTAAAACACTTTTTTGCATAATCCAAATAGTCTTGGTTGAGGGCCAATAGTAGTTGAGGTGAAGGATATGTTTAGTGACTATTAGACTACTAAAGTGTCCCCCATATATCCCATCATGTGTTTCCCTAATGGCATGGGAAGCTTCATGGATATATAGGCAATGAATAAGGAGACCATCAAAACCATGTTTGAAAAGGATTCCCCCTAGTATGGTGTAACAAGATGCACTTTGAAAAAAGTTTCTATGAGAATTCCTAGAGAGGTTGGGAGGAGTGATGCCTAAGTTAAGGTAGTTGAAAGTTTGGTCATACCAAATACTAGATGGGGATTTCTCCACATTAAAAATGGTAGGGAGGTCAGATTGGGTATAAGAGGGTGTGTTAAAATGATGAATGGTGACAAATTTTTGGAATTGGAAGGTTGAGAAGGGATCTAGGAAGTAAGGTAGGCCATTGTATCTATGAATTTATTGGTAGATTAGGGAATGAATTAGACTAGTTAATGTTTAAATGATTTTAAGATTTTGTCAACTACAAGTTTATATTTTTACAAGACATCATTCTTACATTGATAGGATCCATTGACTTGGTTGACCATAAGCTAGGAATCACCAAAGATATAGATTGTCTTAATTATCAAGGTTAGAGCAGTTTGGAGACCTATCACTAGGGCTTCATACTCAGCCATATTATTGGTGCATTCAAAGTCAAGTTTGAAGGAGAGAGGAAGGGGTTCACCATCAAAACGAATGAGAATAACTCTATCACCCCCTCCTTGTTGGTAGTTTGAGCCATCAAATAACATGGTCATTTAGTAGGTTATGCCATCCTCTTGAAAAAGAGTCATGATAGACTCATTTAAAAAGGAAAGAGGAGGTGGTTGGTTTTTCAGTAAAGGATCTTCAACCAATTAGTTAGCAATGACCTACCCTTTAATTAACTTCTCTTGGAGGAATTCAAGGTCAAACTTAGCTAAGATCATAAGCCACTTAGCCATAAGCTAATTTTAATATTATTTATAGTGCATGTACTTGAGTGGGTCAGTATTAGTTATGACATAGGTTTCATGGTTAAGAAGGTAGTGGTGAAGTTTTATTGCCACAAAGGTCAATGCTAAGTAGAGTTTCTTCGTATGTGTATACGAAGTTTCATATTTTACAAGCATGTGGCTAATGTAGTATATAGCTTGCTCTTTGTGTTATTCATCTTGGTGAGCCAACATTGCCCTTAGGGAATGGTTGGTAGTAGAGATATATAGGTAAAATGGGTGGTTATCCTTAGGAGGGGTGACAATAGGTGGTGATAAAAGGTATTGTTTGAGTGAATCAAAGTCCTTTTGATAATCACTATTCCATTTAAAAGAGACATCCTTATTTAGAAGGTGATGGAAAGGTTGGTACCAATCTAAAAGTTGGGAAATCAAATGGTGAATGGATTGAAGTTTTTCATGTAGGTTACTGAGCTACTTAAGGTTGGTTAGAGGAGGCACGTCCAAAACTACTCTGAATTTAGCAGGGTCTACTTATATTCTATGAAGAGAGATGATAAAGCCAATAAGCTTCTCTAAAAGACCCCAAAAATGCATTTCTTAGGATTAAGGTGAATATGATAATAGATGAGGCATTCAAATATGAGTGTAACAATATTTAAGTGATCTTTTTGGAGTTTGGATTTCTCAAGAATGTCATCCACGTAGTCTTTTACAATCTTATGGATGATATCATGAAACATATAAGTCATGGAACATTGGTAGGTTGCCCCAATGTTCTTTAACATGAAAGAGATGAATCTATAACAAAAAGTGCCCCAAGGGATGGTAAAGGTAGTTTTATGCTAATCTTCAAGAGTAATCAATATCTAATTATATCCCAAAAACCCATCCATGATAGATATCATCTCATGGCTAGCTATAAGATCAACAAATTAGTCAATCCTAGGTAGAGGAAAGTCATCCTTGGGGTAGGCAAGGTTAAGGTCATGAAATTCCACACAAATACATAGATCCCTAGTGACTTTGGTGACATGTACAATATTTAAGACCCATTTGGGGTAGTCAATGGGTTAAATAAAGTTTATAGATAAGAGATGTTGAATCTCTTCTTTGAAGAGAAAGGATATGCAAGGATGTATGCATCAAAGTTTTTTTTTAATAGGCTTGGCATCATGATGATTGAATATGTTATGGGTAGCAATGGTGGGGTCTATCCTAATCATATCACTATAAGACCAAGTAAATTTTATGTTGTGATCTTGAAAGAAAGAGGAAAAGTCCCAAAGTTCCTTGGTATGTAGTGATTATCCCAATTTGACAAAGCAAGGGTTGTCCAGAGTGCCAAAATTGTTATCTATGGTCATTATTGCATGATGATCCTATGAACATTATGGATATCAAGAATTTTTATGCTTGATTTGTTTGAACACTATCTATGAGAGCCCCTTCTTCAAGCATTCCATTCATGTTATTTCCCCCTCTAATTTTCCATTATTGAGTCAATCCTTGTCTTATTTTGTGTCATTTTACCATATTGATATTGATTATGACCTAAAGGTACTTCATATGGGTTTAAAAGATAGTTATGAAAGCAAATCATATTTTGTCATCATCAACACATCCTTGATAGTAGAGTTTCAAAACATCATGTTGCTTTATCATGATTTCTATGTTTGGTAGTCCTCAACCTACATTAATTTTTAGTTGATGATACTTCTCCCCATTCTATATCATTTCCATTTCATCCTATTGTTTTTTTGAGTGGTAGTCCTTTGCCTCCCACTTTTTTGTTTGTTCCAAGCACTGTCGCAACTAGTTTAACTATTATTTGAGCCTTACCTAAGGTTGTTCTTCCTTTGTTAAAAAATTCCTTGTACATTTGTTTATATTTACTTGTACATTTCACTTGTATAATAATCCTATGTATATCTAATTTCCAAATACCCCAAAATTGTTATAAATTTTAAAAATTTGAAAAAGTCAAAAAAATCAAAAAATCTCAAAAAAGAGATGTAAAGCCAAAAAACCTTTGCACAATTTATCATCTTGTTCACTAATGAATTTACCATTTTATTTTGTTATATGTGACACCATTTGAGTATCATGTGGATAAGTCTCCACTTTGCACTAAACATCTCATAGGTGGGAAAAATATTATCCAAATCATGACTTCTCTATTCCATTCAATATCATCTAATCATTCAAATACATTTTGAATATTACATTTCCCTATGCAATTTAATATATCTTGGGTGGGTATATTTCATTCTAGCATGATCATTTTGAATCAACATTATCATTTATTAGACTCCCATTTTTAGGAGAAGTATATTGGCTTGAGGTCCACATTAACTATGTAGGTAGTGCTTGGCTACATGGGTAGTTTGGGTCAACTCATCTACTATCATTCTCATTCTCATTTACCACTCTTTATATGTGTGTGTGTGTGTGTGTGTGTGTGTGTGTGTGTGTGTGTGTGTGTGTGTGTGTGTGTGTGTGTGTGTAAAATTCAAAACAATTAATATATGTGTAGATCTCAAAAAAATGACTATACATCAAGATATATACATCGCATAATAAAAAATACATAGCTATAATAAAAAAATAAGCTCTAACTCTAATCATACCTAGGATGGATCCTTTGTGAACTCTCCTAATAAAAGTTATGCCCTATACCATGAGGTATTGGTTATTATGGTGGACCCATCACTCTCAGATGCAGAGGATAACCCAAAAATCTCTCTAATTCCATAGTATGACATGATCTAGATGTATGGATAGGGATTTGACTCTAAGTATACTCATGAAAGCTTAGTTACATGATCCCTACCTATATTTTTGACTCATATCTAGCCTCATTATTGATATCACATCATCCTTAATATGCACCACATCAGCTAATGCTCTGGCTCTCTGGACAATAGCAGGTTTGATTAATATATGCCATAATGAAGAGGGTGGGATCAAGATCCTCTAGATGAATAGAAGGCATTTTTGAATTTTTGAAGGTGAAGGTACTTGATTATAGCTTTCCAAATGGATATCACATATGGGTTAGGGTATGGAGGGTTAGATGGGGAGGCACCTAAGATAGACACCTTAGGTTTGTTTGATGATAGTATGATTAGGTATTATTAGCTTGGGAGTTTGGGGAGGGATAAGTCCAAGGAATGGATGCCTTATCCTTCCCATTATCCTTATATTGTGATCTTGTGATGACATTCATTGTATGGATAATATTAGAGGCTGAGATAGTGGAGTTGTCTAACTTGCCTTTATTCTTAGGTGAAGGTGGAGTGGGTAGGTGTTGGGTAGGTATGGTTATTATTTGGGTCAGTAGGGGTGTCATAGGAGGTTCATTTATTATCAAATCATCCTCATCATAAAGCTAATGGATAAGAGTTTGGAAATCTTTATAGTTCTCTATGTCATGGCCAGATGTCCTATGATATAGGAAAATTAAATTCTCATTGGACCATGACGGTTTAGGATGTGAAGGGTCAAATGGTTTTATGGGTGGTAAGGTTTAGGAAGAGGTTTGAAATAAATTTTTTAGAATGGTTGAATAGGACTCAGGTAAGGTGGTAAAGATTTAGTGGTTTTATCTTTGGGTATTAAGGTATAAGGTTGTTTGGATGTGGGTTTAGTGGTAGGTGTCTTAGGTAAGGTGGTATGCTTTGATAGTTTTGGTTTAGGCAAGATGGCTAACGAGCTAGAGGTAGAAGATGGTAAGATAGGTAACTTAGGAATCATCAGAGTAGTGAGGGGAGGTGTCTTAAAAAGCAAGTATGAAGGTGTGACCAACAAAGGTGGTGGGGTTTTGGTAAAAGTAATGGGCTTCATGCTCAAGGTAGAGGGATGAGGACCCAAACTGGAAGGCAAGTTTGAGGGAGGTAAAATTTGGGGTTTTGGGCCTTTTGGTGGTTTTACCTCTTTGGGTGTTTTTGTTTCCAATTTTGAAGGGGATTCATTACTTGGGTCTTATTTTTAATGGCTAAGCCCTTAGGTGGAGGAGAAGGAATGGTTTCTTTACCTTTATCTTAGTTTCTAACAGAAGGTTCTAAAATTAGAGGTTGGGTGGATGAAGTTATCTTCTATTATGAGCTAGCTTCAAAAGAGGGAGTGGATGGTTCTATGATAGGGGGTAGGTGTGGTATCCTACAATGAAGGTGTGGGTATGGTGCCTCCCTTTATTTGGGTGTCTAAATGAATAGAAGGCAGTTTCTCCCCTTCCATTAGGGGGATGGGGAAAGAGGTAGTTGAGGTGATGTTTTATTCAATAATGGGTTCATTAATAACCACATTAATAGTATGTGGCTCATGGGATGGTTTTGGTTTATTATCATGATAAGGGGTAGAAGGAGTATGATTAAGAAAAGGATTATAGAATATGTTAAGGGCTTGCTTCAGTGGTGAATTTGGATTGTCCAATGTAAGCTTCCCCTTGTCAATGAGGAATTTGACAAGGTATTTGAAGGTGTTTCACCTATTGATGTCATGTCCCATGACTTAGCAAAAATTCCAATGGTCATCATCATTATACCAACTCGATATGGGGTGAGAAGTGTCAAACTATTGAGGTGGTTTAATTGGTGGAAGTTGGATGATATTGGATTTTAGTAACTTTTCCAAAATAGAAGGATATGGCTCCCCAAGTGGAGTTAATTACTTATGATTATTCCAAGTTTGGTTCCTTTGGTTTCAATGTGAATAATTAGAAGAGTGATAGGTTTAGTTCCTTGGGTTTTGTTGGTTGGTAGATGGTAGTGGTGTAGATTTGAGGACAATGGCATTGGAAATTGCTTTATTTTTAGTGTTGGGATTGGTTAGGTTCTTTGGTTTGGAAGAAAAGGGCTCATTGGGTTTGTAATTTGAGTACTTACTCTTCAACTTTAACCTTCCTTCATTAGTGGCTCTATTTTCTAGTTTGTGAGTCATGGTAAAAGGTTCATCAAATGTATGAAAGCTTTGGACATGCAATATGGATGAAATATGTTTTTCACATGCCTGGGTGAAGAGATCTATAAGCTCAAGTTGAGGCAATGAAAAGGAAAGTTGGTTGATTAGGCTCCTCTAATGAGCCATAAAATTGGAAATAGATTCATCTTTGAATTGTTGAATGGAGTGGAGGTTAGTAATTGAAACTTTATCTAATATATTGATCAAAAATTGATCCAAGAAGTTTTGGTATAATTGGGTGAAAGAGATAATAGAATGTTTGGGTATGACACTATACTAATCCAATGTTAGTCCAAATAATGACATAGGAAAGGTACAGAGGAGAAGATCATCATCATGGGAAATCAAGTAGCATGAATGCCTAAATGCTCTTAAATGTTTTTGAGGGTCTTCTTTACTGTTAAACTTGGTAAATTTTGGAAGTTCCCACTGGGATGGATAAGGTCTGATGGGGACCAAAGGGTGAATAGGCTCATTGAAAATTTGATCATACGATAAGAGATTATTGGCTTTGAAGATGGATGACTCAAGGGTAGTCATCTTGTCCATGATCAACTTCATGAAGTCTATTTGAGGTTGTTTAGATGTGTAGTTATATGGTATCTTTTGTTGAGGTTGGTCAATGTGTGAATAGCTAGTAGATGGTTGAGATGACTCCATGTATTGGTATGGGGTCTTTGGAGGTTGGATGGAATATGTGTGTGTGTGTGTGTGTGTGTGTGTGTGTGTGTGTGTGTGTGTGTGTGTGTGTGTGTGTGTGTGTGTGTGTGTGTGTGTGTGTGTGTGTGTGTGTGTGTGTGTGTGTGTTATTTTTTGGGTAGAGGTAGGTGGTTAGATAGTGGGGATATGCCCTTGTGGGTTATGAAGATAGCTAAATGTTGTGTGTTGGGTCATAATGGTGGTTGGGTTAGTGGCCAATGGAAGGGTGGTGACTCTTGTATTGATTAGTGGTAACATGGAGGGTGTGGACACCATAAATATTAGAAGTAGATTAGTGTTTGATGAATTAGAGGTAATTAGAGGAATATAGGTATCATTAGAGGTAGACACTCCTATTGTAGGGGAGTAATTAGTAAGAGGTATAAGGGTAATGGTAGTTTGGGTTGGTAGGTTAGTTTTTAGGGAGTTGTTGGTTGATGATAATATTTGGGAAATTAAAGGTTGAGTAGTTCCTATGGTAGTGAAGGTATTCCTAATGAGGTGGAGAGGCATGCCATAAGGTGGATCTATAGGTGGAGTTGAAACTAAGATTTTGTAAGATGTGGTTCTTAGGTAATGTTGTAAGGTTGCATGATTATTGTTTTGAAAAAGTGTTAAAATCCACATATCTTAGGACTACCCAATTATGACTTCTAAGAGAGTGAGGGGAGTCTGTGGGTTTAGAAATGTGTTCCATGGATGAAGAGGTGGAAGTTGGTGATGGTTGATTTGGTGGTGGGTTTTGTTATTCGAGGTCTTTTTGTTATTGATGAGTGAGAACCATATGAGAAGATAAGAAAAGGATGATACATTTTCATACCTCAAACAAAGAGAAATAAAAAGACTCAAGGAAAATAATGCATTCGCTAAGAATGCATTAAATCCTAGGATTTGTTTTAATCTCTCTTTTAGCTTATGTCTTAGAAAAGTGTGAAGAGGAAATTGATTTGAATAGGTCCTAAACAATGTAGTCTATGTTTGGTTTCAAGTCATGTTTAGGAACTCAATAAAAGTTTGTATTGGTTTGAGTACATGGTTTGGTACTTGGGACTTTCTCCCCTCATGTCACAATCTCGTAGCCAGTGTGGGTGCTTAGCTAATATGTATCAATTTTCAAAGTTCATACTCAACCAAATAACTAAGTTAGTTATCCCCTTGATGATTAAATCCAAGTAAGATAACAAAAAAAGGGTAAGGTGATTTTTTAGGTGATGAAATCCTAGTCAGGCCTTGCTTCAATTGTGTTTTGTTGTTTTTTTGTGCAAGTGGTTTGGTTTGTGTAGCATTTGTGAACTATGATTAATTCATAGTGCTTTTAATTAAACTAGGTGAGCTAAAATCAACCAAGCAGTCAATGGATGCACTCAATTTTAAGTAAAAGTTTTTTTATTTCAATGAATACAAGAAAAACTAAAATTCACCTAAATGCAACATGAAAATGTAATCCTAATCCTAATATGAATTCTCTTTTCTTTCTTTTTAGAAATGCAATAAAATTTAATTATCTAAAAAATGCAAATAAAACTTTTTTTTTCCTTTTTTTTGAAAGAAAGAAACTTAATTTTCTAATAATTAAACTAAATTAATTTCACTAATGCAATTCTAATTTTTTAAAAATGTCTAATAACCCAAGAAAACTCAAGGGTCCCACTGGACGTGTTAAAATGTTTCTGTCTAAGTTTTCACTTTTTCTTAAATGTGAAAAGAAGAAACTAGTTAAGAAGGGTATGGAAGAATACCTATTGAATGTGCACTAATAAAAAACATGGAAGTTTTGGTTGAAATAAATTCAATAAATATGAACAACACAATAAAAATAATTCTATCTCTGAGAAGAGATGTTTTATTTATACAAATTTGCAGCTCCAAACATATGCTTATCTTTGAGAAGAGATGTCTAATTTCCATTTTGGGTTACATATTAAAAAATACATGTTTTTAAGGTGGGAGGATGATGTGTAATGTCACCAATATTGATGGATATTAACTGGTTTGACTTCCATGATTTACAATAATACAGAATTTGAGGTACTACTCTTTTTAGAAACTTACTATTTTTAGACTGCACTACTAAAATTGAAATTTGGGGCACTTCCATTGGGTTTTTTGGGGTCAAAATATATCAATAAAATACAAATTCCATCTCACCACATTATTCTCATTCTTATCTTTCCAAAATTTCAAATGGAAAGTCAATTAGAGATACAATGCAAAAGTTATAGCTCCCAGAATTTCCATCATCAATTGGGTTGGACCGGTCACCCGAATTGTCACCTGAATTGTTGCCCGGATCATGCACACATTGAATCTAAGTTATTGTGGAGAGATCCTATTTGTATCAATATAATGACCTTAAAATAATAAAACACTAGAAGAAAATTATTTTTTAGACAAGTAGATGGGTGGATTGCCTAGCATGAGCTAGATCTTAGAAGTGAAAGCTTTCTAGGAGGCTATCAATCCACATTATTTAAAACACTTAAGTGGAAATGATAAAATAAATATATTTAACTTAAATTAATTTAAAATAGAAATTAAATACATAAAATTATAGTAAATTAATTAATAAAATTAGATGCTTTGCTAAGTTCACCAAAATGAAGCAACTAGTTTGATTATACTAATACTGAAAATTGGTTAAGGCAAGGTTGTGGTTTTGGGTTTGGTAATTTGATAAGGGTAAAAATAATGGTTTTTTGGGGGTTAATTAAGATAATAAAATTAGGTATGGATGGTTTAAAAATATACAACATCAATTAATTAGGGTAGCAAAAGGATAAGGGGGAAAAGAGGGTGAAGGTGGCAAAGGTGCAAAGAGAGTAAATGAGGTAAATGGATTTACAATGGCAAAGGTGGTAAAGGAGGTCAATGGATTAATATGGAAAGTAGATTAAGGGGTATATATTAAGTTATTAAAAATAAGGACTTAAGTAAATAAATTAAATAAAAAAACCAAATAAGGTTACTTTGAGGCTTGTTGATGTGGTTGATGATGTGATGAAAGAATCCCATGGCAATTTTGACAGAGCTTTGTTGATTTGAATTATTTTCCTCCAAGATGTGGATGACCTGTAAAATTATGACCTAATTTAAAGACTTAAAAAAATATTTTAATAACCAAATACTAACTTCCAACTTAACCTTTGGTAAAGGAGAGCTGGGTATTTGTAGCATTTGTTGCTAAGAACCATGCAAAAAGAGGGAATAGTAGAAGTATGACACCATTTCCCATGTGATCCATTAATGAGTAAAAATATGAGGGTGTTGGGATTACCACCTTTATTAGGGGTATCCCATTTGGTTTTTTGTGTCTCCTACCTTTCACATGAGTCCAATTTTGAATGGAAATCATAAACATGGGCCTAAATGAGGCTAAAAGACTTTTCACCACCCTTTCTTGTCTTCATCCAAGCACTTAAAGAGATGCCCCACAAAATATGGAACCATTTTACATATGGGTTAATGAATGAGTCAAAATATGAGGGTGATAGGATTTCCACCTTTATCCTATGTCTCCTATTTGGGTTGTTGTGTCTCCCACCTTGCATATGAGTCCAATTTTGAATGGGAATCATGCAAATGGGCCTAAATGAAGCTAAAATACTTTTCACCGCCCTTTCTTGTCTTCATCCAAGCACTTAAAAAGATGCTCCATAAAATGTGGCATTATTTTACATGTGATTACATGAATGAGTCAAAATATGAGGGTGGTGGGATTCCCATCTTGATTATGGGTCTCCCATTTGGGTTAAAAAGTCAAAAATGAGTGGATGTAGTGCCTTTTGTATTTTCCAAAGCACTAAAGAGGTGGATATCCCATTTTAAGGCCAATTTCATGTGTGAAGACAAAATTTATTTTTAATTATGGCCCCTTAAGGGTAAATTCACCATATTTCAAAGCGGGGCCCTTGTGATGCTTAAATGAGGTCATTAAGCACCTTGGGAAAGGGTCCTAGGTGGGGTATGATGTCCCACATCAAGCCACCTCACTTCTAAGCCATGTCACTTACCATATCACCTCCCAAATAGTATTCTATGTCACTTTCCATGTCACTTTCCATGTCACATGCCATATCACTTTCCATGTCATCATGAATAGTTATAGTGGGTCCCATAGTGAATAGTATTTTTGAATAGTACAATGTGAATAGAATAATAGTGATTTGGTTAGGTTAAGAGGAGTTGGCTAAGGGTTAATAAGGTTTAGTGGGTCTTTAGGGGGTCCTAAGGCATTTAGTCATCAAAAAATGTAAGTATGTAGTTTTTTAGTGTTTACAAGAGGCTCAAGAGGATATTGATAGGTCAAATTTGATCAGATTATAGATGGATAAAATGATACTACATGTCCAAATGATGATAGAGAAAATTATATAATGGAGATAATAATATGTCAAGGGGAATGCCACATGGGAAATTATGTAAGATCAAAGGAATTTCTATCAAAGTGAGCTCTTTGAACTCATATGCCATCATGAAATCTCAATTGAGGTCCAAGATGAATAGTGACTACCAAATGTAAAGAATGATGTCCAAGGAATCAATGAATGACTGCATATTGTGAATACAGGTGTCTAAAAGATAGTTAATAGTTAGGAGAACATATTAGGACTATCATAGTATGTTTCAACCTTTTTTAGGTAGTACATGTGTGTCGACTCTCTCCAATTAAATTTCAAATACTCAAGAAATCAC
Source organism: Torreya grandis (assembly GCA_037957365.1). Classification (NCBI taxonomy): domain Eukaryota; kingdom Viridiplantae; phylum Streptophyta; class Pinopsida; order Cupressales; family Taxaceae; genus Torreya; species Torreya grandis. The sequence continues at coordinate 2,557,707 of JARHVA010000325.1, read as the reverse complement.
CCATGATTAAAAGTTATTTTTGGTGCATAAAAAGGGAGCTATATGTCACATTTTAGGATTTTTGTGTTTCAAGAGCCATTTTTACCATTAGACCTTACATGTTCTATTTTTAAATTCATCCTCTTGAAAGTGTAAATCCTCTTATCAATTGGACATGTGTTCTAGTGAATTTTGAACTTCATTTTTTTCTCCTCTCTCTAAAATTCTATAAGTAGCTACCATTTTGGCCTTTGTAATCTAATACCACACCATATATGTTGAAGCCCTACTAGACTGATGTCATATTTTTCCTTTGATCATTAATTCAATTTTTTTTTCTAAGTTTTTGAATAATTATCTAAGTCTACAAGTGATCTATGGTGATGAGAAGTGATAATTATCTATCCTTCATTCTTTTATCCTTTCATATTTGAGCAAGATTTCCTAGTCTAACAGGTCATATAGATTATATTCTAGTGTGTTGGGATATTTCAAGTGTACGATTGTCCTTAGAGTGTAAAATTTTCCCTTTATTTCATTTTCCTTGTGTTGCTACCCACATCTCACCTTTATATTGAAATACTCATGTTAGAACCCATTAAGACTTATAGACTAGTTTGTATACCTTGTTTCATCATGGTATAAATATGATGGTCACATGGAATACATTTTGGTGTGCCACATTTTTTATAATAGGTTTTATTCAAGCAATTTCTAACTCTTTTCCCCATAAGTAGGTAGTATTTTAAGTGATAAAAATTATAAGATGCATTCGCCCTTAAATCTAGAGGCTCACTTCAACTATAGGTACACTCACATACTTAGAAGTGTTCCCATGTTTCCAAAATATGGAAGAGGGTTGAACACTATATTTTAGGGTACAAGATTTGGTGAAAATAGTTCTATCATGCCTGATGGGATCTTATCTTTAAGACAACTTGTCAAGGTGAATGCTAGTCTTGATAACTTCACCAAACTAGTGCACTACCTAGCATTTGGTGACTCTATCAAAGTAAATCTAGCTAGAGGCCATTGTCTTATTATAAAATTGCTCTCATAATTCATGGTTATCACTAGGTAATCCTCTAAGAGAGTTATCAATCCCATTGACCCACTCTTTCACCTTGAACTTCCCCTAGAAGTTCAATATCCTCAGCCTAATCTACTTTCTAGATAACTAGTTGATTTTGCTAGAGAGGAAGAGGTCAAAGAAATTGATTAAATTGAAAATGTTAAAGATTTTGAAGAATTTGAAGAATATATGGCTAGATCTCATGATTTTCCTACATTCAATAAAGAAAATCCAATTTGCCTTCAGGCATATGATTTCATTCCTCCCAATGCCACACAAGGTGTGCCCCATTAAATGGCAAGAGTCATGTGACACCTAGTGATCACATTAGAAATGTCTCTAACATTTTCAACTTCTATGATATCACTCAAGAGAACATTGTCATTAGACTCCTTACCATGTCCCTTAGAGGGAAGGCTCTTGATTGGTATATGACTCTATAAGGTAGATGCATCATGACATGGGATGAATTTGGAGTGTTGTTGACCTTAAGATTTAGAAATGAGAGTGACCATGCCTCTCTCATACACCATCTTAACATGATAAAAATATGATCCAAAGAAATAATGCATGATTTTAATGAGAGGTTATGAAAGACTTAGAATAGAATACTTCTTCTTATGAGTCCACCTCTTAGCTTTCTATTCCTAACCTATTTGAGAGATATTGACACTAAAATTGCTATCATGCTTTGATCCATAGGTGGTTCCACTCTCATAAAAGCATATGATCTTGCTATCAAATCTGAGAATAGTCTTATCCAAGCTAAAATATTTCCTCTTAAAGTGTTTATGCCTCCATTATCTCATACTTATGCTAGTACTATAGATACAATATTGGTTCCCAATGATAATACCAAGCCTAAATCTACTCCTAATAAGGTAAAAAATGTCACGGATCCATATGCAAAAAATCAAATGTTAAAAGCTTAGATTAAGTAAATAAATATGCAACTAGTTACTCATCAAAATATGTATCCTTACCAAAAAAAATTTGGTCAAAATCAATACGAAAGAGGGAGAGGTCAATGGTAGACTAATCCCAACAAGATTGCTAATGCATATAATCATAACTCTATCACCAATGCAAGAGATATGGTACCGGTTCATAGCAGCTTGGTGTAAGGTGAAAATTAATAGCAAGGCTAATTTATGGATGCTAATGAAGGTGGATATAAATCTCTTATTTCTCAAGGAGAATTTACTCCTCTCCTATCTACTGAGGATGAGGTTATGCTGCAAATAAATGAAGGTGGACAACCTTAGGAAGAGATCTTCACCAACTTCCTAGTCGAGGACACTTTTGTGATTAATCAAAGAACCTTAAGTTAGACAAAACTAGAGATAACATAAAGGCCTTAGGAAATGATATTAAGTTTTTTATAGGCTCATTCAATCCTCATATGAAGCAATAAGGTATGGTTGTAGGTGAGACAACTTCAAATAACTTTGCAAATCTTCCAAATCAGAACTTTGGAAGGACTGTTCAAGGCACTCCAACTCCTCAGGCTCCAATCACTTCCTTACTTCCAAGAATCTAAGATAAAGTAGGTATGGATTATTTAAACATTTTAGATTCATTGAAAAATACTAGAACATCCATTTCCCTTTAGGATGTTCTTCATATGCCTGGTTAGAAAGAACTCCTACAAAAATAGTTATATGTTATCCCTAATAGTGACCCTCCTTCAAATCAAATTCAAAGTCATGTTTTATTTGCAAGTGTCCCTAATACCATTACTAAACTATTTAATATAGATTAGAAACCTCATCCATTCTATTTTAGTTTCATAGTGGGTGACAAGTTGGTCTATAACTGTATAGTTTCTAGTGGAGCTTCAAATTTGGTCATGCCCAAGGTGGTACATGATAAATTGGGCCTAAAGTATAATATTCATAACAAAGGATTTATCCAATTATATGTTACACCTACCAATAAAATAGGACTAATAAAAGGCTTTAAGGTTTGCTTTCTTGATTATCCTAGTTTTCCTATCTTGCAGGACATAGTTATTGTTGACCTCCCAACCTACTTTGCAATATGCCTATAAAGGGACTTCACATCCAAGATAGGTGGTTACCTCTCAATTGACTAGTGTTTTTTGGTCTTTATAACAAGATATGGGGCCAAGATGACAATTAGGAAACAACCTCTTACAAGGTTTCATATTGAACCTTACATTGAAACAAGTTTCAATTTGAATTATGTTCATGAAGAAAAAGATTCTATTGTAGATGATAGAGCTTCCTCCAAGATTAAAGTCATTGTAGATTTGTTTATTAATGAATATAATAACACTTATGAGAATGATAGTTCTACTATCATGGAGGAAACTTATCTAAGAGTATATTGTATACATGAAGAAGGAATATTGACACCTCACTTGCCAAGGAAGAGGGTGAAGAAGATGAGATGTGGAAAATGTTTTTTGAAAGTTCAAGAAGTAAAATTGGTGCAGGAGCTAGTGCTATGTTAGTCTCTCCATCCAAACAAAAATATTATTCTTCATATAGATTCAATTTTAGTTGTACTTGTAATGTGGTTGAGTATGAAGGTTTAGTTCATGGCCTTCAATGGGCAACGAGAAAGGGAATCAAGAACTTGCAAGTATATGGAGACAACGAATTAGTTCCTCATTAGGTGAGGAATGTGGTTGTTGTAAATAATCCTTTTCTCAATTCATATAATCATAGGGTATGGGATTTTATTTATGACTTCAATGTATTCAACATACAATCAGTTCCAAGGGAGCATAATAATTATGTTGATAGACTAGCTGCTATTAGAGCTCAATTTGATACTTCAACTACCATAAAAGAAGAGGGGAATAAATCTCACATTAAAATAATTATCAGACCTTTTGTACCTAATAATTAAGTGTCATGTAAAGTGTTTGATATTGAAAAACACATTACATAATTCTTGTAAAATAAAGTTGAGTTCTCTACAAGGAATCAAAGGAGACTCCAAAAATAATTGGGTGATCAGATTGTGCAGCTAAGGAAAAATAAGATACCTAAGGGTTTGGTGACCTAAGAAAGTATATTTAATGATAATAATCAAAATAATAATTAAAATGTGAGTATGTATACAAAAGAAGAGAATTATGAAAGAGTCTTGATCTTCAAAGATAGACTTCTCAAACTAGGCAAGGTATGTTCTACATTAGAAAAGAAAGAATTCATTGATTTTTGTAGAATTTAAGAAAATATTTACTTGGGAGTATAAGGATTTGAAAGGATTTGATCATATCCTATCACACCATATTATTGAGTTAAAACCTAGAGTTAAACTAGTTAGACAAAAATAAAGACCCATCAATCCCAAGGTTGAGCAACTCATGAGGTTAGAGCTCACTAAACTCCTTAAATTTGAAATAATCTTTCTTATCAATAATTCAACATGGGTAGCTAATATTGTGAATGTTAGAAATAAGAATGGGGAAATAAAACTTTGTGTCAACTTTATGGATTTTAATAGGGTGTCACTCAAAGATAACTATCCTTTACCCTCAATGGAGTAGATTTTATAGATTATTTTAGGTTCTTGATGTTTTTATCTTCTAGATGGATACTCAAGCTATAATCAAATTTGATTCAATGAATATGATCTGTTTAAGACATCATTTTCCATTAAATGGGGGAATTTTTCTTGTAATAAGATGCCATTTGGTTTCTTAAATGATAGTTATACCTTTTAAAGAGCAATGGACATGGCCTTCAAAGGTTTGATTAATGAGATGTTTTTGGTTTATCTAGATGATATAACCCTATTTTATAAATATGTTGATGAACATATGAAACACATGAGATAAGTGTTTGAAATATGGAGGCAATATATAGTATCTCTTAATCAAAAGAAATCCATCTTTGTTGTCCATGAAGGTAAGCTCTTGGGACACATTATTTCCAAAGATGGTTTAGATATTGATCTTGAAAGGATAGAGGCTATTCTTTGCCTATAATTACCTTTGTATAAGAAATGTCTCCAAATTTTCTTATGCAAGATAAATTTTGTAAGGATATTCATACTTGTGTTTGCATCTTTGGTGAAACCTATCACAACCTTGCTAAAAAAGAATCACATCTTTTCCTAGACTAAGGAAGGTAAGAACATTTTTGAAGCCATTAAGAAAGAAATTGCATAAGCTCCTAGTGTTGTGAATCTTGAATTTGCTAAAGACTTCATGTTTTATTCATTTTATAACCTTGATACTATCTCAACCATGTTAATACAAAAGAATGATGAGGGTGTGGAGCAGCCTATAACATTCTTTAGTCAAGGTTTAGAAGATTATGAAGTCAAGTACACCTTTATTGAGAAACAAGTCCTTGATATTATAAGAGGAATAAATAATTTTAGTCATACAATTTTAAACAATAAAATTCATGTTATGGTTTCTCTACCTAATACTAAGGAGTTTCTTTTGAGTAGAGACCTTAGTGAGAAGAGAACAAGGTGGATCACTAAGGTAATGGAATATGATGTTGATATCAAAGTAATAAAATTGGTAAGATGTAAAGGCCTTTATGAATAATTAGATTTATATTTTCATGAGTCAAAATAAGGGGTTCTAGTCAATCATGATTGCTCCCAACCAGCTGGTTCCTTGCATATATAGAGTTGGACACAAGATGTGATTATATTTCCTTAAAATGGTGAGTATCCTAATAATATGAGTAGATCACAAAGGAGATATTTTAGATTGTAGTCTATTCCCTTTTGTATTATGGATGGTTTTATTTTTAGGGGGGACATCAATGGTGTGTTATTAAGATGAATTGATAATGATTAGTTTGGGGTGTTGTTCAAGAAGTTTCATGATGGGACAATAGGAGATCATTTTTCTCCAAGAATCACAACTATCAAGATCATGAGGGAAGGCTATTATTGGCCCAACTTTTTCAAAAACTACCATGATTGGGTGAGAAGGTGTGTACAATATGTTTTTTTTTTTATTAAAATAGAAGTTTACAGCTTTTCCTTTGAATCTTATCGAAGTTGATCAACCTTTCATGCAATGGGGTATTGATTTCATTGGCATGATAAATCCCCCATCAAGTTCTGGTAATAAATAGATAATCACCGTAACTAACTATTTTACAAGATGGGTTGAGGTAGTAGCATTGAAGGAAGCTAATGAGAATGCCAACTTGGAAAAATATGAGAGCATCATAATAAATTTTGGCACTCCTATTATTTTAGATAATGCTCTTACTTTTATAGGTGCTAATACAACTGATTGGGTAAATAGTAATGGAATATTTTTGAGCACTTCATTCAACTATTACCCTCAAGGTAATTTATTGATTGAGTCAACTAAGAAGAATATGATTAGAATCATCAAGAGCACCTTAGAGCATAATTAGAGGGCTTGGCACACCAAACTAAAGATAGCCTTGTGGGCTAATAGGATAACTCCCAAGAGGTCAATAGGGAATTATCCTTTTGTATTTATCTATAGAAGAGAGGCTAGATTATCTATTTCTCAAGAGTTTCCTACCTTAGAATTATCACATCAGTTAGAGTTGCTTGAAAACACTCCAATGCTGGTGATATTGACATAATTAATGGACTTGAAAGAAATTAGAGAGAAATCTCATCAAGCTATGGAGCATCACTAAGTACTGATGAAGAGGTCTTTTGACAAGAAGGCAACTCTAATATCATTTCAATAAGGTGACATAGTGTTGAATTGGGATGAACATAGAGAAAAACTAGGGAGGAATACCAAATTTGATACCCTATGGAGTGGACCATATGTCATCCTCAAGTACAAGTAAATAAATTCTTTCTAGTTATTAAGGATGAATGAAGAAGAGCTACCAATCGCTATGGATGGGATACATTTGAAACCTTATTATTGAGTGGTAAAGTTTAGTTTTATAAATAGTACATTAGGTGTGTATTTTGTGATCCCTAAATGTTCTAGTTTAAAATATGTTTATTTGTACTTTGTGTTTTGTCCTTGTTGTTTCATGTTGTTATGTATTGTTAAAGGTATTTATGTGTCAAACCTATTGTACATGTGACTCCATATCCCAATGGATAGGATTAGGCAACTAGTCATGGCATAGAAGTCATGCCACCCTTGGTAAATTGATAAGAATGTTGACCATTTATACCACAAGTTAAAATGGATCAACCACCCTATAGTCAAAATATTAAATAGGGGTTGATTATAATGTCATAGGGTGTGTTGTAGTTCATTTTATTTCATTTCATATGCCATTCTAGTTTTGGTCATTGTCTAGTTTAATCCTTGTGTCATTTGATATATTAGGGGTCATTTTAGAGTCATATATGAAAGTGGTAGGTTTTCACAGTGTTTAAGTAGTCAAAACATGGAACAAGTTTAGACAGGCCTCAAAAGTTCATTCAAACTTTCAAAGATAAGGTGACAGTTGCTAGAATAAATCTAGAAGAACCTATGGACTTAAAGACTTGTTTGTTTTTTGGCTAAGTTTTGGGGACTTGTCAGGGAAATTATCTGAGAAAATTTCCCAAAGATAGAATTCTTTTATACATTTTGTCTATGGAAAAAAAATTAAATGAAAATTATTTCATACATTTTATCTAAAACAAAAACCCTAAAGACCCAAGTCTCTCAGACAAATTATCCAATACAGAAGATAAGGACATACTATTTTGGGAGAAATGTTTGAAACATAAGTCACAAAAAAGGTATAATTCCTTTAGACAAAGTGTTTGAGAAAAATAGTCCAAGACAAATTAATTAATGCAAAAAGTTCAAAGCCATCAATCTTGTAGGGAAATTTTTTCAAAGACAAAGATCTCAAGGAAATTACTTGCAACAAAATCTCTAATAGAATTAAATTATTTCAAAAAAATTGATCTAGCAGAGAGTATGACATTTTTGCAAACATCAAATATGAGCCCAAGTAAAAAATCATTGGATTAAAAAAATAATGATCATGTAGATGTCATTGATGGTCTCACACACATCATTAATGGTCTCACAAACATCAAAATAAAGCTAAGGCAAACAAACTTTGGGGTTTAGAAAGTGATTGTCGCACAAATGTCATTGATGGTCTCATGGATGTCATTGATGATCATGTATATGTCACATTTATGTCATGGAAAATAATCATGGGAGTTCAAATTTCATGGTCAGATGGACATAGAATATGATTGTACAGACATCAAATGATGGGAATACAAACTCAAATTTCAGCCATGGTAAATAGCCATTCGAGTTCAAACAGTGGGTCCCAATAGATCAACAATTAGTATCCATCAAATACCAAGATTAATGGAGTAGATGATTTGATAGTATCAATGGGCCCAAAGATCTATGGTGCACATTTGATCATGTAAAAGTATATCGATGGTGCAAACAAAGTCAAAATGTCAATGAATCTTAGGATTGAATCATGTTCAAGTAACCAAATCATGATCTATGACTCATGCTCAATCTCATAAATGGATACAATGGTGTGAGTGAGATTCAAAGTCCAAGGATTTAAAATCAATTGTAATGTTTCCAACTATCATAATCCTAGGACTTTAGATCAATGATTAATGACCAACATTAAAGGTCAAGGCAAAGAGGCTCTAGCGGAGATAGGTCAAATTTGATTAGATTCTAGATCCATAAAATGAGACTACATGTCTAAGAGATGATAAAGCAAATTCTATAATGGAGCAAACAACTTAGCAAGGGGAATGCCACATGAACAACTATGTAGGATCAAAGGACTTTATATCAAAGTGAGCTCTTCGAACTCATATGCCATCATGAAAGCTCGGTCAAGGTCCAAGATGAACAGTGACTTCCATATGTAAATAATGAATTATAAAGAATTAATCAATGATTATAAATGGTGAATGCAAGTGTCTAAAAGATAGCTAATAGTTAGGATAAGATATTATGATTATCATAGTATGTTTCAACCTTTTTCAAGTAATACATATATGTTGACTCTCTCAAATTTAGTTTCAAATGCTCAAGAGATCACCCATGATAAAAAGCCATTTCTTGTGCATAGAAAAGGGAGATTTGTGCCACATTTTAGGAGTTATATGTTTTAAGAGCCATTTTTCACATTAAACCTTGCATGGTCTATTTTTTAATTTGTCTTGTTGTAAGTGTAACTACTCCTATTAATTGGATATGTTTTTTAGTGACTTTTGAACTTCATTCTTTTCTCCTCTCTCTGAAGTTCTATAAGTAGCTACCATTTTGGCCTTTGTAATCTAATACCACACAATGTATGGTAAATCCCTACTATAATGATGTCATATTTTAACTTTGAACATTAATGCAAATATATTTTTGAGTTCTTGAATAATTGTCTAAGTTTGCAAGTGGTCTATGGTGATGAGAAGTGATCATTCTCTATCCTTCCTTTATCCTTTCATATTTGAATAAGAGTTCCTATTCTAATAGGTCATATAGATTGTAGTCTAGTGTGTTAATCTCTTTCAAGTGTATGATTTCCCTTGGAGTGTGAAATCTTCCATCTAGTTCATTTACTTTATGTTGCTACCCACATCTCACCTCTATATTGAAATACTCATGTTAGAACCCATTAAGACTTAAAGACTAGTTTATATACCTTGTTTCATCATGGTAGAAATATGATGGTTATGTGAAATACATTTTGGTGTATCACATTTTTTAGAATAGGTTATATTCATGTAATTTCTAACTCTTTTCCTCATAAATGAGCATTAGTTTAAGTGATAATCATTGCACAATACATTCAGGGAGCTATCCCTTAAATCTAAAGTCTCACTTCCACTATAAGTACACCCACATACCTAGAAGTGGTCCCATGTTGCCTAATTTTGGAAGAGTATTCAACACCTTCTTATAGGGTGCAAGATTTTGTGACAACACTTACCACACTAAAATTCCATCTAGACCACTCATCACTTTCTCAAAGTAAGAAAATGTTAATGATGATACATATTTACACACACTCTTTATATGAGCCCACATAAATCATCATCCTATCTAGAGTGTTATGGTTAAAAATGGGTCAAGTATTATTATGTTCAGTATCATACTTATACAACATATGGGGTATTTAGAGAAAGAAAAATCCCTTATATACATGGTTAGCGATGGTTTTGCTAGTCATGTTTAGAGCTCCATCAGGGAGACTATACTTCCACTACATATTGGACCAGCACATCTGGCCACTATATTCTTAGTAGTACCTAGTGTATACATATTTTAAATTTTATTAGGTAGGACAAAGATACAAAAACTATGAGACATCCCATCTAAAATGCATAAATGCTTAAAATATATACATGTAAATCAGGTGGTCACAGTTTAGGGTATCCCATATGATTATATTCTACCTATCCCATAGGTAGTTGCACCTTAATTACCTATTATAGTATAGTTACCAATTACAACACAATTATAAGTTATATCATAGCTATCAGTTACAAATTTGACCATAGTTTCTATTAGTACACCATGTATACATAATATTTTCAACTTTTATCAAATAATGACACTTTACATCTTGTAGGAACCCATTAAGACTCAATATCTCTAAGTGCATACCTTACAGGGTACAATGGGAAAGGTTTGGGCAAATCTTTGGTGCTTCATAGGATTATTGTCCCTTATTTTCACATTATTACCAATCCAACTAGATATTAAACCCATTCCCTAAGTTGTTATTCCTCCTTTGCACACTCCTCCAATCTTTTTCCTCTTTCCATCCCTCCTTTTCTTACCTTAATTACCTTTTGGACTATTAGTTGTATTAGGTAAAACATGGTCGACCCTATATATTTTAAAGGTATTTTTCAATTTTTTGGTTTGTTAGCCTTTAGGCCTACCTAGCTTAGACCTAGTGAATTATCCTAAAACACATACATGGTTGACCATGGTCAACCCTATATAGCTAACATATTTATAAGGATTTAAGGTGAGATCTTCCTATAATTACAAGATTATTTTTTATTTATTTCAATATACAATCAAGAGTTATTATTCACTCACTCTTCTTCACAATTTGATCTTCCACCATTCTACTTGAGGAGTCTTAGCTTAGGTTTATACTTAGAGAATCTAGTCTTGTGGATAAGTATTAGATTATTTGGCCTTTCTTAGTTATCCTTACAAACCACAACAAACTCTTTCCAAGCCCCTTTGGACAAGAGAGAGAGATTGAGTCTTGATAGGTTCACAATTAGGTAAGTATATTCTAACTTTGTTTTCCTCTCTTTAGTAGATAGAAGTAACATAAGTGTTGGCTCGAATAATATTAATCTTCACATTCCATGTACTAGTGTCTTATTCATACTTATCTTAATTTAGATTATATTAAACATGTTTTGATTGCTTTGCTAACCCATTTATTGTGCCACAAGCTTTGGTATGATCTAGATTAGATTTAATTTATTTTTTATTAGACATAGGTGAGATATTAAACCTAGGAATATTTTAGGGTTGTTACATGATTATGTTAGAATATAGGCTTTATAAACCTACCTCACATGGTTCATTATTATAAGTGATCCCCTAATCAGGTCTAATGGATCCCCATATTGTTCATGCTCATGCTTAACAAATATATTCCTAGTGGGAAGTGTAGGTATGCTCTAACTTCTTCAAGCTAAGATTGATTTATAGACATGATGTATTTATGATAACATAAATTATAGTGAAATTGGTATGAAACTAACCCTTAAAATATTTATTCAACTTTCTTTCATTCTTTTTAGCATTCTTTTTATCATATATCTATCATACTAGATCGACTCTATAGACCCAGTATCTAAATTATGTGCATGGGTTTTTAGGAATAGGCAATTAGATCAACTTAGATGACCCAATACAAGTTTTTAGACTTCCAAAATAATATTTCAACCCAATAAACCCTATGCACTTTTAGACATCTAGATTCAACTACTAGGTTAACCCTAGTCGACCCTGTACATTATAAGAACTCAACAACAAGATTCTACAAAGCTTGATTGACCTAGTCGACCCATTCAATAGAGTTTTCAAGTGTATTCCAAGGTTATTGATTATCAATATTCATTCATATCATCTTTGATCCACCAAGGTTCCTTTCTATCTCTCTGTCTCTTTCTTTTGTCTTTGCTTTCACAATTTGTAGTCTTCAAAACTGCCCCTACATAGTCTATTAGATTGACCATGTTCTATGTTCTATGTGTTATCTGAATATTTAGGTCAACCCTAGCTGACCCTATTCATTTTTAGACCTTGCTTTCATTGTACAAGTTCAACCCTATTGACCTTGTTCTTTATTTTGTGCATATAGTGTCAATACTATACCTTGTTTAAAGTTGGAAATAATCTCTATATGCTAGTAATTAGTTCACACCTTTTTTTCTTGTTACTTTTATGCTTAAAATAGTTCACATAGTCTAATTAGGGGGTTTTTAATTAATCATTTAGTTTTACTATTTTTATTGTATGCACACATAACCAAATCACATAATCTAAACAAGCATTTTAACATTTCTCTACCCAAGGCCAACCTACTTAGATCTCATCACCACGGGGGAAGATGACTTGATACTCTAGTCAAGTATAAAGCATGTTTAATGGTATATTCTAGCTAAGCACCTAATACCCTTATCATTATGGTATATGAAGTGAGGGGGTAGGCCCTAATACCAAGCCTGTATCATTGCCATTATAGTCCCTTTCGGCCTAAACTACCTGAAACCATCCTTAGATTATTATCTAGTTCCTTTCTTATAACCAACTTCCCATCACATTTAAATTCATATTCTTAATAATCTAATAAATTTATTAGGTTGAACAATTATTTAGATATTTAATTTTCAAGTTGATTTTTTTCTCTTTGCTCAATTGTGTGTGCAAAAACTTGCATTAGCTAGCATTAATATAAGTTTTTTGTATTATGTGCCTCAATTATCTTGGCCAGTGTTGATCTAATTAATTGTTTGTTTCCATTCAACACTTACTTTCCTAGTTTAGTTGCAAATATTATCTCTTTTTAGTTCATAACTTGTTATCAACCTTCTCATTTTCTCTGTATATTGTACTAGGTCGACCTACTAGACCCTGTACCTTTTTTATCTTCTATGCACTATACTAGATCGACCTAGTCAACCCTATGCTACTTGAAGAACTTGTACTTATTTTATTACCTATGTTCACTATACTAGATCAACCCAATTGACCTTGTATAGTTTTTAGGCCCCATTTTCAATGCTAGGTCAACTCAATCGACACTGTACTATTTTCTATTTTCCTTGTTCATCAATCTAGTTCCCTATTTCTCTAGTTTTATATTCTATTCATCTCTCTTCAATTAGAATGAATTCCCCTATCAAAATATTCTTGGATACCTTAAATCAATTTAGATACTATATGGGGTGTTCATTTCTCCCTCTCTTTTCCTCCTAAGAGCACCATCACTCTTGGGGCACCTCTTCTCCTCCTTCATCCATGAAATGTAACATGGTGCAAATAACACATCAAGATGAAGTTAATGGATCTAGTCCTTTATTTAATTACCAAGATGCTTCTCATCTTCAAAATCTTCAAATTAATACGGGAGCAATTGATACATTTTTACTTTACAATCCCATTAGTAATCCTTCATCTAGTAACCCTCCCCCTAACACCAATTTGGGGAGTGCTCATACTAACACCAACCCACCCCCTAATACAACTCAAATTTTAGCCCAAGTTATCCAAAAAATGAACATAATACAAAATTATAATACCAACTAAATGATGCAATTTCAAAAGCATCTAATCAATGCAGCTAATCAACCTCTAACTATGCATCCTCAAGCTAATCCTAATTACATTCCTCTACCTCTTTAGGATGCCTTAGGAAATGTTATTCCTCAAACCATTCAAAATGATCCTTTATCTCCATTTATTATCCATTAATATTGTTAACATATATCCAACTATCAAATATGATGGGACTAAAGACCTTGCCTCATTTCTTAAAGCCTTTGACAACCTTTACAAAGTGTGGATCCAAACTAATACCTTTTGCCTCAACTAAACTCTTAGTCAAAAAATTTAACAGTGATGTATTAGAATGGTATAATCAACTACCCTAACATTCTATTTGGAAACTTGAAGATTTGGTTAATCCTTTAGTTAAAGAGTTTCAACACAATGACCTTCCCAAAAATTGTCTTAGCCACTTTATCAATTCTAAGCAATCTCCCACTAAATCAACTCATGTCTTTATCAAAATATGGAAATCATTGGCCCATAAATCTAACCATAACATGACTGATGATAACTTATTTAAACTCTTTATCATTGCTTTAACTTCCACTCTCCAATGTAAGGTTATAACCTTTTCTCCTCAAACACTTGATGAAGATCTTGATCAAGCTAAACATCAAGACTATCTCATGAATAAATTTAAACTTAATCCTAAAATTATTAAAGTATCTTTCCAAAAATCTAATACTATCACTATTAATACTCCACCAACCAAACTAGGAGTTGCCAAAAATAATGTTCCTTCACCTTCTCATACACCTCTTTCAGTTCAAAAAGTGAAACAATTTTTACTGCCCTTAAAACCTTTCATCTATCCCAATGTTCCTCTTAAGTGGTATGACCCCAACCTATTTCATTGGTTTCATGCTGACATTAGGCATTCTCACAAATATTGTAGATGGCTCACTAAATTTGTTGTCTCTTATGTGCTTGGTGATTCATTAAATCATGAATCTAAAATCAATCTTAGTCATCAAGAATACACCGTAGCTTTTTAAAAATGACAAACTTCTAAAGATTTTACTTCAAATAACCAAAAATCTTCTTTCAATAATCAACCCAATACCAAGGATGTTTATGATATTGATTCTAATTATGACCAATACTTTAACAATTATCAATATGTCAACACTACTAAGGTCAATTATCATCATAAACCAACTCATAAAGATCTCATTACCAAGCCTAAGAATCCATATTTAGAGGTATAACTTCTTAAAGATACTACCACTACTAATCCTGATTCAAAAGCACCTAAGGAAAAACTTCCTCCTTCTAATCCTCCAACTTCAACCATTATTCCAAAGTCTAATTTACCTCCTAAACCTTGTGTTGGTTCTTTTAAATCTCATTGAAACTTTCTCGAAGAACTCAATTCTATGCCTTGTAATATTCCACTTATGGAGTTGGTTTACACATCACCCTATCATTGTAAATTCCTTATGCAACAACTTCAAGAAACTAAAGATCCTTCTTCCATAGATGGAGAACCACCTTCTATAGATTATCAACCTACTAACATAAATATCATTGAAACTATGTGTCCTCCTTCCAAACCTTCTATTGAATTCTTTGAAGAGGAAATTATCAATGACAAAATTCTTTTTCATGCTGATGATCCACCACTCTTTATCAAAGTATCCATTAATTCCACTCTTATTCAAAAATTTCTAGTTGATGAAGGTTCTGGTATTAATGTGACACATTTATGGCTTATACAACAACTTGGTTATAACAAAGACAATCTTAATAAAACCCTTCTTATTTATCATGGTTTTGATAAGACTAATGAAAATCCACTTGTTTGTATTTGGCTTCCATTAACCATTGGACCTAAAACACTTCAAACCAAGCTTATGGTCCTTGATCTTCCTTTATCTTACACCATACTTCTTGGTCATCCATAGAATCATCAAATAATGGCCATTGCTTCTTCTAGTAGTCAATGTATTAAATTCTTACATAATAAAAAATGGTATAAGCATGAAGATGATACCAACCCATGGAGCATTTATCTTCCCAATCCTAAATAAAAATATCGTATTCTTACCATTCCTAAAATCACTAGTATGCATTTACCTAATTTCATCAACATAAATATTGATTTACAAATTACTCTTGAGGATTCTAATGATGATGAGCCCAATGAGTTTCAAAATACTTACAATACCACTAAGTTACCTCCCTACATTTTTTAATGGCTTCCTCTTTCTCTCTTACCAAGAGACCACACTATTCCTCTTATTGGTGAGATTACCAATTTTCTCCCTCCATGTAATGCTCATGAGCCTTATTTATCTGAAAATGAGTTCACTTAAAATGATTTAAGAGTGGATAAATTATTTCAAGTTCTTCTCATCATGTCTCCTCATACATTAAATAATATTGGGTTTTCATCCTCTGAAACTTCCTTGGATTCTCAATCATGTACAATTTTTCCAACATATAACAAAAACTATATCATATCCCAATACCAATCTAGAGACTTGGATGTCCAACATTATCCAAAAACCTTATCCCACATCCATGCTTTTAATCAATATGTTTATACCATTTTTGTGGATCATACCTTAGATCCTAAAGGTCATGTGCCTCCTTCCAATCTTCCTCTTATTGATACTCCTTGGATGGTAGAACAAATTATGCCTTCTAAATATTCATAAATTCCTACACATCCTTTACCACCTATCAAACCAATCATTTCATTTGATCCTTCTCCCATCATTGAACCCATACACACTAATCTCTTCTACTCCCAAAATTACACTAGATGCCAAGGCAACTAATGTTTGCCACACATTCTGAGTTTGATCACCATGGAAATCAAATTTTAGATCTTGAAGTAACTATTGAGTATTATTCTCCTCTTCATACCTTGATTAGTGATGAAGCTATCTTTGAGTTACTTTATTCCCAAGAATCTTAATTTCCTTGGTAGCAACATAAGCTTGTAAATTTCAAAGCTAAAACTCCTTGCTTCAACAACTTTGATTCTAGCATTGATCCTAAAAAAATACAATTTATACCTTACCCAATGCCCTATACCACTTTAAAGATGGAAATGCCATGCTTTTTGAATAAATTACTTGCATCAAATATGGTACTCCATCTTGTCCTTGACCAATTATAGTTTCTTGAGAGCTTTCACCTACTAAACATGATAATTTTATCTTATTCTTCAAGAAATATTGGGAGGGTTTCTCTTGGTCCCATGAAGACATGCCTAGAATTTACCCTAGTATTATGGTGCATAACATCATTACTTATCCTCATGCTAAGTTTGTGCATCAAAAACAATAAATTTTTTTCTTGAACTTTCAACTTTATGTCATAAGGAAATCATCAAATTACTTGATGCTAAATTTATCAAACCAGTGGATTATTCCAAATGGGTTTCCAACATTGCTCCCATTCAAAAGAAGGTCACTATGGTCATAAACATTTTTATTGATTTTTGAAATCTTAATATTATTTTTCCCAAGTACAACTTCCCTTTACCTTCAATATATGCCATCGTTGATTCCATATCTAATTATAAAATGTTATATCTTAGGGATGGCTTCTCAGGATACAATATGATTCATATTGCCTTCAAAGACCAACATAAGACTAATTTCATCACAGAAAGGGGTACCTATTGCTATGTCAAAATGCACTTCAGCCTCAAAAATAATGGAGCAACTTACCATTGATCGATGACTCACATCTTTCATGATCTCATTTACAAAATTGTTGAAACCTATATGGATGATCTCATTATTAAATATAAACATCATAAGAATCATCTTTCTGATCTTGCTATCATCTTTGACCATATTCTTAAATATGAATAAAGATTTAATCCTTACAAATGTATTTTTTGAGTCACATCTAGAAAATTTTTAGGATTCTTAGTCTTTCTCTGTAACATTGATGTTGATCCTCCCAAGATTAGTGTTATCATCAACATGACCATTCTTCATTTTATTCCTAACATTCTTAATCATTTAAACAAAATTTAGGAAATTAGATGATTTATCCCCAAAATGGCATATCAAATTCACTCCTTTAATTCCCTTCTTAAGAAAGGTATTGCTTTAGAATGGATGGATCCATGTCAAAAATCCTTTGATAACATGAAAGAGTAATTGCTTCATCCACCTACGCTTCATCCTCCTTCCAAAGTTAAAAATTTAATTCTATATACTTCTTCCACACCTATTTTAGTTGGATCAATGCTTGAACAACAACATGATATGGGAAGAGAGTATGCTATCTAGTATATCAGCCTAAGCCTCATTGATTATAAAACATGTTATACCAAAATTGAGCATGATTGCCTCACCATCTATTTTGTAGCTGAAAATCTCTACCTTTATATGATTTACCAAACTACTTATGTCATTATTCATTCTGACCCCCTTCATAATTTCTTCTCCAAAGTATTTCTTTCTAGAGATAGAATTAGTAAATGCATGGTCCTCCTTATGAAATTTGATCTCTATATCATCACTCAAAAAATTGTCAAAGGGCAAATCATAGCTGATCAACTTGCCACAACTTGCTTTTCTATTTCATCCACATCAAGTTCTTTATGATTGTTCTTTTCTTATACAAATAAGAAAATTCCCATCTTCTATTGAACTATTAGATTCACTTATCTATCATATTGAGGATGTTACCATTCGACAAAGCCCGTGGTACTAATACATCATTCAATTCCTACAACATCAAACTTATCCTCCTAATTTAGACTTTTGTTAAAAGATATTCATTCATAAACAATCTTTTAAATATGTATTTTGACATAACATCCTTTATTATCACAATGTTGAAGGTACCTTGCTTGATTGTGTTATGCAATATGAGGTCCCTCCTCATCTCGAATAAGAACATGGGGGAATTTATGGTGGCCACTATAACGAAAATGCTACAACACACAAATGCCTACATATGGGTTAAGTTTGGCCTACTCTTGAAAATGATGTAATTAAATATGATAAAAAGTTTAATCCTTGTCAATTTCACAATGATCTAATCCATTCACATCTAACCACAATTCAAAATATCAAATCTCCTTGGCTATTTTCCACATGGGTGTTTGATCTCATTGGTAAACTTCCTCACTCCCATAATGGATATGTCTTTATCATCACCACTACCGAATACTTTACCAAGTGGGTAGAAAGTATACCTCTTATTAACATCATTGGTCCTATCATTTATAAATTTATTCTCAATCAAATCATTTTAAACTTTGGAATTCCCCATACATCATTTAAAACAATGGTGGTAACTTAAAAAATAAACATGTTAAATAACTTTGCAATAAATTCAAAATCAATTACACATTTTCCATGCTTTATCATATGTAATATAATGATCAAGTTGAGGCTAGTAATAAAATTCTCAACAAAATACTTCAAAATATAACTCAATAAACTGAAACAAATTGGGATCTTCATATTTACCTTATACTTTGGGCCTATTGGACTAGCATATGTACTACGACTGGGGCAACTCCATATTCACTAGTCTATGGTTCTGAGTTAGTCCTTCTTTTAGAAGTTGAGCTTCCCTCTCTTTTTCAATGTCTTCATGGTATTATTCTCAATGAATAATTATGTGAATCTCATCTTCATGCCCTTGATCTACTTGATGAACAACATCTTTCCATCTTACAACGTAACTGCCAATACAAGGCTCGCATTGCCTAATAACATAACAAATGTGTTAAAGTTTGCACATTTAATATTGGTGATTCTATCCTTAAATGAGACTACACCCATGATAAATAAGGTAAATACACCCAAAAATGGTGGGGCCCATATTTAGTCAAAGATATTCTTGGTCCAAGTATCTACCATCTTAAAACCAATGAAGGCCATACTTTTAAAGAGCCCACCAATGCACAATTTCTCAAAAAGTACTTTGCCTTAAACATTTCCTTCTTTTCATGTTTTCTATATATCTATTTCTAACACTTTTTGTAGGTTACTTAAGCATGGGTCTCTCCATCTGTATCAAGTTTCCTTCCTTTCACAAACCTTTAGTCCTCCTCTTTGGTCTTTTGATTTCTTGATGTACCATAGTCTTCATTATCTTCTTGAATTTTCTCTTTTTTTCATACTCCTTGGGTTTTTATTTTGTGAGTTGCTTCGTAAGACCATGGATAGGACCTAAAATTCCTCACAAAACCACCATATTTTACTTATTTTTCTCACACTTTTTGTTTTTTAGTTTTGTTTTGGTATCCATAGGTTTTTATTTTATGATTTGCTTTGTAATACCATGGATAGGACCCAACGCCCCTCACAAAACTACCATCTTTTACTTATTTATTTCCCTTATTATCTTTCACTTTATTGTTGGCACCCTCGTGGGTTTCTCTTTTATGAAGTTGTAGTGTAAGACCATGGATAGGACCCAACCCTCCTCATAAAATTATCATCTTTCCATCTTTTAATATCTTTGTTCTTAAACTTTAGCTTTTGCTTCTTTTGTTAGATGGAATCTACACAACAATTTATGTTAGAATGTTTTTCTCCATTTCCTTCATTATTATGATAAAGAATCACACTTTCCTATCATTGTATCCATTTTTTCCCTATCACATTTTTTGAAATTTGAAGTAATTTAAATTGTTCCTGTATCATTCCTCTTGATTTCCTTTCTTTTCACTCCAAATTGGTTAAAACAAAGTCAAAGTCAAGATAAAACCTTTATTTCACTTAGATTTATGAGACTCTTAGACCCCATGCTCTTTGAAGTTATCTCTTCTAGAAACCTTGTCCCAAGTATTCAAATGAAAGTCATCTTTAGCACCCATGTTTGGCTTTCTAAATTTGCATGGAAGAGGAATTAAAAAATCCATCAAGAAAGTTAAAATCCAAATCATTTAAATCAAAAGGCAATGCTATCTAAAAGGCAACATACAAATCACAAAATTTAAATTCACACCAAAGATGTGATTATAAACACATATCTTATATATAATTTAAGGTCAAACTCCATTGTTGGCCTCACATAGAGCCTAGGTCCTTTGGGGTGCAATAAGTCAGTACATTGGAATATGGGAATTCAAAAAACTCTATGGTACTACCTAATTTCTCATGTAAGCACCCAATCTTTTTAGTAGACTAATAACTCTATAAGGGGTCCTGAGGAATGGGAAACATGTTGTGGGTTGGTAGGTCCATTTTAATTTTCATGCATATAGCCTTCATGGGATAATATTTATACTCCATTTGTTTACCTAAGACTGGTGTATCTAAGAGAAGTTCTTCATATTCTTTAAAGTAAAAAGTCCTCTTGTTTTGATAAACCTAATTTGAATGTCTTGATTTCGATAAAGAGTTCATCTACCTTGGGTTTTCCTTCATTCTCCCCTCCACCCATTTCATTTTCCCCCTTAATAGACAAATCATGATTCCAAATTTGTTTTCCCTTCTTCTTTACTTCTTCTTCATCTTTTAAAAACATGCCATCACTACTTTATTTTATTTTTATCTATCCTTAGAATGAAACAACATGTTTGAGAAACTTTGGATTCTTATTTCTTTATACATGATATTACATTCCTAGACTTACTTTACTTTCCTTTTACCATTTATCATTGTTTTACTTTCCTACTATTACAAACACTTGAATTCATACATTTTTTCCATTATTGAGTGAGGTTGGCTTGTTACTTCTCACTCGATGATGTTGTTTTCCATTGTATGCACCTTTTTCATTGTTGATTGAGATAAGGATTATTATTGCTCACTCACTAATGTTGTTTTACCATTTTGTTTCTTATTTTACCATTGATTTATTTTTATTACAATCTTGTTTGACATGTATCCTTGGTTTGACTTGGTAAGTTTGTCTTTCTTACTTAAGGGTAGTTTGTTTGAGTTTTTCAATCTTTAGTAGCCTTGGATTTTTGATTACCCAATTTACTCTTTTTATTTGGCTTGGTCATTTCATCTAACATAGCACTTGTCACCCCATCTTACCCAATTCCCAAGTACATCCCATCCTCATAGCACTAGCTATATGGGCTTTTCTTTCATTTGTTTATTTTTGTTCTTTAGTTTTATTTTCTTGGATTTGTTGAAAGTAGTCTCTATGACCTCCATAATCAAAACTAACAACACAAAAGACAAACATCCCACAATAAAGGTAAGTCAAGGTATGTATTTGTAGACACCAAAATTGTGTCTACTCCTTGGTCGACTCCCCCCTTGGTCCCCTTGGTCCACTTCTAAACATTCCTAACCCACACACTTATTAATTTAAAATAATTACATATTTTAAATTAATAACATCACCCTTGACACCTCACCCATGACACATCACCCTTGACATCACCCTTGGATTCCTCACCCTTAGATACCCTCATTTATCACCCTATGACTAATCAATCCAACTCTCCCACTAATCCTCACACCTATTAAACCTGCCTTCGACCGTTTAACCATGACCACTGAACTTGGTAGATGGAGGAATGGGCAAAAGGCTAAAAATATGGTATGCATCAGGTATGCATTATCTATTTCTCTTTCTTTAAGTCATTATTATTTCTCTTTATCCAACATTCTTGTATCAACAAGTGGATTGTCATCCCTCAAGGAAGTCTTTGCACTTCTGGGACTGAGCTTTTGCTTGGCAGTCCACCATATATCTATCTAACATTTTTTGTGTTTAAGTCTCTTTCTCCCTATAGGTGTCATCCTCCACAGCCAAAGAGGAGCTCCTTCAATCATCTAGATACGGTGCGCAACTTCATCTAGGTATCACCTAACCCCTGACCATTTTATCTCAAGTTTCTTATTTCCTCTGATTGTAGAAAAGTGAAAAACTTGTAGAAACATTCTGGCACGCCTGGTGGGACCCTAGAGTTTTCCTTGGATTCATTTCTCCTAAAAGGCAAAACATTCATATAGGTGCATTAGATCTCTTCTTGCATCCTTCTTCTATCTCTTTATTTTGAAATGAAACCATAAGCACAAGTTAAAAAGAACCACTTTCTTTTTCCTCTTGTCACCTTTCCTCTTGCATCTTAGAGTAGTGAAATTCATACTCTTAACCTTTTCTCAACTTTTTTGCATTTGAACAAAACATTTCAATTTGGGCTTAAAATCTATTGCATCTCATTCCTACTTGAATGCATTCTTAGCTCATCTAGTAACTTAAAAATGCATTATGAATAAAGCGTCGTCCACTTATGTTACACAACCTGACCACATTCACAAAATCAAACATCTAAACATACCTGAGACAAGGCCCGACTAGGATTTCATCACCTAGCAGATACCTTACCCTTCTTGGTAATCCTACTTGGACTTCACTACCAAGGGGAGAACCCACTCTGTTCTCTAGCAGAGTATAAATTCTAGGGGAAGTATATATTGGCTAAGCAACCCAGCTAGGCTCTGGGTTCATGAAGTGAGGGGAGCAAGCTCCTAACACTAGGCCACGTACGGAACTTAATATAGATTTTGAGCACTAAAACTAACCTGAAACCAGCCTTAAACTACTTCTTTTAGTACCCATTCTAAAAGCCCAACTTCCCAAACACACTCTTCTAAGGCATAAGCCAACACGATTCTAAAATTTATTCTTAGGAATTAACGTTTAGTGGCTGCTTGTATTCATCTATTTTTCTATCTGTATCTGATTTATTGAGCTGGTAAGGTCACATTCTAAGATCTAAAAATAACTCAGACTTTCTTCTTTCTTCCAAACACTTTCAATTTTTTGAGTTTCTAGAAACACACAGTAACCGACATCGGTTTTTCCACCGACATCAACAACTATCTTCACCAACATCGGTTATCTAACCGACATCAGCAATTTACTTCACTGACATCAGTTCTTCTACCAACGTCGATCACTATCAAAAATCTTTCTTCTCAAATAGCAAGCTAAAAACTTGACTCTTTTGCTGTCAAAAACACATTCTGAGTTTCTGAAATTGAAAAAAACACAGTTTCTAGAACCTAACCTTTTTTTGCCTTGAATGGTTTTGACACGTAGTCAAACCAAAACTCTTGTTGACCATGCAAGGCAACAACCACTGCCGCCTTCGCCTTCTATATCAAGTCCCCAAATGGAGTATAATTCAGAAACTAAGAGTACTCTTATCCGACCAACCCCAGCTCAACATCCAATCATTCCCAAAGGGGACCAAGACTTTGAGAGGTTCCTTGACATTAATGTCAAGGCTCTTTAGCACTATCTTGCAAGAAGTCAAACGTGAGATCCTTCAGGTAACCCAGTGTATGGGATGCCAACTTCCTTAGTCAAAACAACAAACATATCAACAGTGTCCGTAACCCAACCCATAGACACCCAGGCCATTGCCTCAACTAACAACCGAGCCATGACCAATCTTCAAAGTGTGGCCTCTCCTTCTATTTCTAGACTTACCTCGATTGGGGTTTTTGTACCCCCTCAACTATAAGCCATTCAACAAAGTTCTACACCATTCCAAGACTTAATCATCTCCATCCCACCTACTCTTGCACCTATAAACACAAGAGTAACTACCTACCCTTTGGCTAGTGTTTCGACCATCCAACCACCTTTGGCGACATCAAGCCAAGTTGTGCCTTCTAGCTTTATGACACAACCACCCTTGACTTCAACATCAGTCCCTATGACTAGTTACCAATATGTTGCACCTATACAAGCACAACCAACTATGTCATATGCTCCTCCTAACACCTTCCATATTCCTTACAACCTAGGGGGCACCCCACCTACAAATCCATCAACCGATCTAATCAAGATGTTGATGGATAGGATGTCTAACCTTGAGACATCCATTTTTGGTTCAAGAAATGTTCTCTCATATGAACAAATCTGTAATGAACCCATTCATCTTTCAATCCCAATCTGACCATATCTTAGTCAGTGGGAACTTCCCAAGTTTACTCACTTTTAGAGTAAAGAGGACCCATATCAACATCTACGAGCGTTTAGACACGCTTGTTACCTTATAGCACATGACGATGGTTTGTTACTACGCACATTTCCTATGTCACTTTCTAGCGCTGCCCTCGATTGGTATAGTTCTATTACCAGTCATTCTATCTTTTCCTTCACTCAACTAGCTCAACTATTTCTTGACCACTTTTCAATCAACATAACTAAAAAGGTCTCCATGACAGACCTATATTCTATCAAACAATTTGATGATGAATCAATAGCTGATTTCGTTGCTCGATGGAGAAGTTTAATCAACCAACTCTCCTTTTCTTTACCTCAATCTGAGCTCATTGAGCTCTTTTCACAAGCATGTGCTAAACACATCTCATCTACTTTGTGGGTCCAAACATTCCACACATTTGATGAAGCTTTCACTAGGGCTAGGAAGCTTAAACTCTGTGTTGTTGAGGAAAATAAAGTCAAATTGCATAATAAAAACCCCAACACAAAATCAAATGACCCTTCATCCAAATCTTCTTCCTCCAATTCCAAATCTAAGGGATTAGCAAATGCTATGGTACTCAGATCATCTTCATCAACCACAATTAATCAATATGAACCTTCCACATCTCAAAGCATTACACGACAATTCCAACAACGATACATACAGTGTCAATATACTCCAATAGGATAATCATACGCGTCTGTGTTGGATAAACTCATCAAACAGGGAATCCTCAACCTCCCCCAAATTTGACCACCACCTCAATTCGACCCCTCAAAACTTTTTCCTGCATGGTATAGGGAAAATGACCACCATGTCAAAGGCCATGACATAAACAACTGCAAAACCTTCAAAAGCATTGTCCAAGACATGATAGATAAAGGTGATCTTGTCTTGGATAACCCAAATGTGCCACCTAACCAGAACATAGACATCTTTAGACAACCTTTCCCTAACCATCCCCCTAGTCAAAATAACATTCAGACCATGGCCGATGACCCCCAAGAGCGTAATATATGCATAGTTAAAACGGTTTTGCCTTCCATCCTTAACAACCTCTTCCACAAACTGAAGAGGTTAGTCGACCTATCCCTCCACCACAGGTAAAATAACCTTCTTCTCCTATTTGTCCACCATAGGTAGAAGATCCTTCTTCTCCTAATAGTCCTCCATCTACCCCTCTTATATTGGAGGATGCTTTAACCATACCAACGCCACTAGCCCCACCTTCATCCTTCCTATTACCAATAGAGGACCATACCTTTCCTGCTCTTCAACCGCAAGTAGAAGGTACAATCATCCCCACCCTCTATCCTCTTGAGGAGTCACATTCTCTAATTCCTTCTCCACCAAGAGAAGAACTTATCTCTTCACCTACTTCAACCAAAGATGATCTAGTAATGGCTCTATCATGCCTTTTGCTTGAGATCGCTGCATCTAACACATTTCTGGTCTCACAACCACCCACATCTTCTAAAAAACCAAAGCATCATCTAACATCTTCAAAACCATTCTCTCGATTGGCTGAGAACTTAGGATTTCTCCATTCGAGGAACTTAGAGCATGAGGCATTATGGGAATGACTTAAAGCTCCTTATCTTACACTTCCCATCTCATCTCGCACTGACGACCCTCCTTCGACAAAATATCCCAAAGTCACCAACAAGGACCAGGCTTCTACTTCCAAATCTTTAGGAGCTCAACCTTCCACTTCTCAACCTAAACCCTCACAAATATCAACTATACCGAAACAGGTTAAATCCCTCGGTGTTCACCCCATACCTAACCTCACACACCCACAAGTGAAAGTAGACTTAAATATTGTCTCCCATAATAATGGTCCTCAAACCAAGCTACAGAAGGCCACTAAACCATGACAAAGAATTCCTCACCCACCATCACCATTGCCCTCCATTTTGGGCCCTCATCCTTCTACCTTAATAGGAGTGCTCCCTACTCTGACACCTAACAAGAACAAATTGCCTCCCCTATTACCTTTACCTATCAAAAATATACCTCTTTTGAAAAATTTGACACCCCTCGCAAATAAAGTGTCGTCTACTCGAGTGGCCGCACCACCAACCCAAAAAGTGGTACGGAAATCTCCCTTAACAACTCCCAAACAAAAGTCATCAACACCTAGTGCATCAACAAGCACAGACCCATTAATGGGTTCATATGCTTTGATACTACGCTAACTTTTGCAAACTTCTAGCATCACTCTTCCACCTATTAAACCATTTCAACCTCTTGGACCAAAACCATTATGGTTCGATGACACTAGAATTTGCCTATATCATCGCACACCTGGACATGACACTAAAAATTGTTGTGCCCTCAAAGTTTTCATTCGCTAATACATGGAAAAAGACACCCTTCTTATTGAGGATACTTTCAACGAATCTCTAGCACCATCTAATGTCTCTCCAACCTCTCCACCTTCATCGGGATCTCATCATCAGACTATGGTCCCTTTACCTCCTTCGTCTCCTCTTTTTGAGATTAACACCATCAATGTGGCCACTAGGTCACAAACTTTAAAGGATAAAGCAAAAGAGAAAGCTATTATTCCTTGGACCTACCCATTTGTCAAACCTGCTCAATCACCCAAACCCAAGATTTCTATCTTGGGTGCATCCCAACCAACTTCTTCAAAGGCAATCTATGATTCTATGGTAAAACAGCTTCACCAAACTCCCATGAAGATGACTTTATATGACCTCATTCAAAGCTCTCCACAACACTGTCAAGCTTTAATCAAAGCTTTACAAGCAGCAGAGGTCCAACCTGAGGACCCCTAACCACTAGCTGGCTTAGTCCAATCATTACCCACCATCGCCTCTATTACCTTTAGTGATTTTGAAATTCCTACCTCCAACTTGGAAGATCAGGATGCTGCCCTTTTCATCATAGCTTACATTGATCAAACTCACATTAAGTGAGTTATGATTGATGGGGGCTCTAGCATCAATATCATTTCCACCCATGCCTTTGACCAATTAGCCCTCCCAAAGAATTGTGTGTCTAAGACTGATGCAATCCTTCAATCTTTTAATGACTCCACCGCCACTACCATTGGCACCATCGTCTTACATATTCGTGTTGGCCCACGAACAATCCCAGAGCTCTTCTACATCATCGAGGGAGAGTTCTAATACAACATGTTATTAGGATGACCTTGGATCTATGCCATGGCTTGTGTCCCTTCTACATTACACCGTTGTGTCAAATTTGAACATGACGGTCAAGTCCATGTCATTCCTATAGACCCTTCTCCTTTCAAGACATGCAACACAACTTATCGACCCAATGATGTTCTCATTCCTTTCAAGACAACGACCTAAACACTGCCTCCACCCGCATAAGCTTCAACAAGTATGCAAACGGCGGTTACACCTACACCACCTCCTCAAGTGACAACAAAAGACCTTATGGAAGATACCTTCAAACATCTTTCACTTGGGGAGTACCGTTTACTCACCTTAGACATGTTCTAGACTCCTCAAGAGTATGGACAACTTCATCACAATCCTAGCTATGACCATCACATCAGAATGGTCATCCCTTATGGACCTCCCAATATTCAAACAAATCTCATCTATGGAGGGCTAGATCGAGCTCCCACTAATGGGAATCCTCTTTCATCACCCCAACTATTTACGTCTGACTTGTCTTTTCTTAGCAAACCAAACTTTGCCCATACCTATCTTTATAGGTGTGCATGGAAAGGCTTTGGCTTTGGGCGCTACGAACAAGGCTCCCACCAGCCCGTCGAACCACCAAATGATGAGGCCATAAAGAATGCCAAGAAGTGACACAGCCTGGGTTTTGAAGAACCTATTGACACTTCTAACAACCCTTGCCCTGAACCTATCATGGAACAATCACCTCCAAACTTGCCTATTCCCCCATCTTCACCTATGGAGTCGGTGGTCTCCATCCCTTCTAGTTTTTTTTTTCCATAAATGCCATTCGCATGGAACCCCTAACCTATCAACTAGGTGGGGTATCCAGGTCTCTCCCTCTCATTTATCCAAACATGATAGATGATGAATCTGCTACCATCGACACTGTCTAATGCATAGATGATGATGCCATTCTCACCTACATGGGTGCAGATGACTCTTTCATCTAATGATCCCTTCCTCCAGAGATGCAGGTTATGTTAAATGAATTGACCATTGACATTAACCTTCCATATTTTGATGTTCCTCACATTTTAAAGATTGGTCAATCTTTAGATGCCCAGGAACAAATTGACTATACCAAATTCCTTTTAGACCATAGCAAAGACTTTGCTTGGACCTACAGCGATATGCCTGGCATCAACCCTAACATCATCATCCATAACATCGTCATAAACCCAGAAGCTAAGCCTATCAGGCAAAAACTTTGCAAAATGCATCCTCGCATTGCACTCCTTGTCAAAGAGGAGCTTCAATGCCTTCTTTCCATCTCCTTTATCCAACCCATTGATTATCCACAATGGGTGTCAAACATTGTCCCTGTCACTAAAGCAACTGGGGGGATTCGAATCTATACCGACTATCATGACCTTAACCTGGCTTGCCCAAAAGATGATTTTCCTCTACCCAACATCAACCAACTTGTTGATCTTACGGCCAGTCATGAGATGTTATCACTCATGGACGGGTTTTCAGGATATAACCAAATCTTGATTGCACCAGAAGATCAACACAAAACCACCTTCATCACCCCATGGGGGACTTTTTGATATAAGGTCATGCCTTTTGGCCTAAAGAATGCAAGTTCCGCATATCAACATGCCATGACTTACATCTTTCATGATCTCCTCCACAAAATCATGGAGGACTATGTGGATGACCTACTAGGCAAATCTAAACTCTGTCGTGACCATCTGACCATCCTTAAAATAATCTTCACTCACCTCCTCCAATACAATGTTTGACTTAATCCCAAGAAATGCATCTTTGGGGTTCTCTCAGGGAAGCTTTTGGGTTTCATCATTTCTCTTCATGGCATCAAGATTGATCCTGCTAAAATTTGAGCTATACTCAAGATGCCACCACCTACCAATCTAAAGCAACTTTATATCCTACAAGGGAAGCTTCAATCTATTCATCGCTTCATCTCACAGCTTTTCGATCGATGTCAACCCTTTCATCACCTCCTCAAGAAAGACATCTCCTTTAATTGGGATAAGAATTGTCAAGAGGCTTTTGAGGCTCTTAAACATTATCTTGTCTCTCCACTAGTCCTTATTCCACCTAAAGATGACCAACCTTTCTATCTTTACATCTCAGCAACAAATCATTCTTTAGGTGCCATGATCGCGCACCAAGATGAACAACATTGGGAGCAAGCGGTTTATTATATAAGCCGAACACTCATTGACTATGAAACTCGGTATACTCATACCGAAAAACTTTGCTTGGCATTAGTCTTTGCTACCACCAAACTCCATCATTATCTTCTCAATCACAAAACTTATGTCATCACCCACACTGACCCCCTCAAATACATGCATTCTAAGCCATACCAAAACCAACGTATGGCTAGTTGGCTCATGCTTCTTGCTGAGTTTGATTTAGAATTCATCCAAAAAAAGTCTATCAAGGGGCAAACAATCGCTGATCAACTAGCAGATGCCCCTCTACCTGACAACCAACCCTCTCATTGTGAATTTCCTGACGAATCTATCACCACATTATCCACCAATGACATATTCTATCAAATGACAATGTTCTTTAACGGATCCAAATGTCAACTCGGTGGGGGTGCGGGGGTCATTCTCATCCCTCACGATGGTGAGCCCATGCCTTTATCTTTTAAACATGACTTTGAATGTACCAATAATATGACTGAATATGAGGCCTTAATTTTGGGACTTCAGACCACCCTTTCCTTGGGCATCAAGATAATCAACATCTTTGGCGACTCACAACTAGTTGTTAATCAGGTTAACGATTCATACCTTTGTAAAAATAATAGTTTTGCAAAGCTAAAAACATCGTGTTGACACCCTGCTAGAATCTTTCAACCATTACCTCTTGTAAACTATTCCTC
This sequence comes from Torreya grandis, assembly GCA_037957365.1. NCBI lineage: Eukaryota > Viridiplantae > Streptophyta > Pinopsida > Cupressales > Taxaceae > Torreya > Torreya grandis. The sequence goes on along the minus strand of JARHVA010000325.1, from coordinate 2,526,963 downwards.
GATCTATGAATAAGTTTGTTGATACTATGGCTTCTCTCACCTCACGCATCCCATCCTCATCATCTTCATAAAAAAATTGTGTCATGGTACATCATTTGGCATTGCCATCATATATCTCCATTAACATCAACCTCGTCAGCACCATTGACTCTAATCCATAGGATGTTTGGTATAAACAACTTGTGGACTCCTTAACCTTTTCTACCATTCCTCCTGACCTCTCTAGCAATGCACGATGGGCTTTTATCAAGAGTTCCACTCGATATACCATGCTAGGGGGTCTTCTCTACAAAAGAGGTTTTGATGGCCTCTTTCTTCGATGTCTAACCTCCACTGAAATAAATCATGCCATTAAACAAGTCCATGATGGGATTTGTGGTGGACATTTTAGTGGTAACTTGGTTGCCAAGCACATCCTTCGCCTGGGCTATTATTGGCCTACTCTTTATCAAGACTACAGTGATTATGTTCGGCATTGTATCAAATGACAACAACACGCTAACTTGCTTCATGTCCCTAGCCATGCTCTATAAGTCACTAAAGATTTTTGGCCCTTTTCATAATGGGGGTTAGATCTAATCAGTGAGATTAACCCTCATTCATCTCTCTGACATCAATCTATTATCACTGCGATCGAACACTTCACTAAATGGGTGGAAGCTATTCCCCTTGTCTCCACTAAAGCTGACAAAATCATCAACTTCATCAACACTCATATCATCTATCATTTCAATGTACCTCACAAAATCATCACCGATAATGGCAAATCATTCAAAAACAAAACTATCCAGAAACTTTGTAACTCATTTGGCATTAAGCTCAGCTTCTCCTCACCTTACTACCCACAAGTAAATGGGCAGGCCGAGGCTTCCAACAAAATATTAACCAAAATCCTAATGAAGGTGGTCAATGACACTGGAAGGGATTGACACATTCACGTTCCCTTCGCTTTATGGGCCTACCACACTAGCATCTGAACCCCTATAGGTGCTACACCTTTCTCTTTAGTGTATGAAACTGAGGTTGTCTTGCCTCTTGAAGTATAAATACCTTCTCTACACATCTCTTTGCATGACATACTTTATAATGATGACTTTCATCAAGATCGATTAGCTCAACTCGAGTTACTTGATGAATGTCATCTTGTTGCCCTTAACCATCTCCATATCTACAAAAATTGCATCAAATGTGTCTATAACAAAGATCTGAGAGAACGAGATTTCAAAATTGGAGACCTCATCCTCAAATAAAACCAACACGAGACCAATATGGAGAGAAGTAAACGAGGTAAGTTTTCTCCTAATTGGCTCAGACCTTATATCATAACGCACAAGTATGGGTTAGGGATTATCGTCTGTCTTCTCTTGAAGGCCAGCTAGAACCTGAGCCCCTTAATGCCTTGCACCTACGACCATTTTATTGTTAATCAAGTAATCATTCACTTGATGTTTAGTTTGAGCTCATCCCTTAAGCAATCCCCATCATCTTCATTTCTATTCCTCTCAACCCTCAACCCTAAAAGCATTAGACAACCCTTTTGTCAAGCATGAATGCTTTATCCTAATAAAAGGGAAACCCTCTAAACCTCTATACTCAAGTCCATGACCAAAAGTCCAGTCAAATATATATATATACATAAACTTGGGATGCCTATTCAAAGGTCATAAAACTATAAATGTAGATTGCTCCCTCAAAGGACAACTACATAATTGTTGTAATTGATAGACTACTCCCTTGAAGGACAGCTATTCAAAGACATTTAAATATACAAAGCAGAATATAGACCACTCCCTCGAAGGATAGCTATGCCTAAATCTTGTTATAAATAGCACTATCTCAGAAGCTTCTCACATCGATCAGCTTCACAATATGACTACAAAACAAAACAACATCCCCACGTAGACTTCCTGCATTGATCAGTCTACCAAAAAAAAATTGACTGACAAACTATTAAGTCATGGACTTGTCTATAGTAGTTCTCAGGGTCACCTATAAAAGGGGCAAAGTTATCCCTATTGAAAAGGGTTGCCCTACCCTCACATATCACATAATCACACCTATCACCCCAACATACTCAAGGGATTTTGAGCTCACTTAACGTTAAGTGATTCGAGTACTTCTCTAACATAACCAATAGTCAATGACGCAATGCATGAACGGGGATTTTGTTTCCAAAAACCTTATCTATGCAAACAATATGGTCCTTGTCAATGAAAGAGCAATGCACCTTTTGCTTCTTACACGCTTTGGTCACATTCAACCAAACAAAACCAAACCAAACATTCTCAGACCACTAACATGAGATAGTCTATTTCACATAGTTTCTATGGAAAATAATACACATGGAAACTATTGACCACACACAATTTATGTCAACCATAAACCATTACTTACTGAAGCATAAATAATCTCAATTCATTTTTAGCATACACCATTACTAATATAGAAAATTGCTAGGGATGAAAGACCACTCAACCAATGTTACAGAATCCACCATCACATGATATGGAAAACGTTGTAACATCATCATACACTCATCATTTATAACATGACCAAACCACCTATCAACTAATTTGAATCTTCCCCTGAATTACTTTGGTCTGAGGCCCCTCACACAAAGGCTATGTAGGTAGCACTCAGATGACATGACGTCTTCTGGGGTTAGCTCGGCCACATCCATTTGTTCATCTACTTGATGGACAAACCATTTAACCTTTAACCATGACTTAACCTAGTCAAAACCTATCCATAACCAACCCTCTTCCTCCTTTTTAGGGAGAACTACATTGACTTGAGGCCCTTCAAACAAGGGCTATGTAGGCAGCACTCAATTGACATGGGGTCTTCTAAGGTTAGCTCAGCCATTCCTTCGTCCATCCATCTAATGGACCAACTATCTATACCAACCCAAAATTATGACCAAACAACCAGCCCTGACATTGTAAAACTCACCTTTGACTTCTCATGGGGCACATTGGAGATCACCGCCACCTCCCTGACCCGACCAACAACCTTGGAGATCATGACTATCTCCTCAGACCATGACCACTTTTGAGACAACTATGCCTTGGTTGTTTTGATTGCATGGTACCTCACGAATAGATAGCAAAATTGTATGCACACATTACGACCCTCACAAGTATTGGATCACGAGTAAGTTGATCCCCACTATTTGTGGCATTTTCATGTTTCCAGGAGCACTTCCTAAGCCCAGGATACTTGGAACATGATGACCAATTGGAGCTACAGCTTGGATCAAATAACCCAATCAGCTACGACTAAATGTTGGGGACCGGTTATTTTGATTTTAGCACTCCTTAACCTTTGGCTGCGACAATTTGACCTGACCATCTCATGAAGTGGTATACGTGCAATCTCAACTTTTGCAGCATTCACACTCAAACTTCACCATATCTCATCCACTATCTATCAAATTAGCACCCAATTTTAGGTTCCCTTCCCTCGACTCCAGCTTTGAGGGGGAATACCTCATCCCATAATTGGGGCAAACTACATTCATTTTTGTCTTACAGTTCATCAGAACAACCAGCAAGACAAAAAAGACATCATCCCATACCTGGGGCAACTTACTCCTATTTTTGTCTTGCAGTTCGTCAGAACAACCAACAAGACAAAAAGGGGCAAATGTAGACACCAAAATTGTGTCTACTCCTTGGTCGACTCCCCCTTGGTCCCCCTGGTCCACTTCTAAACATTCCTAACCCACACACTTATTAATTTAAAATAATTACCTATTTTAAATTAATAACATCACCCTTGACACCTCACCCATGACACATCACCCTTAGATTCCTCACCTTGGATACCTTCATTTATCACCCTATAACTAATCATTCTAACTCTCCCACTAATCCTCACACCTATTAAACCCACCTTCGACCGTTTAACCACGACCACTGAACTCAACAAATGGAGGAAAGGGCAAAAGGTTAAAAATATCCTTTTTACCCATCCTCTAGCTGACGACGTCGATCAATCATCGGCTGACACTGGCGGGATCACCAATGTCGATTGCTTAAAACTAAATTCAGACCCTGAATTCAACCCCGAATGCAAATTCTTTTGCACCTAGAATTCAACCTCTCTCTCTCTCTCCTAGATGCACACCAAGCATCATAGGCTATAGGAACTCTGCATCAGTCACTCCACCCCTGATTGAAACATTATAGGAAGTCTTCAACATCAGCCGCATCAACAACAAGTCTTCTACACCTCTGGTTCTCCCCCAGACAGAGCTAAGTATTCTTCTTCTATTTCATACCAGTAATTTAGAATGTATTAGTAATCAGTTTCCTTCTACTACTTCTTAATATTATCAACCAGACCCAGCTATCAACTAGACCAGACCTAACTTTCTTCCTGGAGAGGCTGAGAGGCCTTCCCCATATCCTTACCCTTTTTGACAACCTATCCTCTACCCCTTGTCCCTCCTAAGACCCTATCTATTGTCTTGGAATATTGCATAGACTCTCAGACTACCACAAACCATTCTATCGACCAAAGACATCAACCTAAAATCCGTCCAAGAACCCACTACCCCTACTGACATTGGCACATTGACCAAATGACGATGGCAGACTAATCGGTGTCAGCAACATTGACCAATTGACGCTGACAGACTAACTGGCATCGGTGACTATGACAGATAAATTGTAGGAATCATGTATGCATTATCTATTTCTCTTTCTTTAAGTCATTATTATTTCTCTTTATCTAACATTCTTTTATCAACAAGTGGATTGTCATCCCTCAAGGAAGTCTTTGCACTTCTGGGACCGAGCTTTTGCTTGGCAGTCCACCATATATCTATCTAACATTTTTTTGTTTAAGTCTCTTTCTCCCTATAGGTGTCATCCTCCACAGCCAAAGAGGAGCTCCTTCAATCATCTGGATACGGTGCGCAACTTCATCTGGGTATCACCTAACCCCTAACCATTTTATCTCAAGTTTCTTATTTCCTCTGAATGTAGAAAAGTGAAAAACTTGTATAAATAGTATTACATTTACTTTTTTAATCATTTACTATTAGTTATTTTTTCTTTAAATTATAGTAACATTTTTTTAGCATCAATATTGTGTGTTACTATGTTCTTTCTCAAAGCATCATCCCTTATTGTACCTTCTTGACACATGATGAGCTTTGAGTTAGGTATATGTATACACATAATATTTTCAAGTTTTATCCAATATTGATTCCTTAAATCTTAAAAGAACCCATTGAGACTCAATCTCTCTAAGTGCATGCCTTAAAGGGTGCACAAGGAAAGGGGTGGGTAGACCTTTGGTGCTTCATATGATTATTATCCCTTATTGCCACATTATTACCAATCCAACCAGCTCTTAAAACCATTCCCTAAGTTATTGGTCCTCCCTTACAAAATTCTCTAGTATTTTTCCTCTTTCCATCCCTCATTTTCTTGCCTTAATTCCCTTTTGGACTATCAGCTATACTAGGTTGACCATGGTTGACCTTATACAATTTAGGGGTATTTTTCACTTTTTGGGTTTGTTAGATTTTTAGTTGACCTAGATCAGACCTAGTGAATTATCCCTAAAAACATACAGGGTCGATCCTATATAGCTGACATATTTAGAAGGATTTAGGATGAGATCCACCTATAAATACAAGATAATTTTTTCATTATTTCAATATACAATCAAGATTTATTATTTTCTTGAGATTCTTCACAATTTGATCTTCCATCATTATACTTGAGGAGTCTTAGCTTAGGGTTTCTACTTGGAGAATCTAGTCTTGTGGATAAGTCCTAGATGATTTAGCCTTTTTAGTTATCCTTACAAACCATAACAACCTCTTGTGAATCCCCTTTGACCAAGGGAGAGATTGAGTCTTAATAGGTTCACATTTAGGTAAGTATATTCTAACTTTTTTCTCCTCTCTTTAGTAGATAGAAGTAGCATAAATATTGTCTCAAATAATATTACTCTTCATATTCCATGTATTAGGGTCTTACTCATACTTAGATTAATTGAGATTTTCTTATATATGTTTTGATTCCTTTTCTAACCCATTTATTGTGCCACAAGCTTTGGTTTCCACTATATTAGATTTACTTTCTTATTTATTAGACGTAGGTGAAATATAAAACCTATTAATCTTTTAGGGTTATTACATGATTTTGTTAGATTTTAGTCTTTAGAAACCTACCTCACATGGTATATTGTGACAAGTAATCCCATAATCAATTCTAGTGGATCCCCATATTGGTCATGTTCCTACTTAACAAATGTATTCCCAATTACAAGTATAGGTATGATCTATCTCCTCTGAGCTAGGATCAATTTATAGATATGATGTATTTCTAATTTGATACACACCACAAAGTTAAGTAGAGCCATTAATTTCGATGAGGTCTACTTCCATAGTGTTTTCACGTATGTATACTCTCCCATGGAGATCATTCTTGGAGATACCCATGCATCATAGAGATGTTTTATATTATAGATGACCTCCACCTACTCACTTTATTCTAATATCAATCTTATTGAGTTCTCATGGTTCTTATCACAAGGCACCTATACCGCCTATAACTTCTTCTACCAGATGGGTCTCTGAGACCCCTATAATTTAAAGGACACCATAATTAGTGTCATAGATTCTTAACATCACTTTAAAGGTAGATCCAGATATAGATCACTCAGTGTAGTAGATTATGGGACCATAGTTTCCCTTTCATATAACATGTATGATTATGGTCCCTTTATTTGACACAAACCATATTGATAGTGAGGCTCCCATAAGACTCATCACTTATTAATGTTCTCCATTTTTTTACATACTTTATTTCTCTATTAATCCTTATGAATAATTCATTTTCATGTTTCTTGTACATAGTTTATATCTAGAAAATACAAAAATTATATAATATGTCAAAAATATAAAAAAAATCAAATAATTACACATTAAATAAAAGTTAGAGATTATATGTATTGATATGTTTACATTTATTATATATTTTAGACACTACATATGTTATATCTCTTACTATAGTTGTTTTCACATACATACATGCTTCACTTATTCTTATCAAGTGCTTACAGATTACTATAGGACTTGGGTCCACTACACTGGTCCAAACTTGCTATTATCTACCCACTAGGGCATATACACTGATATATGGGTCTTCACTTGACACATTCACCCACTTGGGCTCATCCTATACATATATTTGATCCCCATGTTCTATATTTACATACTCTACATCCCATATTTAACATTTTTATATCTTGATATTGATCATGCTACACTTACTCAGATTGTTTACTAGCTATTACTACTTTAGATTTAGCATATGTACATCCTAGATCTCACACAGATTTATATTACATATTTATGATTACTTTCATTTTTATATTACATAGTTTAGACTTTATTATATTTATATACTTATTCTATTCAAGGGCATTTGAATATGTCAATGCTCTTTAGCTCTACACCACTTCTTTTCATAGTATGTATTATTTGGACATGTGCCATGTCCTTGTATGTGCCTTCCTAATTTTAAGTGAGGACATTTGAAAATGTAATTATATGTGGATATAATCTAAATTTCTTTTTTATTGGTTTTTTGGACATTTTAAGTTGTCATTTCATGTCTTATTTTCTCAAATTTAGTGACATGTGCCCATGTCCCTTGTATTGTGGACCATTGGCCTACTTTGCATGCCTCACATGTTTTGTATGCATGTTTTATTATATATTTCATGGCCATGGCACTTATCCCTTGTTTATTACACACTCTAGTTTCATATGCCATGAGGGACCTCATGCATCTCCCCTTCTTACTTGGGTGCCATGATGGACATCATGCCCCATCCCCATAGCTAGTTACCTAGTTTTACGTAGATTTATTATTATATCCATCTTGACACCCTTATTAATTATACACATGACATACATATAACATTAAAAACTTATGCTTAGATTATCTTACATTATAATGTTATGTATACACATCATATTTGATTATTAAGTAGATATTATATATGCTCTGACTAACACACATTTTTAGATCCTTTTATTTTGAGGATAATTCTTGCATAAATTCAATAAATCCCCTCAAAAGAGGGGAAATTCATAGGGGTTTTTCATGGATATCATGCTTCTATAATGCATTTATAATAATTTTTTAGCACACAATCTCATATTATAAAAAATCAGAGTCAGGTAAACATAGTGGGAAAATAGTGACATAAAGAACAATAAAGTTGAATAGAAATTACACCAAAAGGACACTAGTGCCCAAATTAGGACACTAGAGCCAAATTTTTGATAATGGTGATAATTTCCAAGACATGGTGCTACTATTTAGTAACCTAAATTTCAAATGAATCCATATTGGCTAGTAAAGTACATCAAGTACAATACATTTTGCATAAATTTAGTTATAAATTTATCAGTTTTGCTTAATTTCACTCAGATTCATATAAAATTAGCTCATATTCATAAAAATCTGATAATATTGTGGGAATCATGCATGGAATGACCATACCCATATTCATTTTAGATACTTAGATATAAATTATTACAACTTAGTGTAGAATCCATATGCTCAAATATTAGATTTGAGGGCATGTACACAACACATTATTTCTATATGCTTACTTACACACTGGTTAATTAGATAGATTTACAAATTGTATGTTATTATCTAAATTATATACATATAACATCATATTCCCTATTTCACACCATTTTCATTCCTTACTCCATCTATAGTGGTTGGCATTCCTGAGTGGCATGAAGCCACCTAATGTACCTGAGTAGATGTAGAGCTGACATACCTAGTTAGACATTTATAATTACTTTGTGTAGTTTCAATTTTAGATGCATATAATACATATGGGTGGGTAATGATAGAGTTATAGCTTACTTTAGTTCTTGAGACAATTAAATGAGAGAGTTGTATACACCATCAGTCCAATCCAAGCTATTCATAGGTCATGATCCACCAAGCAGGGATTGGGGAATGATGGAGTCAAAATTGGATTTATTTCTTGAGCTACCACACATGAGTATTGAGAAATCCATTAGCTTATTCTATGATAATAATCAATGTATCACTATATACATGAACACACATAGGTTATCACCAAGATTATGCATTAGTTTATGTACCTAGTGAGGTGTATTCATTCCTTTCCCCTCTCCTATTTCTTTACTTAGTTTAGTATTTTACTTTTTATATAGCTCAATTAATGACTAATTTATGCATTTTTTACTTGTAAGACACACATTGAATCATGCTTCACTCACTCAAGCCCATCTTCACATGCTTAGACCTAGCTACACAGGCTTCACCTCTTAGGTAAGTCCAAGTACATTTCTTTTTCCTTTATCTTAGTCATTTCACTTTGATACATTTATAAAATAAATAGTGGGAATGTAATCACCTAAAACTGGTATTTGAGTGCTAATAGTGATACTTGAGACTACTTATCCCTAGCTTATCCCTAGACATATTCTAGATCCTATTGTCATACTTATCAATCTTTCATGTGGGCCATAGACATTCCTAGTTAGCCCTAAATCAGTCTTAGACCCTCATTTCCTAATCATTTCCCTTCATTCTTAGTGATCTGCCAACTAGACACTAACACCATAATAAGGACATAAGAACCACATGGCACTAGTGTCCCAAAAATGGTGCTAATGTCCTCTACCTTTCTTTTCCCAAAATGGATATCTTTTCAAAACTAAAACCTCATAGTGTCACCCTATACCTCTTTTATCACCCGCATAAGCATCATAATAGCATAAATACATGAATTTTATCCATCTAATCACTAGAGGGAAATTAAATGCAAAATACACATCAGACTCAAAATAAGTTATGCACAATCAAGGTTGTCAATCCCTATTCTTCCCCACTTCTACATATTACCATCTATGGTAGTCCTAAGCTCAAATTATCTAGATTTCTACTCTCAAGCACATTTAAGTCACTCAAGTCCACTATAATACTAGATTCACTTGTACTTGCACCAACACTTAGGTGGGGAGAATTACATCAGGCTTGACCCCTCCTCAGAGTATTGGTATGTAGGTAACTCTCTTTGTAGTGGGGTGTTCATTATTTCTAGCCTACCCTACTAACAAGGCAAAATTTCAACTCATATCAACCTAATGCCCTAGCTATATGGAGGATTAGTGTTTCTAAAAAAATTAGTTATAATATGAAAAATATAGGGTTTTAGTACTTATGTATGTAAGAACATACCTAAGATATCTAAACATAGGTACATGTAGAAGTTTAGGATAGTCCTGCATAGAGGATGCTACTAAAAATATTAGGACATTACTTCCACATTTCAAATAATTGCACTACTATCTAATTTTGTCACTATTGTCTAGGAGGGATTATGTAATTAAGATCCATTTTTCAACACTCAGACTAGCTTGCACCTTAGTTTCCATCACCCAAATCATCTAGATCAATTGTTTTCTAACTAAGTTCTTACATTTTTTATTACTATTTTAAAAAAATTCAAAGTTAGTCAATTTTATAATAAATAAATGGTTGTATTTATTGCATATTATTTCCTTGATTTAGTCTACTTAGCTCTAAAACAAACATTGGATTTATAGTTTTTAAATCTTAAAAGGTTAAAATAAGTCACCATAAATTCTTTAGGAAACACATTAGGGAGTCAAAATAAGTCATTTCATAGGAGAAGTTACTATGAGGACAATGTTATATATTAGTCCTTAGTGGGTGAGTTTATTTTAGAATGTGTATAGCATGGCCAAACATTGTGATGTTTTATAGAGAATAGGAATACCCAATCCTAGCAGATCAACCATTTAAATAATGGGAAATTAAATTTGTAGGAACTTTCACTCCCAAAAGCAAACATATTCATGCATGATACATCATTAATACAACTAATTATTTTTGAAATGAGTGTAATTGGTTGTGACACCAAGATATGGTATGAAGGATGTCTCTAAATTATTCTACGAGAATATCATAACAAGGCTTAGATGTCCAATCAATTTGTTAGAGACAAAGTTACTCATTTCTTCAATAACATAATCAATACTCTCATTGAGGATTTTATAATATCACACCACAAGAGTATGGCTTATCATCCATAATAAAATGGGTAAACTGCTAACAAAAATACACAATGTTCAAAAGGATGATTGGTAAGATCACATTCATAAGATTATATGGGTGTACATGAAAAAATATAAATGTGGCATAGACTTCAATTCCTTTCAACTCATTTATGTTCTTGAGGCTTTTATGCCTATGGAGTACACTATTCCTAGTATGTGCATTACAATGATTATGAGGCTAGGTAATCAATACTCTTCGAAAGAAAGACTGATGGATTTGGTCAAAATGGAGGAAATTAGACAAAAGGCATAGTGGATGTAGGAGATCAATAACTTAAGTCAAAAATCATGGCATGATTACAACTTGAAGTATAAGGAATTCTATCATAAACAATCAATATTACTCTATGATACCAAATTCAAAGCATTTATAAGAAACCTAGGTATTAGATGGAAAGGACCTAATATTATTCATGATGTTTCATAATAGGGTATTTTCATTTCAAATGATTTCTAGGGAAGAATTTTACCAAGGTGTATCAATGATTTTATGCTTAAGATTTATCACCAGTAATATCTATCATGCATCATTGTAAATAAGAGAGGGTGTTGAGTAACACCATGTAGTTAAGAATTTTTTTTAATGATTTTTTTTATATTTATTTTTTATGGATAGTGTGTTTATATAGTATGATATTTTAATCAAAACACATCATAATGAAGTTGGAATATTTGACATCACATACTATGATCAATAAGTAGAGTTAGCTTTAAAGGAAGATAATTAGTAGTCAAAACACAGTGGTTGATAATTAAGTCTAGAAATGGGATACTTACAAGATAGTTATGGTGAAAGGATGATAAATGGTCATTAAAAACCATTAATGACAATGAACTAGGGAGATTACATCTTTCTCAAAGCAAATCATGTGGTAAAATGATAGGATGGCCCATAAAATAAATTGGATAAATGAAAGGACACTACATCAAATCACCTACCTAATAATGGTTAGATCAAAGAACCTAGATGAAGAAGACTAATTTTCATGTCAAAAAAAATCTAGTTCACATAAATTTTAGAGATATACTCATGCATAAATAGGTTAGATTATTTAAACTCAATGGCTTGATGGATTTGGGTGATAAATGTAATATAATAAAGAATGAAGACAACAAACTAACATTACATACTCTTGCAACCAAGTAAACTTTGTGATATACTTTTAAAACAAATTCCTGTGCACATATTTCACACCAAATCTAGTCCAAGCAAAGAAAGTGTTTAATGAAATCCATAACAACAAACATGGATAGATCATAACTATTAATGCCACTTATATATTTGTATAAAAAGGAAATTGGGATTGGTTTAGGCCTAAGGCAAACCAATTATCATGATCCATCTCTTTTTGATTTCATTGATGTGACTAAAGCTATTTTATTTACTCGAGACCCTTAGGAAGAAACACAAGTAGGGGTATTAGTACTTAAACATCTATTATGAGTTTTAGATGTCAAATGATTGATCAAATCTCCTATTTTTGGCCAACTTGATGAGGTAATGCTTAACCTGCTAATTAGGTACAATGAAGTAAAAATTAAATTGTCACAAGATGTTACCATAATCATCACCCATGAGACTATGGTGAGACTAATATGGATTTTATCTCATGGTAAATATCATTTTTATTCTAATTGTACAAGGTTTAAGAGGTGGGAATCTATTAGATCATCAATTTCCAAGTACTTTTTAGTAAACAACAAGGTAGGGATCTTCAGATTGGTTGGGAAGATAGGATCTTGGATATATACCAAATTATAGGAGGTGGTCCCTAAAGAAGAATTGATCCTAGTTCTATCTGACCATAAAGCAAATTTAGGCATACTATGCCAATCCTTTTGGGTTTCTTACTAAAATTTTCTTAATTACATTCAACTAATTCTTATTCATTGATTCATCCAACTCATTACCCTTGGATAATGATTTGAATAAAATTTAAGAGTTACATGATGATCATAAGAATTTCTAAGGAATTATAGGGAGGATAAAGTAGGGCCATTATCACATACAAGCATGACAGGCATACCAAACCTTGTAGTAATGTGTTACTCAAAGAATTGAATGACTACATCTATGGTGAAATTTTATAATGGTCGGGCTTTAGCCTAATGATTGTGCTAATCCATCATTATAAGGATAAAATTATGGCAAGAAAAATAATAAGCATTGATGGCCCCATAAAGTCTAATCCCTATTTAATAAAGGGCTTGGCCTTGATGACAAAAAATAATGACATAGCTAGGGTACATTTATGGGGTGCAACAACCTGGTAGGTGTGGTAACTAAACCATGTATGGTCCCATATTTCCCATTGATATATCTAAGTAATACAACTGCTTCCCCTTTATTTAGGCATCTCAAATATATAACTTCATGGTTTCTTCTATAGAAATTACCAACTCTAATCATGAAATGAATTCTTATTAAACATATAGCCCTAAGTTGTGTGTCATTAAAGTGCATTAGACAATCATCACTTAATAGATATTTGAATATATCCATATACTAATCATCATTTTTAATCTCATGCACCATGTACTATTGATAAATAATTTGGAGATCTACTTTGGTGATGAATTTCTAAAGTCCTTGCCCTCAGACAATATTAATTGATTGTAGATTTAGGTCAAATTCCTATATTTTGTGCATCCATTTACCATACCTTTATCCTAATTTAGTCTTCATTAGTAGGCCTTTAGCTAAATCAGGGACCATAACAAACACTTTACTGCACAAAATCTAATACTTCAAATTTTTAACAACCTTGATCAAAGCAAAGGCTTGTTTATCAAGTGTGAAATATTCGAGTTTAGCATTCCTGAGTGGGATACTTATTAAGGATGTTGACCTTCCATCTCTTACTTCCTTATTCTATGTTAACACAATAGCCACAAAATGTTTTAAGGCAAACATGTAAAGGTAGAAGGGATGTGTGTAGTCTCAAATGATGAGTACATGCATGTTTGTAATGGAAGCCTTGGTTTGGTCTAAATACATCTTTGCTTCAATATACCAACTAAACTTTTCATCCTTCTTTAACATATTATTAACTAATTTTCTTATCTTAGCAAAACTTGAGATAAAGTTTATTACAAATTTGATTTTGCTAAAGAAACTCTTTAGTTATTTCTTAGTGATAGGATGTGGAATTTTAAAGATCACCTCCACTCTATTAGGATATATAGATATACCCTTCTTAGAGATAATGTGGCCTAGTAGTTTACCTTAAATCACCCTAAATATACATTTCTTGAGATTTAATGAAATCCCATGGTCTTCATATCCCTACAACACTTTCATTAGGTCCTTTAAATGATATGGTATCCTCTTAAATAAGACTATAATATCATCCATATACATAAATATTAACTTCCCCATTAAGTCCTTGAATACAATATACATACCTCTCTGAAAGGTGGCACCTACTTTGATTAAACCAAAAGGCATAATTTTGTATGTGTATATGCCCTACTTGGTAGTGAAAATTATCTTGATCCCATATTTATAATCAACCACCACTTTATTTTATATTGAATAACCATCAAGGAAGGATGCCATTTGGGCACCGTTTGTGATCTAAAACACTTCATCCAATGAAGGCAATGGGTAGTTATCCTTTTTTGAAGCTTTGTTAAGGTTACATAAATCAACACAAATTCTGATCTCCCCATTATTTTTCCTCACTAGTAACAGGTTTGCTACCCATGTAGAATATCTTACCAAGAAGATGATCCTTGATCCCAACAATTTATATTCTTCTTAAAAAAGTAGAGGCTCTAGTAGTGGATTTATAGGCCTTTGTCTTTGCTCAAAATGGATTGACTCTAGGCTTAAGGGGAATTATTTGTGTCAAAATGGAAGTGTTGAAGACCCTAAGATATTCATAACTCCATTAAATCACATCCTTTAATTATTTCATATTCTATGAAAAATCTCATTTCTCTTTTGAGGTACAAGTTGTGCCTAAAATCACATTCTTCACTTCATTTACACCACCTAGGTTGCACTAATCATGATGCATACCTTTGATAGGGGTGGACTCCTTATCATTCTCCTAATGGTCCATATCTAATAAATTTCAAGTGCGATCATTCCTTTTGGTATGTTATTTAGTTTTAGGCTCATCATCTCATCCTCATCAAATTTGAAGTCTTTTTGACCATCCTCATCAATGATTTGATCTACAAACACTTTAGCATTGGTGATAAATCCTAGTATATGTTGGTCATAATTGAAGACTTAGAGATTATTAATGTTATTTGGGATTGAATGGGTAGATAATAAATATACTAATAACCTTATCTTTATTTAATGGGTAATCGATTCCAAGGTACTCACAATAGTGGCTAATTCATCTTCCATATAATTGTTATGTTTGGGAATAGTTTGAATGTTAAAGTCATCAAAGTCTTCAATCAAGTTCCAAACTCTACTATGATACCTATAAAAGTGTATGTAATTGAAATAATATTTTATTCTCACCTATCTAACTACAAAATCAGAGTCACCTGATATTTTTATTTTTTTTAGTTTCTTGCCAAGGGTGAACTAATAATGGACTAATGCTTCATATCCAGCCATATTATTAGTGAAAGTGAAATGTAGATGGTAGGATACCAAATAATAATTTACTCATAGATTAATCAGTTCCACACCATCACCCATCCATTTTTAGACTTTGAACCATCAAATTTAAATTCCCATAAGTTTGATACTATTATTAGCACTAGTTTGTTTAGTATGGGTAGTGTTGATGCCGCATTTACCTCTTGATAAATAATCACCTTAAAACCATCATCCCTTATTATGTCATGGCTTTGATTTATTTGAAAAGAACACAGATTTTCTTCACTTATATTTTGATCATCAAGTCATGCGCTATCATATGTGAGAGTGATATCCGAGAAGGATAATAACTCAGGTGATTCATAGAAGTATTTATCTAGTATATCCAACTCTTCCATTTCTGGGATCTATTAAAAATTAAGCATGTTAATAGATATGGAATTATGTATTCCTTTCTCTTTGTTCAACAAATACACTCCTATTTTAGATTCCTCATAGAGGATCTCATTTTTTTTATTATACTCAATGATCATATGTACCACCTTAGGTTATTATTCTATCCTAATTTGGTTGGTGTAAACCATGCCAAGATATCCATATGTGGATGAAATTATTTTCCACATATCCACTCAAGGTCCATGACCAGTCTCAATTCAATACCATGTCATAAGCATCTAGGATATCCACCACTTGTTTGTTGATGGATTACTAAATCCTCATATCAAAATCTAATTTAATGTGGACGTTGTTTAGCTCTCCAACTACCTTTATCTATATTTTATCCATCTGGCAAACATTTCCATTTGAATTAATAGGTGTTAGGCCAAGTTGATGGCATATGGCATGCTATTCCTTCAATCACCTGAATCAACCATATAGTTATGTATTTTTTTTCTAAATATCTTGACTATTAACAGAAAAGGGTGAGTTTTAATTTTTTCCTTATAGAGAGAATCATGTATATGAGAAACACTCAAATATTATTTCCATTTATTACAAAAAAACTCTTTAAAAAATAATTCCCTTTGATTATAAATGTGAGACAAATAAAAAATAGTTATATTGGCTTTAGTTTTATTAAGATCTTTGAGTATATCATAACTAAGTTTGGTCTTTTTTGGTTACCTATTATTTGGGGTATATGTAATAAGATTTTTGGGTGGATAAGACGTTGAAGGTCCTTTGGGTGGAGAAGGATTATTACTTGAATTCATATCAGGTGGAACCTAAGTGTTATTTAGGGGAGTAGAGGTGGTTAATAGTTTGGTAAACTTACTCCTCAATTGGTAATTGTTCCCTATCTAAAATTGTCTAAAAGCATGGACCTCCTCTAAGTTGTATTTGGACTCAAATTTAATCTTTAAATGGAAATTCATAAGCTATTGAGAAGAATAATCAAAGATTAAAACACCAAATCGAGAAAAATGAAAAGGAGTCAAGGGAAAAAATTGAAGATCTATAAGCACACTTTGAAGAAGCCAAAAAGAATGAAAAAAATTAACACAATTGAAAAAATTAAGTGAAGAATGTGAAAGGTATGTTATTGAAATTGCTTCTTTAAAAGAAGATGTTGAGAAAGCAGTCAATGATTGAAAATTTAAGGATAACACTAACATATTGGAAATCCAAAAATCAATATCAGATAAGATAGGTATCAAATTTGAAAACAAAAATAGCTATGTTGAAGCTCTTACAAAAGAGGAAACAAAAAGGTAAGAAGTGAATAATATAGAGGACATCTCAAACAAAGAAAGATGGAAGGAATAAAGCTACAAAAGATAATCATGACAGAGATACGCAAATGGGTTCTATTTTCATGGTTACTATTTTTATTGTAATGGATATGGTCACAACAAAATAAAATGTCAAAAAAGATATAACAATTTGAGAAACAAAGAGAAGGAAATTCATGTAGAGTCAAGCAGAAGCCATAATATCTTTCTCCTCTATCAGGGTTTGATGAAGAGGCCATAATATTTTATAAGTGCAATAATTTTGGACACATAGCCTAGAATTGTATAGGCATGTTTTAGTTAGTCAAGAAGGACAAAAGATTCAAGGATCCATTCATCAATAAGAAAGGTCAAACAAGTTAATGGTAGAAGAAATAACCTAAATATTCTATATTAGTCCAGATAGCTTTCCATGCAAGAAATGAAGAATAGCCATGGTTAATTGACAACGTATATTTGAGGCACATGATAGGAGACAAGAGAAAGTTCATAACTCTAAAGAATATCAATGGTGGCACAATGAATTTTGGAGACAAAACCACTACCAAGATATCTATAACATGGACTTTGAGTTTAAATAATTGTATAACCAAGACTAAAAATGTATTGTATGTAGAAGGTTATAAGCATAATCTATTGAGTTTAAGTCAAATATGTGATCATGGATACACATTAAATTTTTATGTAGAAGGTTTTGAGAATAAAAGAAAAGATTTAGATGAGTTAATTATAGACGCTCAGAGGATAGGTAACAATTTATATGTGTTATTAGATATCTTCACAAAAGCATGATCAAAGGACACATTCAAGGATTTGAAAGAGGAGTTGGGAGTAATTTCTTTTACTTCCTACTATTGAGGATTAGCATTAGTTGAGGGGGAGCTAAGTGTTAGCTCTAGGATAGGCCCTTTTCCATTGATGTCAAAAGGGGAGAAGTACATAAATAAGTATAAGTATAGGTACAAGATGATATAAGGTGTTGGAAATATTGTCATTGATGTCAAAGGTCTAGTATTATTAGTGATAAAGGCCCCATTGCATTTAATGTTGTTTATCTTGTCTAATGTGAATTAATATTTATTTAATATTAACGAATATATTTTTAGTTGCATTTGAGACAAAATAAGGTCCCATGGAGAAGTCGAAGAGCCACGGGATAGAGACAAAAGAAGGATGGGACGCATTTTCCCATGAAGAGTCATCTTGGGGAATACCAAGAGTCACCAAGTGAAGACAAAAGAGTAAGGGCACAATTTATCATGAAGGGACACTTTGAGGAATATGAAAAGTCACCAAAGATAAGGAAAAAAGTGGGAAGGACGTTTTTGGTCATGAAGAGTCACCACATGACTTTTCAAAGGCTTGAATATGAAGGGTCATCCAAGATTGGTGCCATTTTCCATGAGAATTGAAGGGTCACAAAGGGGGAAGGCCAAAGGTCATTTGGAAAGCTATAAATAAAGGCTTGAGAAGCCATTTGTAAAATGGTTGAGAGAGGTTGATTTGATATTGTAATATCTAGCTTAGAAGAGCAATTGTGAGAGATGAATATGATTTGTATTTGTTATATCTAGCTTATAAGAGCAAAGGTGAGAGAGAGGAAAGAGATGTTGTATTGAACTATCATTTGTTGAGATAGCAACATTGAGAGATAGGTGTGTGGTGTACACAAAAGGGTTGGTGCTCTTGTGGGTTGGTGCTCATGAATTTTTGCTAGGTTGGTGCTCTTGTGGGTTGGTGCTCATGAATTGTTGTTGGGTTGGTGCTCAGCAAAGGGGTTTGAAGCTCTTATGGGATGGTGCTCATGAATTGTAGCTAAGGTGGTACTCGGAAAAGGGGTATGGTGCTCCTATGGGTTATTTCTCATGAATATATTTGAGATTGTTCTCTATGGTTTTTCCCACATTGGGTTTCCATGTTATATCTAGTGTCTCTCTCTGTCTTGTGTGATGTTTATTGTTTGAGTTTTATTGCATATCTTGAATGTTTGATTAAGTGGAATTTGATAAAGGGAAAGTTTTATAAGATATATAATATATTGATTCACCCCCCCTCTCAGTATATTTTGTCATGTCCCCTTCTAATTGACATCTTTCCGAGCGAAGGATTAGCCTATTATGTGACCCTCGTAGGCTGATGAGATGGATAGAGGGTCTTGATGGAGATGGGTTGGCTTTCGGACATGAATTAAAGGAGATATTAATATTTGATTGATTTAATCAAATATTAATTATTTGGTCCAATTTTAATTAATTATTGATTATTAATTAATTATTAATTATTAATTATTAATTATTAATTGATTATTAATTATTTATTATTGGGTCTAATTTTAGGATCATCATTCTAATTTAAGAATTGGTCTAATTTTAAGACCCTAGTTCTAAATTAAGGAAGCCCCAGTCTAATTTAAGGGAATCTAATTTTAGCAAGCACACCTTTGGAGGTGTATAAGAATCTCTCATGGGAGAGAGTTTGTATTCATGATTATTTTTGATATTGATTCTTGTTAAGAAATTCTTCTGTGAAGACTGAGCCAAGGGTTCCAGGATTCCAATTGCATTGAAGAACGTCAACTCTTCATTGTGTGCGATTCAGAGGTTGTGAAAGATCAGCTGATCTATTGCCAAATTAAGAGATAACTTCACCCAGAAGTTATCATAGTATTACAGGTATTTGAGAGATAACTTCACTCAGAAGATATCATAAGGGTTTACAGGTATTTCATTATTTTTTGGTTTTGATTCAAGAATTATCCAGATATAGATCTTTGTATTAGCCCATAACTCTACAGATCAAGATCAAGCATACAGGTTGTGTTATATCAGCGGTCGTACAAATTCCGTATAGATCCGTGAAAATCCGTACGCATCAACAGAAAGTACAGGGACCGACATCAGCGAACAGATACTTACAGAGACCGACATCGGTCGACGTACAACCGACATCGGCGAGATAACAACTACAGATCAACCGATGACGGCAGTATAACCGACGTCGGCGACTGTGTTTTTTCGCACAGCAGGCCGAGACAAACCAGATTCAAAATTCTTTCCCAGTTTGTGGAATATTCAGGCTATTAAGGCCGTACTTTCAATATTCTTTGTATACTTGACAGAGGATCTCTATTGTAAGATTATGAGCAAATAAATAAGAGTTTATACTGTGTTTTATTTATCTATTTGAAGATATTTTTGCAAAAATTCAAATAAGCCATTTAGAGCTTTGTTTTGATATTCGAAGGGATATTACAGTGGTATTAGAGCTAAATCCTGCCATCTTGAGGGTTTGACAGATCTTATGCAGCCACAAGGGTTGGGACCACACGGGTATTTCACGTGCAGTAGAGCTTTACTTGAAGGCACTCAAGTTCTAGAACAACCGTCGGAAGACATGGGTGACCGTATTCCTCACCATCCTAGAGATCAAGATTATGCAGAGGTTTTACTTACTCTTAGAGAACTACGAGAAGGGCAAAGGCAGAATAACCAGGTATTACAGTAGTTGGCAGCAACACTACCGAGATTGGGTACTCTGAGGAGACATTCCCCACACCGTGAAGATGTCAGGAGTGATGCAGGATCACAGAGAGGCCATGGGACTATTTCTCGTACAATGAATAGGCCTACTAGGCCTATCTTTGTGAGACAGGAAGCAGAGGAGGTGATAGCAGGTGAGGAGCATGAGGAGGCATTTACAGACACACTTAGGGCAGCTACTAAAGAGTGGGAGTCATTACCACCTATGGTCAGGGAGATGATTACTTTTGACCGATTCCTCACACAAAGGAAAGAACATTACTGAGGTCGACAGAATGGGAGACCAAGACCCCAGAATAATGATCTGAAGCATGCTACGAGCAGGCTCACATTAGCGACATTTGACGGTAGTGGTAAGGTGACAGCACAGGCCTAGGTTAGTAAGCTGGATACATTTCTCACATTACAGCCAATGGGTGAGGAAGATGTTATCAGATATGCGACACTACATCTTGAGGGAGTAGCTCACGATTGGTGGCACCATGGGATGGTGACACTCCATCATGATCGGATCACATCTTATCAGGAGTTTGTGGATAGGCTGGTAGAGCGTTTTGATAGGAGAGATCCAAAGTCCTATTTCTGAGAGTTGGCACAATTGCGCCAAAGTGGCAGTCTAGAGTCTTATATTGGTGACTTCCAAAAGTTATCAGTTATGGTTCCTGACATTTCAGAGAGGTGACTAGTAGTACTCTTCATGGAAGGATTGATAGAACCATTGAGAGGTTGGGTCAAAGGCTTTGATCCTCCTTCCTTATAGGAAGCTATGAAGAAGGCGCGTAGTATGGAGATGGCAGCCCCATCTAGTTGATCTAACTCCAGAGGTACTTCTTCATCCAGGGACAGTAAGGGCTTCAACAGGAATAGAGAAAGACCAGGCTTCAACATAGATAAATCAGGGGTTAAGAATGATTCAAGGGCCAATCCAACAGCACCACCTTTGGATAGAGAGGCTCTTAATGATCTACGAAGGAAGAAGCTTTGTTTCTACTGCAAAGGTCCATATGATGCTAATCATGATTGTCCTTTGAGACCTAAGGGCAAAGCAAATCGGGTAATGTGGGCCTATTATGATGAGGAGGAATCAAAATATTTTGAACATCATGATTGTTCCGAGGAGCCAGAGGCTGAGGCTTCAGAGCCTAGGGTAGAGGCAGAGTCAGAGCTCTAGATTCAGGAGGCACGACTATCTAGCATCCAGCACGAGGGATCATTCAGACTCCAGGGAGTTTTGGTAGGACAGAGGGTCATTACCCTTCTTAACACAGGAGCCACACATAATTTTATTGATACTAGATTTGTGGAGAAGCGTGGACTCACCACAGAAGAGTTTGAGGGCATTAGAGTTAAGGTAGCTGACGGATACACCCTCAGGTGTGAGCAGATGATCAGAGATCTCCCATTGCGCTTGAACAACTATGAGTTCAAGGCTGATTATTATGTGGTCAACATGGGGGACATAGATTTGGTTTTGGGCATGAAGTGGCTTCATTCCCTTGAGGTAGTCACTCTTAGTCTTAAGGATATGGAGATCCGTTTTGATGTAGATGGAAAGACTCACATTCTTAAAGCAATACGGGACGGCAACATCAAAACCATTTCTCTACATCGGATGGAGAGGCTCATGTGACATGACATGGTAGAGTGGGCTGCCGAGTGCACATTAGCACCAATGCAGGAGGGACAGCAGAAGACCCAGTATCATCCTGACATTCAGCAGTTGAGAGTCAAGCATGATAAGGTATTTAGTGACATTCCACTAGGGAGACCTCCAGATAGGGGCATTGAGCATATTATTGAGCTTGAAGAGGGCGCTAAGCCCATTATGATTACTCCTTACTGACATCCTAAGTGGTTGAAGGATGAGATCGAGAAAACAATTAAAGAGTTACTGGCTATGGGTCACATTCGACCAAGCAAATCACCGTTTGCTTCCTTAGTTGTTCTAGTGAAGAAGAAGGATGGCACCCTATGAATGTGCATTGACTACAGAGCCCTGAATAAGAGAACCATTAAGAACAGGTATCCTATACCACGTATTGACGAGCTTATTGACGAGCTTGATGGTGCACATTACTTCACGAAGATAGACTTAAGATCAGGCTATCATCAGATCAGAGTTCGCGAGCAGGACGTGGAGAAGACAGCTTTTCGTTGCCATAGTGGACACTACAAGTTTATAGTGATGACATTCGGGCTCACTAATGCGCTAGCAACATTTCAGTCCACCATGAATAGAGTCTTCCATTCATTGCTGAGGAGGTTTGTACTTGTTTTTTTTGATGACATTCTTATATACAGTAGGACTTGGCAGGAGCATTTGGCTCATCTGGAGACTATACTCAGCATCTTGGAGAGGGAATCCTTGTACACCAAGGAGTCCAAATGTGATTTGGGGATGACTGAATTATTATACTTGGGTCATATTATCAGTGCAGGGGGAGTGCGGATGGATCCTGAGAAGATCCGCGCCATCATAGAATGGCCTATTCCAGCAAACCTAACACAGCTAAGGGGATTTCTAGGTCTGTGTGGTTTTTATCAGAGGTTCATGAATGGTTATTCATGACATGCATCTCCTATGATAGATTTGACTAAAAAGGGTGCTTTTTGTTGGACATCTGAAGCACAGGAGTGTTTCGAAAGGTTTAAGGAGTTGATGACTACGTGCCCGGTTTTGGCACTACCTGATTTTTTGAAGCCGTTCGAGCTTCAGTGCGATGCTTCAGGTGAGGGCATTGGAGCGGTGCTTATGCAGGACAAGCACCCCATAGTATATGAGAGTCATAAGCTCAGGGGGCCAGAGAGACTGTACAACATATATGATAAGGAGATGCTTGCTATCATGCATGCCTTGGCAAAATTTAGGCAATATCTAGTGGGCAGCAAATTTTGCATCAAAACGGACCACAACATTTTGAGACATTTCTTGGGGTAGCGAGACCTCAATGATCGTCAACAGAAGTGGGTGAGTAAGATACAGGCATATGATTTTGACATCTCTTTCATCAAGGGCACCCAGAATGTTGTGGCCGATGCTCTTTCACGCAGGCCGTATTTGAGTACCATGGTCCACATTACAGAGGATTGGCGACATATGATTGTGGCAGAGTATGCCAAGGATACATGGGCAGTTAGCATTGTTGAGGGATCGACGGTTGACACCAGATATACTCTTGTGGATGACTTGATCATTTACAAGAACAGGGTTTATTTGATCCCAAGATCGTCGATGAAGAACATTATCATGCGAGCTTTTCATGATATACCTACTGCAGGACATCCCGGATACTTTAAGACTTACAGACAGATTAGGGAGAGATTCACATGGAAAGGCCTCAAAGCAGTTGTTCTTCAGTATGTGCGTGAGTGCCCTGTTTGTCAGTAGAACAAGCAGGAGAACATGTACCCAGCAGGGTTGTTGCGGCCACTACCAATCCCTGACAGGAAGTGGGAGTGTTTGTCGATGGATTTCATTACAGGCTTGCCTAAAGCCCAAGGATGAGATTGCATATATGTAGTTGTGGATCGGTTAACGAAGTATGCTCACTTCTTTCTGATTACCACCACACATACAGCTACACAGGTAGTAGAGGTTTTCTTCTGAGAGGTATTTTGACTGCATGGATTACCTCAGAGCATAGTGAGCGACAGGGATAGTCGGTTCCTGAGTCACTTCTGGCAGGAGGTGTTCTGACTTTGTGGGACCGAACTTACACCTAGCACCAGCTACCACCCACAGACTGATGGACAGACGGAGATAGTGAATAAATGGGTGGAGGGCTACCTCAGGGACTACATTGCCAGGCAGCAAAAAGCTTGGGTCAAGTGGATTTACCTGTGCGAGTATTGCTATAACACAACTTTCCACATGACCATTCAGATGTCTCCTTTTATGGCATTGTACGGGTATGAGGCACCGAGTTTTCTAGATCTGCTACTGAGCGACAGTAGAGTGCCGAGTGCTGGGGACCTATTGCAGGAGAGTCAGGATATTATGGGGACTCTCAAGGAAAATATTGCTAAGGCACAGATTCAACAAAAGCAGTATGCAGATCAGCGGAGGACCGAGAGATCTTTTGAGGTGGGTGACATGGTCTATCTTATGCTGTAGCCTTACCGACAGTCTACTCTTAAGAAGAGTGGGGCGGAGAAGCTTAAGCCACGTTACTACGGTCCTTTCAGGATCCTGAGACGTGTTGGAGAGATGGCTTATGAGCTAGAGCTTCCGACAGAAAGCAAGGTACACAATGTCTTTCATGTATCACACCTCAAAAAGGCGTTACGACACCGTGTGATACCTTCTACAGTTTTACCTCCCTTAGATGATGAGGGAAAGTTGATTTTAGTACATGAGTCCATCTTGGAATCTAGAGAGAGATAGTTGCGTCGAAGGACTATCAGGGAATATTTGGTAAAGTGGAAAGATTTGCTAGTTGAGGATGCGACATGGGAAAGCGAAGATATTCTACAGCATCCAGAGTTGAGATTGCTTGAGGACAAGCAATTTCAGGAGGGGCGGACTGTCATGTCCCCTTCTAATTGACATCTTTCCGAGCGAAGGATTAGTCTATTATGCGACCCTCGTAGGCTGATGAGATGGATAGAGGGTCTTGATGGAGATGGGTTGGCTTTCGGACATGAATTAAAGGAGATATTAATATTTGATTGATTTAATCAAATATTAATTATTTGGTCCAATTTTAATTAATTATTGATTATTAATTAATTATTAATTAATTATTAATTATTTATTATTGGGTCTAATTTTAGGATCATCATTCTAATTTAAAAATTGGTCTAATTTTAAGACCCTAGTTCTAAATTAAGGAAGCCCCAGTCTAATTTAAGGGAATCTAATTTTAGCAAGCACACCTTTGGAGGTGTATAAGAATCTCTCATGGGAGAGAGCTTGTATTCATGATTATTTTTTATATTGATTCTTGTTAAGAAATTCTTCTGTGAAGACTGAGCCAAGGGTTCCAGGATTCCAATTGCATTGAAGAACATCAACTCTTCATTGTGTGCGATTCAGAGGTTGTGAAAGATCAGCCAATCTATTGCCAAATTAAGAGATAACTTCACCCAGAAGTTATCATAGTATTATAGGTATTTGAGAGATAACTTCACTCAGAAGCTATCATAAGGGTTTACAGGTATTTCATTATTTTTGGGTTTTGATTCAAGAATTATCCAGATATAGATCTTTGTATTAGCCCATAACTCTACAGATCAAGATCAAGCATACAGGTTGTGTTATATCAGCGGTCGTACGAATTCCGTACAGATCAGTGAAAATCCGTACGCATCAACAAAAAGTACAGGGATCGACATCGGTGAATAGATACTTACAGAGACCGACATCGGTCGACATACAACCGACATCGGCGAGATAACGACTACAGATCAACCGACGACGGTAGTATAACCGACGTCAGCGATTGTGTTTTTTCGCACAGTAGGTCAAGATGAACTAGATTCAGAATTCTTTCCCAGTTTGCGGAATATTCAGGCTATTCAGGCCGTACTTTCAATATTCTTTGTATACTTGACAGAGGATCTCTATTGTAAGCTTATGATCAAATAAATAAGAGTTTATTCTATGATTTATTTATCTATTTGAAGATATTTTTGTAGAAATTCAGATAAGCCATTCAGAGCTTTGTTTTGATATTATCTAGTGTCTCTCTCTATCTTGTGTGATGTTTATTGTTTGAGTTTTATTGCATATCTTGAATGTTTGATTAAGTGGAATTTGATAAAGGGAAAGTTTTATAAGATATATAATATATTGATTCACCCCCCCCCTCTCAGTATATTTCATGCTTAACAATTGGTATCAGAGCAAGTTCCTTTTTGAAAAGTTTTACAGCTTGAAGGTAGATTGGGAAAGCACAATGGCTGGGTCATAGGAAGGATCTTCTACAAATAAGGCACCTTTGTTTGATGGGATGAATTATGATTTTTGGAGCATGAGAATGAAGGTTTCTTTTATGGCCCTTAGATTTGACATATAGAAATCAGTGGTGGAGGAATATGAAGAGCCACAAAAATCTACAATTAATCTAGCAAAAAAGAAGGCAAGTGAATTTAATGCTAAAGCTTTAAATGTTATTTTATGTGGTTTATGTGAATCTAAATTTGTTAAAGTTATGCAATGTAAATCTGCTCATGAAACTTGGGTAAAACTTGAGAATATTTACAAAGGTGATGGAAAGGTTCAGCAAGCTAAGTTGTAGACTTTTAGAAGGCAGTTTGAAAGTTTGAAGATGGAAGAAGAAGAAGATATAGAAAGTTATCTTTTTCGAGTTGATCAAGTCATAAATTAGATTCAAGGTCTTAGAGAAACATTGGATGAGTCAAAGGTGGTGCAAAATGTTTTGAGATCTCTACCAATGAGATATGATGTAAAGGTTTCGGCAATTGAGGAGATGAAGAATTTAGCCAAGCTAAAGATGGATGAGCTTCATGGTATTCTCATGGCATATGAGATGTGAAAAAAACAAGATAAACCCTCAAAGAGAGAAGTGGCTTTCAAGACATCAAAGAAAGAGAAAGCTAAGATTCAAGAATCAAGTGATAGTTCCAATGATGATAAAGATGACAATGGAGCACTTTTCATTCACAAGCCAAAAAGAGGAACAGGTAAATATAAAAAAAAATTACCTTTTAAATGTTTTAATTATGGAAAGATTGGACATTTTTTAGCTAGATACCTAGATAATGTTAATGATGATGAAGAAGAAAAGCCTACATACAAGAAGAATTTCAAAGGAAAATCTAAGAAGGGTTTCGAGAAGAAGAGCCTGTATTCTAAGGATTCTAGTTCAGGTGAAGATAGTGGAGTCAATGATTCAGAAGCAGAAGAGATTATATTCATGGCTATACATGAAGATGATCAAGAAGAAGAAGAGGAGGAATTTGAAGTGAATATGGAAGGAGAGCTCATTTGTGCCTTAGAAGAGTTAGAAGCTGTTCAGAAGCAGAATCAAAGATTAAATTGCCAGATTGAGAAAAATGAACAAGAGTCAAAGGAAATGATTGAAGATCTACAAGCACACTTTGAAGAAGCCAAGAAGAATAAAGAAGATCTCATAGCATAGTTGGAAATAGCAAGAAAAGATTATGAAAGGTATGTTATTGAAATTGCCTCTTTAAAATAAGATATTAAGAAAGCAGTCAGTGATAAAGTAGTTAGTGATTCAAAATTTGAAGATAGCACTAACATGCTGAATAAGATATTGGAAAGTCAAAAAGCATATTCAGATAAGACAAGGATCAGTTTTGAAAAGAAAAAGAGCTATGTTGAAGCTCTTACACAAGAGGAAACAAAAAGGGGAGAAGTGAAGAATACAGAGGACATTCTAAATAGAGAAGGCTGGAAGGAACAAAGCTATAAAAGGCAATCAAGTCAGAGATATATAGATAGGTCTTGTTTCTATGGCTATTGTTTTTATTGTAATGGATATGGTCATAAGAAATTAGAATGTATAAAAAGAGCTAACAACATCAAAAATAAGGAGAAGGAAATTCAAGTAGAGTCAAGCAAAAGCCACAACTCTTTTACTCCTCTATCAAGCTTTGATGAAAAGACCATAGTATGCTACAAGTGCAACAACTTCAGACACATAGCTCGGTATTGTAGAAGCATGTTCAAGTCAGTTAAGAAGGATTAGAGATTCAAAGCTCCATTCATCAAAAAGAAGGATCAGAATCTCAAAGCTCCATTCATCAGGGAGAAGGTTCAAACATGTACATGGCAAAAGAAACAACATGAAGATTCTATGATGGTGCAGACAGCTCTACATGTGAGAGGTAAAGATCAGCCATGGTTAATTGGTAGTGGATGTTCAAGGCATGTGACAGGGGATAAAAGTAAGTTCATTACTCTAAAGAAGATTAATGGTGGTACAGTAAGATTTGGAGATAAAACCACTGCCAGGATAGCAGGAAAAGGTACTTTGAGTTTGGATTATAGTAGAACTAAGACTAAGAATGTTTTGTATGTAAAAGGTCTTAAGCATAATATGTTAAGTGTTAGTCAAATATGTGATCAAGGATATACATTAAAGTTTCATAAAGAAGGTTGTGAGATTAGAAGAAAAGATTCAAATGAGTTGATTGCATATGTTCAAAGGACAGGGAACAATGTGTATGTATTGTCAGATATCTTCTCAAAGGCACGATCAAAGGATACATTCAAAGATTAGTGAGAGGATTTGGGAGTAATTTCTATTACTTCCTATCATTGTTGTTTAGCATCAAGTGAGGGGGAGATAAGTGTTAGCTCCAAGTAGTTCCTTTGCCATTGATGTCAAAGGGGGAGAATAACAGGTATAGGTATAGGTGCAAAAATTAGGTGTAGGGAATAGGTAAAAGTTGCTATAGTAAGGGGGAGTTACTATATGTTTTCAAATGATAGGATGTGTAGGTGATAGGATATGGCAGTTTCAGGATTGAGGTTGCCATCAATGACAAAGGGGGAGATTGTTGGAAATATTGTCATTGATGTCAAAGGTCTAGTATTATTGGTGATAAAGGCCCCATTGCATTTAATGTTGTTTATCTTGGCTAATGTGAGTTAATATTTATTTAATGTTAATGAATATATTTTTGGTTGCATATGAGATAAAAGAAGGGCCCATGGAAAAGTTAAAGAGCCATGGGATAAAGACAAAAGAAGGATGGGACGCATTTTCCCATGAAGAGTCATCTTGGGGAATACCAAGAGTCACCAAGTGAAGACAAAAGAGTAAGGGCACAATTTATCATGAAGGGACACTTTGAGGAATATGAAAAGTCACCAAAGATAAGGACAAAAGTGGGAAGGATGTTTTTGGTCATGAAGGGTCACCACATGACTTTTCAAAGGCTTGAATATGAAGGGTCATCCAAGATTGGTGCCATTTTCCATGAGGATTGAAGGGTCACAAAGGGGGAAGGCCAAAGGTCATTTGGAAAGCTATAAATAAAGGCTTGAGAAGCCATTTGTAAAATGGTTGAGAGAGGTTGATTTGATATTATAATATCTAGCTTAGAAAAGCAATTGTGAGAGATGAATATGATTTGTATTTGTTATATCTAGCTTAGAAGAGCAAAGGTGAGAGAGAGGAAAGAGATGTTGTATTGAACTATCATTTGTTGAGATAGCAACATTTAGAGATAGGTGTGTGGTATACACAAAGGGGTTGGTGCTCCTGTGGGTTGGTGCTCACGAATTGTTACTGGGTTGGTGCTCGGTAAAGGGGTTAGTGCTCATGTGGGTTGGTGCTCGCGAATTATTTATGGGTTGGTGCTCAACAAAGGGGTTTGAAGCTCCTGTGAGTTGGTGCTCACAAATTGTAGCTGGGGTGGTACTCGAAAAAGGGGTATGGTGCTCCTGTGGGTTGTTTCTCATGAATATACTTGAGATTGTTCTCAGTGGTTTTTCCCACATTGGGTTTCCACGTTATATCTGGTGTCTCTCTCTATCTTGTGTGATGCTTATTGTTTGAGTTTTATTTCATATCTTGAATGTTTGATTAAGTAGAATTTGATAAAGAGAAAATTTTATAAGATATATAATATATTGATTCACCCCCTCTCAGTATATTCCGTGCTTAACATAAGGGGGAGTTATTGTATGTTTTTTAGTTTTACAATATGTGTAGGTTGGCATGTGCAATATAGGTTTTAGGATGTGGTAGTTTCATTTTGGAGTCGCCATCAATGACAAAGGGGGATATTGTTGGAAATATTGTCATTGATGTCAAAGGTCTAGCATTATTAGTGACAAAGACCCCATAGCATTTAATGGTGTTTTTAATGTTCATATCTTGGCTAATGTAAGTTAATATTTATTTAATATTAATGAATATATTTTTGGTTGCATTAAGTCAAAAGAGGGCCCATGAGGAATTCAAAGAGTCACGGGGAAAAGAAAAAAGAGGGCAAGGATGCATTTTCCCATGAAGGGTCATCTTGAGGAATTCCAAGAGTCACCAAGTGATTACAAAAGAGGAAGGGCACATTTTCTCATGAAGGGACACTTTGAGGAATTTGAAAAGTCACCAAAATAAAGATAAAAAGGGAAAGGATGCATTTTCTCATGAAGGGTCACCATGTGAATTTTCAAATACAAAGATTTGAAGGGTCGTGCAAGTTTGGTGCCATTTTCCATGAAGAGTGAAGGGTCGCAATGGGTGAAATCCAAAGGTCATTTGGAAAACTATAAATAAAGGATTGAGAAGCCATTTTTTAACATGAGAAAGAGAGCATGATTTGTAATTGTCATATCTAACTTAGAAGAGAAAAGGAGAGAAAATAAAGAGATATTGTAATGTGTTATCATTTTCTGAGAAAGCATATTGAGAGATAGTTGTGTAGTATACACAATATGGGTTAGTGATCTTGTGGGTTGGTACTCACAAATAGTTGTTATTTTGGTGCTCAACAAAGGGGTTGGTGCTTCTGTGGGTTGGTATTCATGAATAGTTGTTGTGTTGGTGCTCAGCAAAGGGGTTGGTGCTCCTACAAGTTGGTTCTTGTGAATATTGTAGTTTGAGTTGGTGCTCATTCGTGTACTTGAGATTATTCTCATTGGTCTTTCCCACATTGGGTTTCCATGTAAAAATTTGGTGTCTCTCTCTCTCTCTTGTTTGGTGTTTATTTTTTCAATTTTATTTCATATCTTGAATGTAGGTTAAGTGGAATTTGATTAAGTGAAAATTTATAAGATATATGATATATTGATTCACCCCTCTTAGTATATCCCATGCTTAATAAGATATGCTGAATTAACAGTCATTTTTTTTCTAGTTGATGACCAAAGAAGATATTCCTCCATCTATATAGGTGGGAAAAAACCAAGGCATTGATATTGTAATTTCATCTATGCAACAATTCATTGATGTATGATAACTTGTAATATTGAATTATAAATATAGATTTATTTTAATAATTTTCCTCTATACACTTTTATAAACATAAATGGGATGAATGTATTATCTCTATAGAGTTATCTGATAATGTTTGATAGTCTCATTGAGATGATTATCAAGACACAAACTTATGTTGTTTCTCCCTTTCACACTCATGTGTGTGTAGCTCAACCTTTTTCTGACATTTTTGAGTAGCAGAGGAAAATTGAGTGCAACCAAAAAATTAAGGTAAGTCCATGTTTAAATAGTTTTTTATCACTTTAAAATTAAGGTCAAGTGCAAAAATTTGGGCAATGAAAAGGGACCTACCTATGGATGTTTTTTCCTTGCAAATCGAGAAATCTCAACTTTTGTAGATTATTTGAGATGGTTAACTTAAAACTTGAAGATGGTATAATAATATAAATTGTATCATTTTTAGTATAATTTATAAAATACTATTTAAAAAAATGGTTAAGTATAATTAGGTCAAACATCTAAAATTTGAAGAGAAACTCTTACTTTTTTAAATAAAAACATAGTACCTAGTCGATCGTGCAGCCCCTCATTTTTTGAGAATAGTTTAGTATTGTTTGAAATAATTTGGTGGAAATTTTTATAAGATCATATATATTGTGACCCATATTTAAAAAAATAATAATGAATATATATTTTTTAATTAATTCTACAACTAAATAGATCCTAAAAATAATTAAAAAAATAGATAGAAAGCCATGTAGCCCCTACCTACCTTAAAAAATGTTTTTTTTACTATGTATATAATTAGGCTTAGTTTGTGACCATATAATGTTTTTCGCATTTGGATCTATAATTTTTTTTATATAAACATATATAGGCATGTATATTTTTATTATATAGTGGCCTAAAAAATCCATAGTTAGAATTTAACATAGATGGAAACTTTTAAAAAGTCTAAATAGTTTAAAAAATCATATATTTGGAAAAGAGGAGTGTCTGAAACATCATAGTAATATTTTTTATGAAATTTATCATTAAAATTCATAGTTTTTTTAATGATGTAAGTTGTATTTTCTTTTTTTCCATCAAAAAACTTGGATTCAACTGTGTATTTGCAGGTCCAAGCCTTAGGCTCAGAAATCCAAGACATTTTTGATCCAAAAGGCATGGTGTTTAAATTACATATAACATAGCACATAAATGTTATAATGTGCACAAATTATTTTTACATAACACAAAAAAATAAAATGTACCTATGTATACATGTTTATGTTTATGTTTATGCATCTATCTATTCACATTTATAATTTTATATCTTTTATTTTAAAGTGAAGTGTGTCAATATATACACTACCACACAAATGACATACTAGATATAGTGATGCAATTTTAGTGATTTTGAACACATGAACTTAATAATGAAAGGGTCAATTGTTTCAATGGTGAAGGTAATTATGGCCAATTTAAATGTCTTGAATATAAATACAACTATAGGATGTGATTTGGGGCTAAACTATATTAGATTTCCTAACATATTGAGTGAATTGGTGCAATCAGTGATGTAATTTGAGTGAAATCAAGCCTCATAAACCTAATTTTGACTATAAAGGATATAATTTTGGACTCTAAACCCCAATGTCATAAAAAAATATACAAAATAATCCATTGTCTCAATGTGAAGGTAATTGGGGTTAATTTGAACAAATTTAACTTAACGATGACTCTAAAATGTGATTTGGGACTTAATCAACTCTTATTTCATCTGAGAATGAAGCAAATAATCATTTGGTTTAATGGTAGATGCAAGTTTGACATGTATAAGATGTGATTTGGGGATCAATAAACTCCAATGTCATCATATAATGAATGCAATAGTTTATTAGTTCAATTATGGAGGCAATTAGGGTCTATATGATCCCCTTAAACCTAATTACGACTATACAATATGATTTGACATTAAATTGGCTTTGATTTCATCATATATTGAGCTCATTAGTCAAATGGTGCAGTCAATGATATGATTTTGAAAAAAATGAGCCACATGAACCTAGTTGTAATTGTATATGATATTATTTGGAGTGAAATTGACCCTAATGTCATCGTATAATGAATTGAATAGTTCATCCATTCAATCAAGGAGGTAATTAAGGCTAATTTGAGACCCTTAAACCTAAATACGAGAGAAATATGTGATTTGGGACTAAATTATCTCTAATTCAATCATGAATTGATCCAATTAGTCAATTGGTGAAATTAGAGACATGATTTGGCCCAAATTGAGCCTTATGAACCTAATCTATTGCTCAATCAATTTTATAAGATGCAACATATGGATTAATCTACCTTAATTTTATCACAAATGCAAACATGAAGGTAATTGATGCTAGTCTAGACCCGTTGAACCTAAATACGAGTATAAGATGTGATTTGGAGATAAATTAGTCATATTTCCTTATATATTGAGCCAATTAGTCAATTGTTACAATCAATTGTGTAAGTTGGACAAAATTAAAAACTATGAACCTAATTTTAGCTATATAAGATGTAATTTAGGGGTCACTCAACCCTAATATCATATAAAAAATAAAATAAATAGTCCACTAATGTAATCATGAATTAAATTGGGGCCAATTTGAGCCCTTTCAAACTAATTACAAGCGAAATACATGATTTGAGGCTAAATTAGCTTTGATTTCATCATGAATTGATTTAATTAGTTAATTGGTGCAATTAGAGATGTTATTTCGGCCAAATTGAGCCTCATGAATCTAAATTTTATATCGATCAATTATATAGTTTGTAACATATGGCTTAATTGACCCTAATTTTATCACAAATACAAACATAGATGTAATCGGGGCTAATCTAAACCCCTTGAACCTCACAATGAGTATAGGATGTGATTTGGGCCTAAATTACCCTATAATTATTGACATATTGAAATGGTAATCCCTTAATATTATTTGATCTTGTTTTATACTATCATTTTCTTTCATGAATGTTATGTGCACAAATATGACAGCTTGTACTAAGTTGTAGTATTGTGACTAATCTTTCATTTATTGTTTGAATGTGTAATTCAAAGAAAAGATGACTATTGAAATTATAGAACTAAGTTGGAATGTGTCCTTACTTAACTTTAATTCTTCAACTAACCATATATCTCTATGTGTGAGCCTTCAATGCTCATTAATAATTTCCTCCCTAAATTTGACCATAAAATCTGAAATATGTATTTGTTTTGTAAAAATCTCTCACCTTTTAGATTCCTTTTCATCGTTTAATTGTTATGTCATAGATTTATAAGTTATAAAACCAACTAATTATTATCCAATTCCACTTGTACTTTCCTCATGGATATAGTTTTTAAATTTTGGCAATCCACCACAAATGTTGCAAGTCAAACCCTAACATGCTTTATTATATAAAAATTATCCATCTGATCTTTCAAAAAAATGGATAGAATAAATTCCCTTGATAATTTTGGTAGAAGTTCCATGCCAACACTCCTGTCAAATATTTTCAATATGCAAACTACAAATTATATGATGAAAAACATCATAATGCATTAAAAATTTAAAATGTTGCCTATAATAACAAGTGGTGCATGTGTGATTTATTTTCACATAGAAGGGTTTGGATGTCTCAAAACATTTTTGACTAACATAAATTTGTGGATATTTATGTAAAAATTTAAATTACAATTGTGTTTGGGTCATATCCAAGAAATGTTTATGATTTAATTCATAGTTACGAGAATCAACTCTTATTTTCACTACATCTGTTGTATTGGGTGAAACCCTTGTATAATCTTTTCAAAATTTTCCAAGTAAATATTTGAGAGAATCATATATAGCCTTGTATTTTTGTGGAATTATACTAAATAACACCTAGAGCTCATTTTTATTGCCATCATCAAATCTTATGTGTATCCTAATTCATTTCATTACTATTTTTCTATGTATGTTCATTGCTCTACTTGTTCTTGAAATCAAGGATTTTCTCCCCATTTTACCACTCACTATACAATTTATAATTATGTGTTGGATAATGCTAATATCTTTGTTGTATCTTTTTATGCCTACAATATGATATGCATCATGTATATTTTCATCAATTACCTTATTTTCACCTTTTATATTAGATGTTCTTAGTCTTAAGGTATACATTGTGGGTCTCATCTTAAGCGATTTCGTAAATGAAAAAAACAATCGACATTTATATAACAAACAATTGACATATCTAACTATCATTTAATTTTTTAATTAAATTATCCTAAATTATTTCAGTTATTATTCTTAAATGGTGGTCACACATTTTGTTATAAATTGGTTTCAAAATGTTTTCATCATATTCAATTAAGTATGTGTGTTTTGTACTTAAAATATTGGGAGGTGTTACTAATGGTATAATTTGTTGATTTGGTGTTTCCATATTGTTATCTTCACTACTAGTATCTTCATTTACTATTATTTTATAGTTAAATTTATTATTAATTTCACTATTGATTGTTTCCATGTAATTTTTTTCATTATTACTTTCAACATTCTATGTTTTCATGTAATTTTGTTATTGTTAGGGGAAAATCATCATGCATACATTCATCATCAAAAAATTAAAAACTTAATAATTTAAATGTGGACTTGTGACGTAATTTGGACATCTAGGTAAACATTAATCACTCATTATTCATTTCATCATTATCCATTTCATCATTATACACAACATTTGGTTTGTTGGTGAATTATATGTACCTTATCAAGAGCAAAATGTTTGCATTTGTTCCCTTTGTTTTTTTCTTGAATATTTGTAATTGATATGTAATTTTTCACTTTAAGATTTTCTTCTTTGATTGAGACCCATCACCCATGACTAGAGAAACTTGATATCTTTGAGGGTGGGGACCAAAAAAATAATGTGATACCTTGAAAACATAATTTTGACTATATATAATATGATTTAGGGTTCAACTAGGCCCAATTTCATTAAAAATGAATGAAAGAGTCATTTGTTTCAATGGTGTAGGTAATTAAGACCAATTTAATCCCTTGAATGTAGATATGATTATAGGAGGTGATTTAGGGTTAAATTAGCTTTTATTTCCTAACATAGTGAACAAATTAATTCATTGGTGAAATCAGTGATGCGATTTGAGTAAAATTAAGCCTCATGAACCTAATGTTGAGTACAAAGGATGTAATTTAGGGATCATGACCCCAATGATATAATAAAATAAACTAAAGATTCCATTATGTAAATCCAAAGGGAATTGGGACTAATTTTTAGCCTGTTTAACCTAACTATAGCATAAAATGTGGTTTGGGGCTTAATCTCTTCTAATTTCATCAAAGAATGAAGTAAAGAATCATTTGGTTCAATCAAAAATGGAATTTTGACATGTATAAGATGTGTTTTGGGGCTCAATAAACTCTAATGTCATCATATAATGAATTAAATAGTTGATTAGTTCAATTATGGAGGTAATTAGGGTTAATATGAACCCAGTGAACCTAATTGTCACTATACAATGTGATTTGATGCTGAATTGGGTTTTATTTCATCATATATTGATCCAATTAGTCAAATGGTGCAATTGGAGACATGATTTTGGAAAAATTGAGCCACATGAACCTCATTTCAATTATATATGATGTGATTTGGAGTGAAATTGACCCTAAAGTCATCATATAATGAACAAAATAGTTGATTCATTCAATCAAAGAGGTAACTAAGGCCAATTTGAGGCCCTCAAACCTAAATACAAGAGTAGGACATTATTTTAGTATAAATTAGCTCTGATTCTATCATAAACTGATCTGATTAGCTAATTAGTGTAATTAGAGACATGATTTGGGCTAAATTAAGCCCCATAAGCATAATTTATGTCTCAATTGGTAGTATAAGATGTAAAATATGGCTTGATCTACCCTAATTTTATCACAAATGTAAACATGAAGGTAATTAGGGCCAATCTGAACCTGTTCAACTTAACTACAAGTATAGGATGTGATTTGCGAATAAATTAGCTCATATTTACTAAAATATTATGATAATTAATCAATGTTTACAATTAGTGTTGTAGGTTAGATGAAAATGAAACTTGTGAACCTAATTTGGACTATATAGGATATAGTTTGGGGATCACTTACCCCAAATATCATTAAAAAATAAACCAAATAGTCCACCAATGCAATCATGAAGGAAAGTAGGCCCGATTTGAGCCCCTTCAACCTAATTAAAAGAGAAAGACATGATTTTGGGTTAAATTAGCTCTGATTCCATCATGAAATAATCTATTTAATCAATTGGTGCAATTAGATTTATTATTTGGGCTAAATTAAGCCTTGTGAACCTAAATTATGGCTTAGATGATTGTATAGGACGTAACATATGGCTTAATAAACCATGATATTATGAAAAATGTAAACACAGAGGTAATTAGGTCCATTCTAACTCCCTTACACTTAACTATGAGTATATAATGTGATTTTAGATTAAATTAGCTCAATTCCTATCATATTGAGGCAATTATTTAATTGCTGGAATAAATGATGCAATTTGAATGAAATTGAACCCCATGAACCTAATTTTAAATATATAATATGTAATTTGGGGTTCAATTAACCCTAATATAATATTATAATAAGCCAAAATAGTCCACCAATTTTATCATAAAGGAAATTGGGGCAAATTTGAGCTCATTCAATGTAATTGTAAGATCAAGACATGATTTGGGGATAAATTAGTTTGAATCCATCATGAATTGACCCACTTAGTCAACTGGTGTAATTAGAGACATGATTTTGACCAAATTGAGCCTTGTGAACCTAAATTATGGCTCAATCGATTGTATAAGATGAAACATATGGATTAACTGACCCTAATTCTATCATAAATGAAAACATAAAGGTGATTAGTGCTAATATTAATCCCTTAAACCTAAATATGAGTATAAAATGTGATTTGGGGATAAATTAGCTCATATTTTGTATCATATTGAGCCAATTATTTAATTTCTACAATCAATGATGCAAGTTGGATAAAATAAAACCCCATGAATGTAATTTTGACTATATAGGATGTAATTTATGGGTTAATCAACCCTTATATAATAAAAAATAAAATAAAATAAA
Source organism: Torreya grandis (assembly GCA_037957365.1). Lineage (NCBI taxonomy): Eukaryota > Viridiplantae > Streptophyta > Pinopsida > Cupressales > Taxaceae > Torreya > Torreya grandis. The sequence continues at coordinate 2,487,950 of JARHVA010000325.1, read as the reverse complement.
TCACCCACCAACTCAATCATGCAAGAAATTGGGGCTAATTTGAGCTCCTTTAACTTAATTTCAAGAGTAGAACATGATTTGTGGCTAAATGAGATCTGATTTCATCACATGAATTGATCCAATTAGTCAATTGGTGTAATTAGAGACATGATTTGGGCTAAATTGAGCCTCATGAACCTAATTTATGGCTCAATAAATTGTATAGGATGTAATAAATGGCTTAATTAACCCTAATTTTATCAAAAATGTAAATACAAAGGTAATTGGGGCCAATCTAAACCCCTTGAACCTAAACTAAGTATATGTTATCATTTAGGGATAAATTATCTCATATTTCCTGACATATTGAGCTAATTAGCCAATTTCTATAATCAATGCAATTTGGATGAAACTGAACCTTGTGAACCTAATTTTAACTATATAGGATCTAATTTAGGGAGAAATCAACCTAAATGTCATACCATCCTAATCCAAATAGTCCACTAATTAAATCATGAATGAAAATTAAGAAAATTTGAGCCCTTTCAATCTAAATATGACTATAAATTGTGATTTGGGGCTCAATCGGCTCTAATTTTATGATAAAGGCAATTGGGGCTAATATGAACCCATTAAACCTAACCGCGAGTATAAGGTATTATTTGGGGCTAATTAAACCATCTATAAAACTAGTTTAATCTATATATGATTTGATTTAGACATCAATCAACCCCAATTACATCACATAATATTCTAATAACATAGTTATATCATATATAACTATATAAATATACTGTGTATGTGTTATAGTGCATATACTTGAAAAATAGACAAAAGTCTTCTTATAATGTTTATTTTTAACCTTTTTCAATAATTATGTCTCCACTTATATTATTTGCATCATTTTATGACCTACACTATCAAAGATAAAAGGTATCAAGCTATTTTTTTGGACCCCACCATCAAAAACTATCAAATTTTTCTAGTCATGGGTGATAGATCTCATTCAAATAAGAGTAAAACATTAAATCAAAAAACACTAGATCAATTACAAGTGTTAAGAGAAAAATAAAGGTTACGAATGTAAACATTTCACCTAATACAGGGTACAAATACAATCTCTAATGAACCAAATGTCATAGATAATTATGAAATGGTTAATAATGAATTGAATAATGAGGATGATTGTTGACCTAAAATTCCATATTATGTTTCAATTTCACATTCAAAATATGATATTTATAATTTTGTTGATGATAAATCTATGCATGATTATTTACATCGTAAAAATGAAGAAAAGTACAAGGAAACATAAAATGATGAAAGTAATAATGAAGAAAATCCCATGGAAACATTAAACAATGAAAGTAATAATGAAAAAACTAGTAGTGAACATAACGATATGGAAACACCATCTCAAAAAATTCCACCATTAGTAACACCTCTAAGGATTTTGTGTAGAAAATGCATGTACTTAATTGTAGTTGATGAAAACATTTTGAAACTAGTGTGTCATAAAATGTTTGACCACCATTCATGAATAATAGATGAAAGAATTTGGGATAGTTTCTTTAAAAAAATATATAGTCATAAATATCAATTAGTTATTTCATTGATTAAATTGATTAAGATGTTACCTATAATGTACATTCTATGACTAAGAACATCTAACATAAATGGTGAAAATAAGGAAATTGATAGAAATCTACATGATTCATATCATAATGTAGGTGTGGAGAGATGAAAAAAAGATTGTAATGGTACTTGACACATAATTACAAATTGTCTAGTAAGTGGTCAAACATCAAGAAAACACTTGATTTCAAAAACTAGTTATGAACTAAACATAAATAGAAAAATAGAGATGAAAGTAATTGGGACGTGAAGAATACTTTATGATTCTAATATAAATGAGCTATGGGAATTCCCTAGTATACTTACATGAAAGGGAAAAGTTATAGACAATGATCTCAAAGATTTACTTACACCATTTTGGAAATACAATACAAGAGTTTCACTTAATATAAGAGATCTAGTGAATAGAAGATTTGGTTCTCACAACTATAAACCATATCGAAACATTTCTTGGATATGACCCAAACACAATTATAGTCTATGTTTTTAAAAAAATATTCACAAATTTATATTATAAAAAATATATTTTGAGGTGGAAAAAAAATTCTATATAAAAAAAAAAATCACACATGCACCACTTCTTGTTGTAGGTAACATGTTGAATTTTTCAATGGACTATGATGTTTTTCATCATATAAATTATACGTTGAATACTGAAAACATTTTTCAAGAGTGTGGTATGGAATTTATACCAAAAATAAGAAAGGTAATTTATTTGAATCATTTTTTGTGAAAGACTAGATGGACACTTTTTTTAATAACAAAGTGTGTTTGGATGGAACTTGCAACATTTATGGTGGATTGCCAAAATTATATCCATGAGCAGAGTACAAGTTAAATTGGACAAGAATTAGTTGGTTTGAGAAAATACAAATATGTTTCATATCAATTAAAAGATGGAAAATAATCTAAAAGGTATGATTTTTTTACAAAGGAAATACCTATTTCAAAATTTATGGTTAAACTCAGGGAGGAAAATGTTTATGAGTATTCAAGTCACACACAAAGAATTAGATGGTTGGATGAGCAATTAAAGTTAACAAAGGCCACATTCCCACTTGGTTATATTATTTTATTAGTTAAATTTGTTGAGAATTACACATTTAAACCACAAATGTAATTTTAGTCATAGTATTACAACTCAGTATAGGTTGACATATTCATGCATATAATATTCATGGATGCATTTGATTGTATAGAGTAAGATTGAAAATATCAAGCAAGTACCATTTATATGTCAGTGATGATCGATCACATTGTACATATTATGTGTAAGGTTGTTTTGATATGTTTTATGTAAATTTTACTAAGAGGAACATTTATTTCAATTAACATTATATCTTGTTAGACAATTGCACATCATAATTTAAGAATGCACATATGTTTTACTAGTTGAGAAGGATGCACATTACCACTGGCATCGAACATATTTTTGAGTTTCATTAATGTTGTACATGGAAAAGGATATAATTAAAGTGTTGGATCATGTGTAAAAATATCCATTACAAGAAAGGAATCAAAGTTTAAAAATGGCATTATTTTGATGATACAAAGACCATTATTGAATGGTATAATGATAAAATGGGCCATGGTGCTAAAAAATATATAGTTTTCATAGATATTTATGGTTGATGGAGGAATAATAATTATAAAAATATGAGTATTTTATGACCATAACATGATCAAGTGAGCACCACTCATTTCATATCTCAAATGTAGGTTCTTGGACTATTCATACAAGACATTTTGCAATTTTCTATTTTACATGCATGGAATTTGTTTGGAATGAATGTGAATCACAAGAGTGGGTGGATGAATGAAGCTGTAGAAATCTAATTCCAATCAACACATATCAGGTTATACCAAAATTACATCTAAAAATATGACATAAACACATGACTTTGACCATGTATCTAATCTAGTACAACCAAGTAGAAGATTAATTATTATGTACTATATTCTCATTATATATGTTGACATTGTTACTATTTTTTTGATACAAGGCATGCTTTTACAATTTTTATGGATGAGGATAATAAATAGAGAACAAATTACTATTTATGTCAATGTGTAGAGGAAAAAAATAAATTGACTTCTCTAATCGTAGATAGGGAAAACATTGACTATCCCACTAGGTCTATGGTAGTCACTAGTACTTGGCTTCGATGATATCCTATCATATATTCATATGTATTATTGTTTGAATACTATGAAAAACATAGGAAGATATTGACCTATTCAAATTTAGTTCTTGAAACAAATATTCAATTGCTCAGATATCATGGAAGGCCATTAAACAAGAATCTATAGAAGGTTCGTGAGTCTTACCATGAAACTATTCTTGATATTATCGAGGTTAGATCATATCCTAATGGTTTATTAGGTTGAAATTGCAAAGTATGTTGAGTTATCAAATGTAAATGTACTAAATTTTACCAAATTTTATTGAATTGGTAGGTGGTACATATAAATTTCAATTTTAATTATTTACTAATATTTTTTTTGTAAGTTAGTGGTGTGAAATAAACTTTCATCTTCATTCAGTTGGCACTGTTAGCAAACAATTTCATATTTTTCAAGCTAAGAGAAGCTTAATAAAATTTCAAGAGAAGGTTGGTACATGTAATTATTATAGAAATCCATATTATATTAAGGCCATAATGGGTACTCCATATCTTAACCTGGTGATTTTTTAGGTCATGGTCATGGGAACACATTCCATTTGCCTATCTAAATGTGTTAGAGGCCAAAATGTCAGTTGTAGGACAAGAATTTATCTTAATAGTAAAAAAGTTACATTTATGAATTGAATACCATGGTGTCTACCTTAAATTAATCTATAAGGTTTGATCAATGTGATTTGAGATGAAATTATAGGGATTTGACACAAAAGTGATGATTTTTTGGTTCATGTAAATGACTTACAGTTTTTGTTTTATGTGCATCTAAAGTTCACCTAAAAATGGAAATTTTCTCTTATTATAAAGGGAATTATTAAGGATAAAATATGTACTCTACTTCTCAACCAAGCCTGATTAGATCCCTATAACCTGGTCATAGATGTTATTTGCTACCCTAACATGTTGGTAGTGCCACGTTTTAGTCATAAAGCACTAAAGGTGGAGATCTCCAACTACCACTTCAAAACATTTGTTGTCACTATTTTTGCACTCTTGAATAGTTATAAAAACATTTATCTAAGTGGATTTTTAATTCATAGTTGTGGGATCACATATAATTTTCCTATCCAAACATGTTGAAAATGATATATTTCCATGTGGAGGTCCTTGAGGTAGAAATGTTAATTAGAGGATGAGAACTTGTCTCTTGACAACAAAAGATGCATTTAAGAACTAATTACTACATAATATAATAGGGTTCATATCCAAGTTTATATAAACATGATATAGGGTGAAATTATAATTATTTTACAATTACATAAATGTCCTTTTATTTTGTGCAAATGAATTACAATTTTTTTACGTGCTTTTATTTTTTCTTAAAAACTACAATTTTCTCATATTGGGAAGGCAATCTTGAGGCCAAAATAGGTACTTCATCTCTCAACCAATCATGATCAAAGGACAATAAATTGGTCCTATATTTTATTTTCTTCCCTTGACATGTTTTTGGTTCCAATTTTCATCCATGAATCACTAGATTTGGAGATTCACCAACTATGGAGATATCCAACTGCCACTTCAACATTGAAGACATTTATTGTCAATATTTCTATAATGTCCCTTTCTTAGGGGCTCTTTTTTCCGTCAAAATCTCTAATACCACTGTAATGTCCCTTACTTAGGGGCTCCCTTTTTTTAACAAAGCTCTGAGCAAAGATATGATTTTGCAGAATAAATTCAAATAAACAAATAAACCACAGTAAATCTCTTAACTGCCAAATCAAAAATCTTATTATTCGTCCAGATGATTACAATAGATGTCCTCTGTCATGCATATAAAGGAAAATTTAAATATGGTCTTAAAACCCTGATCTTTTGCAAATTTGGAAATGAAACCTAAATTTTGGAATGGCTCGGGTTTTTTGTGTCAACACACAGTCGCCGACATTGGTTATTATGCCGTCATCAGTCGATATACTGCCGACATCAGTCTCTATCAGTTGGCTTCTCTATCAATGTCGGTCTTCAGATGGCCAATGTCAGTCTCTGTGGATCTCTGCCTACCGATGTCGGTCTATGTGCGAATCTATACTAATCTGTACAGACTTCGTATAGCCGCCAATAAAGCACACCCTGTTTGTTTCAACCCCTGATCTGAAGATATATGGCTCTAATACAGAAAAAGCTTTATCTGTATAATTTATTGAATCAAACTTAATAAAATAAATACCTAAATTATTGTGATAACTTTTGTGTGAAGTTATCTCTCGAAATACTTGAAATACTGTGATAACTTCTATATGAAGCTATCTCTCAAATTGGCAATAAATCAGTTGATATCTCACAGCCTCTGAATCACACACACTGAAGAGTGGACGTTCTCCAATGCAAATGGAATCTTGGAACCCTTGGCTTAGTCTTCACAGAAGAATTCTTCAATATCAAAATCAATAATCAAATCATAATCAATAATGGCCTCCATGAGAAACCCTTATACCCTCAAAAAGATGTGCTTGCCCTAATTAGGATTTTCTTAAATTAGAATTAGGGTTTATAATTAAAAAATAGGCCAAATAATTAATATTTGATTAAATCAATCAAATATTAATATCTCCCTCAATATATGTCCGATCCTCAAACCAACTAAAGTTGGTGAATCAGGGAGTGATTTTGCACATGACCATACCAAAATAAGGGCACTCCACTGCATGTCAAATATCCCTAAATAATAGGAGCTCATGCAAACATGTCCAAAAGATCCCAAATGAAAGCCAACTATAGGAATTCTACTAATCGAAGCCAAGCCAAGCTCCATCATGACCCTCTATCCATCCTATCAGCCTACGAAGGTCATATAATAGGCTAATCCTCAACTCTAAACATGTCAACTGAAAAGGGGACATGACAATCCCCCCTCCTGAAATTACTTGTCCTCAAGCAATCCTCAAACAATAAACCAATCAATCCACCTGGATCCCATATGTAGTTATGATCTACACTATTGTTAATCAATGTCAACTCCTGCAATATCCTCTGAAATAGAACAAAGATGAATCCATAACCAAACTATGGAATGCAACTCAACCAAACTCCAAGAGCACAACTGCCATAGTCAGGAACCCATGAGAAACAAACTCTCAAAGTATCATAACCCAAGTAGAATGGACAACTCAAACTACCAATTCCATCTGTAAAAGATGGTGCCAATCCATCCCATAACTGATCCCTCTATAAAGGTGGCACAACCAACTATACCACACTGTCATCTGTGTGAGAAAAATCAGTTTGGAGACTTGACTCCACTAGTATCCCAAACTCATCAGGATCAGGTACTCCTAAATCTTGAATATGTGTGTCAGCCTCAACAACATGCTCCTCATCAACAGCTACAAAAACATACTCATCACCAACACTCAGTGTACTGACATCTAAGTACACCTCCACACTCTAAATGCAAGCATTTGACTCATCCTCACTGTCTAACTCCTGAGCAGAACTCACCTTAAGACAAAGCTCATCTACACCATCCTCAACCGCTCCTACATGTGAAGATAATGCAGATAAATCATTACCTAAAGATGTGTTAATGTCTCCCTGTACTGGATCAGCATGTCTGTCAAACTCATCATTCAAGTTTCTACATGTCATTGTAGACACCGAAATCATGTCTAACCCTTGTTCATTTCCCCCCCTTTGGTCCATTCTTAACCTATTCCTAACCTATATAATTACTAATTTAAAATAATTAACTTATTTTGAATTAAACCCCCCTCCTTTGACACATCACCCATGACACCTCGCCTAGGACACCTCACCTTAGACCATTTCCTATCCTATGACTCACCTAAGACCTATTCTTACTCCTCTCCAACCCCCTAACCAACTCTCATGCATATTTATCCTTACCTTCGACATATCTCCAATGAACTATGCACTTGGCAGATGTAAAACGGGCTTGTTGGCCCTTTTACGTGTTCTGCACCTGTCGATGTCAGTCAACTATCGGCTGACGCCGGTGGAATCACCGACGTCAGTTTACTTAAACCGGATTTTGACCCTATTCACGGCTAATCACAAATTCTAATCAAAATCACAAAAATCACAAATTCTAATCAAACTCTAAATCTCGGGAGCTAATCACGAATCTAGAATTTGGTGTCTTCGACCATTCGTCAATCTACCAATCTCTCAGCCTAGCCTCTCACTCTCTCCCTCAGGTGCAACAATAGGTATTCTACATCAGACTTCTACATCAGCAACAAGATCTCCACACAGGGTACATCAACAGTAGGTACGGGAATCATCAGCAGCACACCTTCTGCAAGGCACAGGTAAGTATATTGTCTGTGTTTTCTTTGTGTTTTCTAGTCATTTACTTCTATGTATTATGAATTAGATTCAGTACTCCCTCTCCCCAGACCAGACTGTTAACCAAGCTAGACCTGAATCTTTACTTCTCCATCTCCCTATTGCCTCTATCCTTTGTCGGACCATACACTCTGCCCATTCAACCAAACTCTCAGAGCCAGACCCCAGACCATTCAACCAAGCCCAAAATTTTATCTCAGACCACTAAAACAAACCCAGAGCCTTCCTTGGCCTTGTCCACAGACCAAAACCCTGACCAGACCCTATCCACGGACCACAAACCTGACCAGACCCCGTCCAAGCTAACTGCCCCGACCGACGCCGGCCATTACCCCAACCAACGTCGGTAGCCTAACTGACGCCGGTAAGACCACCGATGCCAGTGACTGTGACCAGTTTGACAGCTTCTTTCAGGTAAGCCTTTGCTTCCTTTTCATTTCCATCTTTTATCATTTCAGTATTTTAACATTCTGCTATTTATAAAACATTCTTTTTATTGACTAGTGGGTTGATATCCCTTAAGGAAGTCTTCATAATTCTGGGATCAAGCTTTCACTTGGCAACCCACCATCTCCTTATCTAACGCCTTCTTTTGTCCAAGTCTCTTTTTGTTACAGGTGTCATTCCTCCACAGCCAAAGAGGAGTTCTCACAGCGTCTGGATTACATTGCGCAGACTACATCCAGGTACACACAAGCCTTGACCATCTTTAAGTTTCTTAATTCTCTCTTGAATGTAGAAAGTGGAATTGCATAGAAACATTCTGGCACGCCCGGTGGGACCCTTAGGGCCTTCCTTGGGTTCCTTTCCTTCTTTTTTCATATAGGGTGCATTAGGATCCTCCCTTTTTACCTCTTTCTTTTCTTCTTAATGACATTATAAGTAGGAATAAAAAGAACCTTTCTTCTTTTCTTGCATTTCTAAACTAGTCAAAAATCATATCCTTCAACCCTTTCTCAACCTGTTTTCATCCGAACTTAACATTTCGACTTGGGCTTAAAACTTATTGCATTGCATTTCTGCTTGTGCTTGCATTTCTTAGTCCACACTTAGTAATTAACAAATCACATATTGAATTAATCTAGTCCACTTCATGTTACACAACCTAAACCACTTGCACTAAATCTAAACATCAAACTCACTTGAGACAAGGCCCGACTGGGATTTCATCCCCCAGCGGATACCTTACCCTGTCTCGGTGATCCTACTTAGATTTCATCACCAAGGGGAAAGCCCACTCTGTTCTCTGGCAGAGTCTAATCTCTAGGGAAAGTATATTTTGGCTAAGCAAGACCAGCTAACCACTAGAATCATGAAGTGAGGGGAGCTTGCTCCTTAGCACCAGGCCATGTACGGAACCTAACACAAAATTTTTGAGTGCCTAAACATACCTGAAACCATCTTTAGACTACCTCTTTTAGGACCCTTCTAACAGCCAACCTCCTCAAACATCACTTTAAGGCATAAGCCACAAGATTCTAAAGTTGATTCTTAGGATTTAACGCTTAGGGCCTGTCTGTCTCCATCTCTATTTTTCTATTCCTATCTGGTTTTTTTTGAGCTAGTGAGAACGTTCTCTTCCTTTTTTCCAAGAATCTTCAAGTTTTATGAGTTTCTAGAAACCACAGTCACCGGCATCAGCTTTACCACCAACGTCGGCAATATTTCTCCACCAGCATCGGTTATCTGACTGACGTTGGCCATATTACCTCACCGACATCAGTTTTTCAACCGACATCGGTCACTGTCACAGTCCTTTTTTCCAAAATAACAACTTAAAACCCAACCCCTTTTTCTGCCAAAACCTCATTCTGAGTTTCTAAAACTAAAAAAACACATAGTTTCTAGAACCTGACCCTCTTCTTGACCATGCTCTCTCGTCCCTAACCAGTCCTATAATGGAGTTCCACTCGGAGACTGAAAGAACTCCTACAGGACCAACCCCGAATCAAACTCCCATCATCCCTGAAGGGGACCAAGATTTCAGAAGATTCTTGGACCTCAACGTCACAGCCCTCCAAAACTATCTTGCGAGAAACCCAATGCGAGACCTTTCGGGTGAAGCGGTGATGACATTAACACCGTCTGCTACCCAGTCTTTTGCCTCAACCATTAACCTAACCATGGCCAATACGCAAAGTTTGGCCTCCCCATCTATTTTTAGACCAACCTCCATTGGGGTTCCATTACCCCCTCAACCACATGCAATTCAACCAAATTCTACATCATACCAGAATTTGATTGTCTCGACCCCTCACACTCTTGGCCCCATATATGCAAGAGTGCCAACCTATCCTTCTACTAGTGCCGCCATTCAACCACCTTTGGCGGTATCTAGTCAACTTATGCCTTCTACCTTCATAACCAAACCACATTTGGCCTCTACATCTATCCCTGCGACTAGTCATCCGTGCGTTGCCCCCTTATTGGTACAATTGACTACGTCGTATGCCTCCTATAGCCTTTTTCAAGCGCCCTACAACCTAGGGGGTGCCCCATTTACCAATCCGTCAGCAGACATCATTAAAATGCTGATGGATAAAATGTCTAGTCTCAAGACCTCTATCTCTGGTTCACGCAATGCTCTCTCGTATGAGCAAATTTGCAACGAACCCATCCATCCTTCCATCCCGATCTGACCATACCCCAACCAATGGGAGCTTCCTAAATTTACTCACTTCCAGAGTAAGGAGGACCCACAAAAACATCTACGGGCATTCAGACATGCTTGCTATCTTATTGCCCATGATGATGTGTTACTTTTACGCACGTTCCCTATGTCCCTTTCTGGCCCTGCCCTTGACTGGTATGGCTCTCTTGCCAGACATTCAATATTTTCATTTATTCAACTTGCCCAATTATTTCTTGACCATTTCTCAATCAACATCACCAAACAAGTCTTAATCATAGACCTCTACTCCATCAGGCAATTCAACGACGAATCAATAGTCGATTTTGTCACCCATTGGAGAGGCCTGATTAACCAACTCTCCTTCTCCTTGCCTCAACCTGAGCTCATTGAGATCTTTTCTCGAGCATGTGCCAAGCATATCTCTTCTACCTTGCAGATTCAGACATTCCACACTTTCGATGAAGCTTTCACCATGGCTCGAAAGCTTGAACTCCATGCCATTGAAGAAGATAAGGTCAAATGCATCATACCAACGCAAGAAACAATGACCATTCTTCTTCCAGACCTTCTTTTGCCAATTCTGAACCTAAAGGAGCAGCCAACACTGTGGTCGTTAGATCACCATCCTCGACAACAACTAATCAATCTCAACCTTCAACATCTCATAGCATTACTAAACAATTCCAACAACGGTACATCCAGCGTTCATACACTCCACTTGGAGAATCATACGCTTCCATTTTGGAAAAACTTGTCAAACAGGGGGTCCTCAATCTTCCTCCAATCCAACCACCTCAATTTGACCCTTCCAAAGCTCTCCCTACATGGTATAGGGAGGCCGACTTCTGCCACTTTCATCACGTCCACGGCCATGACATCAACAACTGCCGAACCTTCAAAAACATCATCCAAGACATGATCGATAAGGGGGATCTTATTTTAGATAACCCGAATGCCCCACCCAACCAACACATTGACATTTTCAAACAACCATTTCCAAACCATCCACCTACTCAAAACAATGTCCAGACTTCAACCAATGACCCCCAAGACCATAACATTCATACAATCAACACTATTTTGCCTCCTATCCTTGACCAACCTCCTCCATCACAGGATGAAGAACTTTCTTCTCCTATTAGTCCTCCATCTACCTCTCTCATACTAGAGGACACCTCAACCATGCCAACACCATTAGCCATACCTTCATCCAAAGACCCTACCTTGCCTACTCCTCAAGCACAAGCAGAAGACATGGTTATCTCTGCCTCCTGCCCTCTTGAGGAGCCGTGCTCTCTTATTTCTTCTCCACCAAGAGAAGAATTAGTCTCTTCACCCATTTCGATCGAGAAAGACCCAATCACGATTTCCTCTTGCCTTTTGCCTGAGATTGCTACATCTCACTCACCCCCATCCACATCTGAACTCAAACCCGTATCTAACCTCGCCTCGCACAAAGGTGGCCCTCAAACCAAACCAAAGAAGGCCACTAGACCACATCAGAGAACTCCTCCCCCACCTTCATCATTACCTTCAATCTTGGGCCCGCACCCATCCACTTTAATAGGAGTTCTTCTTACTCCCATACTTCATAGAGGTAAGTCACCTCCATTACTCCCTCAACCCTTCAGACATATATCTCCTCTAAACCATCTACCAACGCTTCTTACGCCTCTTAAACCAAAGTCATCAACCCACACTGTAACAAAACATCCAGACTCGTTAGTAGGTTCTTACGCCTTGCTATTATGGAAATTATTGCAGTCATCTCACATCAATCTCCCGCCTCTTAAATCATATCAATTTTTCAGACCAAAACCACCTTGGTTCGACGACACTCACATTTGTGCGTATCATCGCACGCCTGGGCATGACACTGAGCATTATTGTGCCCTCAAGTTCATCGTTTGCTAATGTCTGGTGAATGACACCTTTCTTCTCGACCACGTTATCAACAAACCTTCAACACCACTCCACTCATCAACTCTCGGATCAAGGCCATCTTGGTTTGACAACTCTAAATTCTGTCACTATCATCACACTCTAGGACATGACACTGAGCATTGTTGCACTCTCAAGGCTGTCATTCGTCACCACCAAAAAAAGGATACCCTTCTCATCAAGGATCCTCTTGACCTCATCTTCAACAAATCATCAACACCGACCCATACTTCTCAAACCTCATCACCAAGATTGGGATCTCTATGCCAGACTATTGTCCCTTTGTCACCTTTGACCCCATTATTCGACATCAACACAATCAATCTGACCACCAAGCCTCAACCAACCTTGACCAATCTATCCAACATTCTCCCTAAGCAACTGGAGGAATCCAACCCTATCTTGACCCCGACCAAACATTTGACCAACTTTGACCAGACATTCGACCAAACCTCGACCACACATAGTCCAATCATCAATCAACCAAGCATCAACCAAACCTCGACCAAACTTCAAACATCAAGCAACAACCAAACCTTGACCAAACTTCAATTATCAAACATCAACCAACCAAACACCTATGACTTCTTCAAACCGTCATTAATCATCGTGACCAATTTGGAAAGAGGCAAATGGAGCACCTTTGCTCCTAATTGACTTGAACCTTAACGCACTAGCATGGCCCAGGGACTTATCAAAATTTGAGCCCCTTTATGCCTTGCATCCATGACCATCCTTCTGTTAGTTGAGTATTCATCACTTGACATTTTACTGGAGCTCATCCCTTGAGCAACCCCATCCTCTTAATCCCTATTCCTTTCAACCCTATTCCCTAAACAAGTCATATGTCAACCCTTTTTGTCAAGCAGTAATGCTTTGTCCTAATAAAAGGGAACCCTTAAACCTCTACAGGCTCATCCATGGCTAAAACTTCAGTCAACAATATTTCAATAACATATCATAACAGGTCATAAAACTCTCTAAATGTAGACTGCTCCCTCGAAGGACAGCTACACAATTGCTGTATTTACTAGACTGCTCCCTTGAAGGACAGCTAGGCCAAGTCATTATCAAACATTATAAAGAAAAATATAGACCACTCCCTCGAAGGATGGCTATGACCAACTATTGCTACATACAGCACCTCTTTTTCTGAAGCTTCCCGCATCAATCAGCTTCACATATATGACCACAAAATAGATGACAAATTCCCAATGCAGACTTCTCGCATCGATCAGTTTGTGCAAAAAAAAAAAGACTGACAAGCTATCAAGCCATGGACATGCCTATAGTCGTTCTTGGGTCACATATAAAAGGGGCAAGGTTATCCCTACCATAAATGGGTTACCCCATCCTCTCATACCATAATCCTACTTATCACCCCAACTTACTCAAGGGACTTCGAGCTCACTTAACGTCAAGTGATTCGATTACTTTTCGAACATCAACCATTGGTCCACGACGCGACGCATACATGGGGCTTTTGTTCTAACAACCCTTATCCATGCCATCATTCTGGTCCTTGTCATCGAAAGAGCCATGCGCCTTTCACTTATCTTTCACACTTTGGTCACATTCAACCAAACCTTTTTCTACCCAACCAACCAACGCCACCATTTTTAGACCAACAACATGATAACATGACATCATCCTTGTTTTTTTTCACATAGTTTCTATGGACACCAATACACATAGGAACTATCGACCCGACACAATTTATGTTAAGCATAAACCAATACTTGTTGAAGCATAAATAGACCTCAATTCATTTTAGCATACATCCATCACGAATATGGAAAATTGCTAGGGATGAAAGACCCCTCACCAATGTTACAGAATACACCATTTGGAAAAGGCTGTAACATCATCTTCTCCTCATCATTTTGACCTTGACCTCGACCAAGACCAGCCTATCGACCTCTTTGACCCTCTATCCGAACTACATTGGTCTGAGGCCCTTCACACAAGGGCTATGTAGGCAGCACTCAGTCTTCTGAGGTTAGCTCGACCATTCCTTTGTCCATCCATCTGCTCATTCATCTCTGTCAAGACATTGACCTTTCATATTCCATCGTGACCAATCAACTAGCCCTGTCAATGTCAAAGTCATTTCTGACTCCTCATAGGGCACATTTGAGATCACTTATATCTCAACCTGACCAGCGACCCTGGAGATCACGCCTATCTCCGCTGACCTTGACCACTTCTGAGACAACTCTATCTTATTTTGTTTGCACACATGCTACCTCACGAATAGATAGCAGACCATATTCTTGGACCCTCACAAGTATAGGATCACACGCCAGTTGATCTGCACTACTTGTGACATTTTCATGTTTCCAGGAGCACTTCCTGAGCTCGAGATACCTGGAACACGATGACCATTTAGAGCTATATCTTAGATTGAATAACCCGATCAGTTACGACTAATGCTAGGGCCCGGTTATTTCAATTTTGGCACTCCTTGACCTTTTGACTGTGACCATTTGACCTACCTATCTCGTGAAGTGGTGTGCACGCAATCACAACTTTTGTAGTGTTCACCCTCACTCTCCTCATCCACCTTTTGTCAAATCGGCACCCGACATCAGGTTCCCTTCCCTTGACTCCCGCTTTGAGGGGGAATACCTCATCCATACCTCGAGGCAATCCACATCATCCCATACTTGGGGCAACCAACTCCTATTTTTGTCTTGTAGTTCGTCTAGAACAACCAACAAGACAAAAAGGGGAAAATGTAGACACCAAAATCATGTCTAACCCTTGTTCATTTCCCCCACTTTAGTCCATTCCTAACCTATTCCTAACCTATACAATTACTAATTTAAAATAATTAACTTATTTTGAATTAAACCCCCCTCCTTTGACACATCACCCATGACACCTCGCCTAGGACACCTCACCTTAGACCATTTCCTATCCTATGACTCACCTAAGACCTATTCTTACTCCTCTCCAACCCCCTAACCAACTCTCGTGTGTATTTATCCTTACCTTCGACATATCTCCAATGAACTATGCACTTGGCAGATGTAGAATAGGCTTGTTGGCCCTTTTACGCGTTCTACACCTGTCGACGTCGGTCAACTATCGGCCGACGCCACTGTAATGTCCCTTTATTAGGGGCTCATTTTTTTGTCAAAAGCTCTGATACCACTATAATGTCCCTTACTTAGGGGCTCCCTTTTTTTAACAAAGCTCTGAACAAAGATATGATTTTGCAAAATAAATTTAAATAAACAAATAAACCATAGTAAATCTCTTAACTGCCAAATCACAAATCTTATTATTCATCTAGATGATTACAATAGATGTCCTCTGTCATGCATATAAAGGAAAATTTAAATATGGTCTTAAAACCCTGATCTTTTGCAAATCTAGAAATGAAACCTGAATTCTGAAATGGCTCAAGTTTTTTGTGTTGACACAGTCACCAATGTCGGTTATTATGCCATCGTCGATCGATATACTGCCAATGTCGGTCTCTGTCAGTTGGCTTCTCTGCCGACATCGGTCTTCAGATAGCTGATGTCAGTCTCTGTGGATCTCTACCTACCGATGTTGGTCTATGTGCAAATCAATACTGATTTGTATGGACTTCGTACGGCCACCAATAAAGCACACCCTATTTGTTTCAACCCCTGATCTGAAGATATATGGCTCTAATACAGAAAAAGCTTTATCTGTATAATTTATTAAATCAAACTTAATAAAATAAATACTTGAATTATTGTGATAACTTTTGTGTGAAGTTATCTCTCAAAATACCTGAAATACTGTGATAACTTTTGTATGAAGTTATCTCTCAAATTGGCAATAAATCAGCTGATATCTCACAACCTCTAAATCGCACACACTAAAGAGTGGACATTCTCCAATGCAAATGGAATCTTGGAACCCTTGGCTTAGTCTTCAAAGAATAATTCTTCAATATCAAAATCAATAATCAAATCATAATCAATAATGGCCTCCATGAGAAACCCTTATACCCTCAAAAAGATGTGCTTACCCTAATTAGGGTTCTCTTAAATTAAAATTAGGGTTTCTAATTAAAAAATAGGCTAAATAATTAATATTTGATTAAATCAATCAAATATTAATATCTCCCTCAATATATGTCTGATCCTTGAACCAACTGAAGCTGGTGAATCAGGGAGTGATTTTGCACATGACCATACCAAAATAAGGGTGCTCCACTGCATGTCAAATATCCCTAAATAATAGGAGCTCATGCAAACGTGTCTAAAAGAGCCCAAATGAAATCCAACTATAGGAATTATGCTAATCAAAGCCAAGCCAAGCTCCATCATGACCCTCTATCCATCCTATCAACCTATGAAGGTCGTATAATAGGCTAATTCTCAACTCTGAACATGTCAACTGAAAAGGGGACATGACAATTTCCACACTCTTGAATAGTTGTAAAAACATGTTTTTGGGTGGATTTGGAATTTTTCGTCATGGAATAATGTGTAAGTTTATTATATATACATTATGTAAGTAATTTATTTGTATATGTGGGTCCCAAAGTAGATATGTCAGTTGGAGGACAAGAACTTGTCACTTGACTGTAAAAAAGTTACATTTCAAGAATGATTACTATGGTGTCTACTACTTATTCATCACCAAGGTTAAATAATCATGCTCCATTATAAAATTATAGGTATTTTATATTCATGTGAGGGTTCTTTTGGTTTATGTAAACAAATTATGGTTTCTATTTTATGCGTGTTTGAATTTAACCTAAAAAGTATAATTTTCTCATATTAGAAAGGGAATTCTTGAGGCTAGAGTGTGTACTTTGTCTCTCAAATTGGAAATATCAAAGTCCAATAACCTGGTCCTAAACATTATCCACTAGTTATAACATTTTATAAAAGTCATTTTTTAGCCACGAAGTACTTGAGGTGGAGATCTCCAACTACCTCTTCAAAGTTGACAAAATTTGTTGTCAGTGCTTTTGTGCTCCTAAAGAGTTGTAAAAATATGCATCTGAGTAGATTTTAAAGTCATGGTAGAAGGATAATATGTAATTTACCTATAAATACATGTTGGAAGTGATTTATTTTTATGTGGATGTCCCAGAGGTAGAAATGGTAGTTGGAGGACAAGAATAGGTCTCTTAATTGCAAAAAAGCTGTGTTTCAAGACTGATTACTATGGTGTTTGCCAAAGACTCATCTCTAAGTTTTGATCAACATTATCCAAGATTTAATTATATATATTTCAAATGTATGTAATGTTTATTTCATTTTTTCAAATGATTGATGTTTTAATTTTTAAGCATGTCTGAATTTTTCCTTAAAACTATAATTTTATTGTAATGGGAAGGGCATTCTTGATCCAATAATATGTAATCTATCTCTTGATAAATAATGATCATAGGACAAGAACCTAGTACTAAAAATTATTATCCACCCTCAACATGCTTTTAGTTCTAATTTTCAACCATGAAGTATCATATGTGGAGATTCCAATTACCACTTATCATGAGTATTGAGAATTTGAAAAATGAACTCATCAAGAGTAGTAATGGATGGAGCAATCAGTCCATTGGAAGATACATTACAATTGTAGAGTATGAAATTTAAAGGTAATAGTAGGATTTTTTTTTTAATTTGATAGGTTTAAGAATCACAATTCACCTATTCTTTGGGCCATACATATCTTCCAACCCCAATTTTGTTGTAAATAACAATATTGATCCTAATAGAAATATTTATGCATATAAGTGTAGGATCATATGATCCTATCAAATAATAATGCTTCCATAAAAATTCCTCTTCACAACAATCTCAAGTGAATGCCACAATAAATGACTCAAAATAAGTGTAAAATCATAAATGTGATTGTAGTTGTCTAGAATTCTATAGTGATCATATCTATTACATCAAATCTCATCCAAAAATAATCCATCATATGGCATCTCTAAGTGTCATCTACTCCAAATGATCCAAATCATCCACAAAACATCTAAGGATGGCATCTCAAAATGTTATCCACAAAGGCCAAATGATAGTAAACTAATGTAGCAAGGGTATCCACATTAGATAGTGAAAATACCATATCAAACATGTTAGCCCATAGATCATTTAATAATTTAAAGATAAATAAAAGTCTTGGCACATAATATCAAAGTATATCCATCCAAAAACTAGCCAAATCATGAAATGTCATCAACAAAGATAAAAAGGATGATAAGACTCTCCAAAATTAGCCATGGATAATACCCCTATCATATGGTGTAGCCCAAATGTGAGAGGCACTTCAGACTAATATATGACTCTATCTCAAACATTGTACTAATTTATCCCATATGGTTTTAATTGCAACATATATTGATTGATTTTAAATTAGTTTTAATACTTATATAAAGCAAATATTAAAGATTATCATATTCAAATATGATTGTACAACCATCAAATTTAGTTTATAATAATAATGTGGGGTACGTACCCCGCTCTACACACACAAATAGTGTGTGTATGTATATATGTATCTATATATGTATGTGTGTCTACACACACACACACACACGCACACACACACACACACACACACACACACACACACACACACACACACACACACACACACACACACGCCATAAAGGCATATAAAATAAGAACATAATAGAATGTTAGGTGAATGTTATCTAAGTATACAATGCTAAAAACTTGTAAATTGTCACATCGGCATACAAAAAATTACATCGTCTAAGACTCATCCTACTCATAAAAAATCCTCCCTCTCTTTTCCTTACTCAAATAAGACTCTCCTTTAGATGCCTTGCTCATTAATATAGATCCCTCAGATGTCTTGGATTACTCCATGATCATACTTTGAGTTCTTTTATTCTCATATATCACCTATAACTAAACTTATTAATATAAAAATATAATTAGAACCTTTACATACTAGGCATGCAACTTGTATGCATCTAAATTCACTCACATTATTTAATGTCACTAAAATTACTATTAGTCAACATTAATTCCACTTATCTAATTTATCTCATCTAATATTGTCCTAAAATCACCCCCTTCCAATAATTTATCTCATATCCCTCATCAATATTTCCTCATTCACTAACTATAATCTTATCCCACTTCTTCATTAATTCCCCTAATCATATCTTATCTTATCCTAATCCCCACTTATATATTATTTGGGAATTTTAAATTCCCATGGCCCACCTACTAGCCCATTCCTAGGATATCCTACACCCTAAGTCCCTAATCACCTACCTAATCCCTATCTAATCCCCTACCTAATCCTAATTATTCCCTAAGAGGATTCTAGAATCCTCTCTATTCTCGCCCTTCCTCTCTTGAAGCCTATAAATCTAGAGGCTTCCAAGAAAATTTTAATTCCTTTTATTCCTTCCCTCCATATTCTATTTAAATAGGCTAATCCTCCATTGAAACCAATTCATGAATCCATAAAGTCTTCATGCTCCCATATTAATCACAACCAATCCATAAATCCACTGAATCTATGATCAAACAATCCATGTCACATCCTTGATCAAGCAACATAATGTAAAATTTTTGAGTCTAAGGTAATCCAAATCCAATTTTCTTATGTTCATATCTATTTAATTATGGTTTAGAGAAATTATCTTTAGGATTAAAATTCTAGTTTGAATCGTTAATTCATCTATTTGCATTTGGTCTTAATGGCTCTGGATCTTACTTAGGTAGTTGGACAGTTTAGGTGTTTGATGTAATTATGCAATCAAATCCTTTGTGCTCAAATTTCCTACTACACAACTAAGTTCATAAATAATATAACCTAATATTAGAATTTTTTAAGTATGCACTTATCATAATCTCATGGTCACAATTAATTTGCTTCTTATGCTCAATAGAGTTAGTGATAGGTCGAGTTGTATGCATAGGAGTGTGAAAGGGAGAAACAAAATGAATAGGTGCCCTTATAATCATCTTAATGGGACCATAAAATGTCATCAAACAAAATTTCACACATAATACATTCACATTAATTATGTTTTTCCAAGTATAGATTCAAATTAATAAAACAAATATATATTTACAATTAAAAACTACAAGTTAACATACATTAGTGAGTGGATGTGCATAGGAAATTACAATATTAATGCCTATATTTGTTTTTGTTTACAGATATGGAGGAGTCTCCATTGAAGTCATAAACTAAAATAATAATATTCATTGATCATGAGAATTCTCTCTCTCTCTCTCTCTCTCTCTCTCTCTCTCTCTCTCTCTCTCTCTCTCTCTCTCTCTCTCTCTCTCTCTCTCTCTCTCTCTCTCTCTCTCTCTCTCTCTCTCTCTCTCTCTCTCTCTCTCTCTCTCTCACACACACACACACACACACACACACACACACACACACACACACACACACACACACACACACACACACACACAGATACATACATACATACATACATAAAATATAATATTAATGAAAAATTACCTCTATATATGTATACATTAGATGAGTAACATCAACAAATGTAATTGTAAATGACCCATAAATGGATGTGAAGATGATGTTATTATATCCTTCTGCAACACAAAAAAATACATATATTATTGAATTTGTACATAAATTAATTTTTACCATTTAAATACAAATATATATAAAATCTAACATGTCAAATATATAATATACATGCATATGTGTAATCAATATTTGCACACCAAATGTATCTATCAAAAAGTCATAGTCAAAATGATAATAGATTGGCCCTCAAAACCACTATCATCATCATTTAAAGGTCTAGTGCATATAAAATCATATGATTTGTGATTGATATCACTAATCCATTCATTTAATCAACTCATTGGTTGATTTCATTAAAACCAAGGCTGGTGTTCAATGGCTATATGTAATAAAGTGTGCAGTTACTTTCTAGTAGTTGTGTTTTAGGGTTTTTTTATATGGACCAACTAACTCTAAGGTTTCTATATACTCATCTAGAATTGAATATATTTAATTTATTAAATAAACACACTTGAAAAATCAAAATGTTTAAAGTAACACACTTGTTTTAAGGAAAAAATTCTTTGCTTGTGAATGGAAAATGTTGATAATCAAACATGTTTGTTGATTACAATAAATCGCTCTCTAATCTAATTGCAGAAATGAATTTAATTGAAAATGGAAGTACTTTTTAAAATGAAAATGATAACAATATTTTAAACAATAAAAGGTAAATGCAGACACAATTAGAAAGAAACCTATGCATTTAAGAATCAACATTTATTATCATAAATACTCTTAATAGAATTAAATAAAAAATAAAATAAATACACATCAATGGAAACACATATCTTAGCTACTTGGTGAGTGGGTGCTTTCTATCCTTTAGAATAGGATTTAGATTAGCTAAGTACTTTAAGAACATTCAAACTTCATTGATTTATGGAATATATTACAATATAGAAAATAGATATAACACGTACCTATTTTTTTAATTCAATTATCTCTTACTATATAACATATATAATATCAAGAATTTATTGTATTAATCTCCAACAATCCTCAATTGCAATCTCAAAATAAATTAATAATTAATAAGCTAATTAAATCATAACTTTGATTCAATTTATATACAAAATAAGAAAGGTGTTACAACCATTTCCCACATTTCAAGGTGAAACATTAAGAAATAAGGTGTAACAACACACATGGCTATATTTTGTTATAACATATTGATATTACAATGTGTTCTTATTCTTAGTAACCCAAAATCTTACAATATTTATAATGACATTTTTACAAACATTACTATAAAAAGTAAGACTATAAATAGAATGCTATATATGGTAAGTGTATTGGATAATGACCCATGGACATCATGGAGAGGTGTATATAATATTGCAAAATCATCAAAAATGCCTTTGATGAGCTTTGAATATGACTGGATAACTCTAGCATTATGTTGATGTATTTTGGAGATCAACTGTATTATTTTAGAACTTATTGATATACATTAGAACTAACATGTAACACTCTAAAGCTTATTATTGTACTTCAAATCTTGACTGACAAAATTTGGGGTTCACTAAAATACTCCATCATATGCTAAGCATGTTTCTAGTGGTCTAGTTCACTTTTCAAAACTCATAACATTAGATCATAGTTTATTTTCATCACTTATATATGCAAAACTGAGAGTTAACCATAAAAATAATTAGAGCATTATGGTAAAATGGGTAACATTGAATCAAACATACAAACTAAGACATAAATAGTTATTTCCTACTTTAAACTATAATTAATTCATAAAATGCATGCAATACTCATTCTAATAAGTTATATTAGAAGGTGATGCATGGTCAATATATAAATATAATTAGTTATATAATAGGCTCATCATTTCTATCACACCTTACCTTTTGCATGTCTTCTTACAAACTACATCCTTCTCTCCTCATACTTTAATACCCTTTGTTCCACCTCAAGCTAATATCATAATTGTAGAGTAAAAAATACTCTATGTTTCATTCTGATTTTCAGTTGCACACTACAAAATTTTGTCCCCGCAAACTTTAGTTCAAGACGGTGAAGTTTTCCTCAGAGCTCAGGATCAATTTTATTTTTGCCTCATTTTTCTCTAAGTGTCGAGATCAAGCAAAAATTGCCAAGTGTCATCAGCCAAGGCACCTTTCATAATTTCTATAAGTTGGTTGGGACATGTTACGTATCTCATGGCAACTCAGTGGAACGCGACAAGTGTCAACATCCACATTTCATATCAGCATCTGCATTTCAAATCTCTTTTGAGTGGAGGGTTTCAACAAGCTAAGTATCAGGATCAAGCGAAAGGTGCCAGGTGGCAATAGTGGAAGGTTTCAATGTGATTTTCTAAAAGCAATGGAAGATGCCATGTATTCCCAGCTGAAGAAAGTGGAAGCCACCATGTGTCAACCTCTGAATTATCTTCATTTTGTTTCATTAACAAGTAAAGACTGTGGTGAGTCCCAAGTTTTTATTCTGAGGCAAGCAGAAGCTGCCAAGTGTCACCATCTGTGTAAGTATGAAATGAGGCCTAACTTTTTTCTATTGTATAGATAGGGCAACATAGAGACAAACACGTGTCACCCTCCACAAGATTCTCAAAAGGTAGCTAAAATGTAGAAAGTGCCACCTGTCCCTCATTTTGAATGCGTGGAAAGCGCCACCTATCCATGTTCCCTTTTTGAAGTTGCTTGGGTGAGAAGTGATTTGGGTCCTATTTTCTATAGAAGTTTTTTAAGTTTTGGAGAAGCAAATGGTGATAGATGTCAGAGACCAAACACTTCTAAGCGAAGATACAGTAAGAGTATAGGTAATGCAGAAAGTGCCATGTGTCTTCAGTAAGCGTTGTGAAAGCCACCAAATGGCATGTTCCAGTGCTTCCTAAATAATAAGAGGGTTTTCAAGTAAAATAGGGGAATCAGCCAAGTGTCTTCTTCTATTTGATAGAAGGGAGCATCATGTGTATCTATTTCAGCGAATGAACTGCAGGAAGATAGAATGTTTTAGAATCTATGAAATATCTTCTGTTAGACACTTCTAGTTTTAGTTAGAGTTTAGTTGGGCCATTAGATTGGGAACACAAAAAAAATCTGGAGTGAATCTAATGCTATAAATAGGGGTGCAGAGATCTCCTTAAAAAGAAGAATTTAGAGAGAATTTTCGAAGAGAAATTATTATCAAGAGTTTTTAGACTTTTAGAGCTGTGATTAGGAATATCATTTGCCTTTGTTTGATTTTCTTGAGTTGGAAAGTTTATGTAACTATGCATGTTTTTGTGCCTTTTATGTGATTGGAGAATTAATAAGAAGATTGAGTCCTGTGCCTTTGTTGATATTTCCTGTCACTGTGAAAATAGTCTAAGCTGTGAGCCTCTATTTCTATTGTTTTCATATTTTACATTGATCATGCCTTGTTTGATCTTAAATGTAATTAAATCTTACATATAGTTTCACTGTGCTCAGATTAAGGGTTGAATTACATTTAGGTGCATCACCATAGTTAGATTTTATTTCTTTGCATTTGTGTTTCTATTTAAATTCCTATCCCTTTTCCCAGTATACATTTGATTTAAAGAAGAGACCAGCTTCTTAAAAATATAGAGGTTGTTTCAAGTCGCAAGTCCCACATTTTGAAACTTCCCATTGTTGGTGTTAGAAACAAGCACAATTTTAACTATCAACAATTTTTGGCATGCCTTGTGGGACACCATCTTGAAGTTTTCTTCAAGACCGTATGAACTAGAGAGCTACAAGGAGTCAAAGTTGTAGACTAGTAACCAGATCTCAATCTACTGTAAATCTAGGTATTCTCTTACCACCATTGGTAACTAGTCCAAGAAGAAGAGTCAATCAATTTATACCAATACCAAGAGCAAATATGGGAGAACCTATGCCCCCAAGAAATTATGCAAGTTGGAACATTGGCAGTCTTTTGATTCTCCCAATACCACCATCCAGTTGGGACCCTATCCCAATGAATGCCTTGAAAGCTCTACCCAAATTCTGTGGGCAAGACTTCAAAACACTCGAAAAACATTTGTAGGATGTATTAGATGTTTATGTTATACATGTTGTCACATAACAAAATGTTGCCATAAGATTATTAGCAGCTTCTTTTAAAGGAAAGGCTCTAGAATGGTACAAGTCCTTGACCCTAAATACAATACCTACATGGGACCAACTTGGAGATCTTTTCTTTGAATGATTTGAAGAAAAAGGTGATAATTCTTCTCTATTGCAATAATTGATTACTATCCAAAGAGCACCTCAAGAAGCAATGACTGACTTCAATTCAAGATTTTAGAAGACTTGGGAAAGGATCCCTACTATAGGAAGACCATCACTAGGTATAGCTATAGTGTTTTATCTTAAGGCTTTAAATTCAGATATATCTATTATGATTTAGTCACTTGGAGGTCAAACTCTACCAGAGGCTTATGACTATGCAGTCAGAGCTGAAAATAATTTGATAGATGCTGGAAAGTTACAACCAAGGCCTCCCATGCCCATGTTTCTAGAAATTACCTTACCATTACCTCAAGAAGCCCTAAATCCATAACCCCACCTATGTTTATGTACACATATCCTCAACCACCTACTAAAGAAATTATCCCTACCCAGTCATCTGAGCTAGATGATATCAAGAATATCTTGAGGACATTTTCTAATGAGTTGATTAATATAAAGAGACAAAAAAAATCCTTAACCTAGACCCCAATATCAAGGATATCAAGGAAATAGATTTCCATCACAACCAAACCAATATTAGGGTCCTCAAAGGCAAATTAACCGTCAGCTAGCAAACCAATAAGTTGTAGTCCCTACACCCTCACAGACTGTTCCTCCCAATTCAAATAGGGAGATTATTCCAGGGTAGAATAATTATGCAGACAACACCAATGCCTGGTGTTTTCCTTGAAATAATGCTCATACACCTAAATATCATCCCATGGGTAATCTACAACAAAAGGTAGCAGAGCAAAGAAGGATGGATGGACAATTTGCAAGTTCTAGTGAAAATCAAGCCTACCAATCTTCTAGTATGCAAAATTCAGTCTTGATGGCTCATATGCAAGGGATGTATCTACAACAAGAGGAAGAAATAGCCTCAGAACATGCTTTGTTTTCATGGGTTGAAGATGAAGAATCTATATTCTTGAATGAAGCTTCTACTTCTAATAAATCAGTGGTGCAATCAGACTACTATACTAGATCAAAGAGAAGAATGCTGGAATAGCCTGAAGTTACAAATAGTCAAGTCATGGATAATCCTCCATTTCAAGGTTAGAGAAACATAGCTATTAGACAAGAACTACCTCAGCCAGTATAGAACCAAGTGATTCCTGGACAAATTCAAGAAAAAGCAAGATATCCTTATTTTCAAAGAACTCAAACTCTGGGACCAATAAATGTGGTGGATCAATTGAAGAAGACTCCAGCACAAGTATCAATATGGGATATATTGACTATTCCTGAATAGAAGACCCTACTACAAGAAGCTCTACAAGGCCAAGTAGTGACCAAATGTACTGTTATCAAAGGACCTACTGAAAAAGAAAAGCTCAAAGACATAGTTCATTTACAGACAATAGCCCTAGTGAACAATGCACAAGAGGTAATAATATCCAAACCAAATCCCTTCTATTTAACTTTGATAGTTGGCAAGAAACTACTGCATAATGCAATGATTGATTTAGGGGCTAGTACTATAGTAATGCCTAAGCAAATAGCTGATGCTTTAAAGATAAAATATGAGCCACTCACTAAAGGAGTCATGCACCTAGATGGCAAAGCAGTACAAACAATAGGGAGAATTAAATAACTCCCATTGTAATTATATACTTGTCCCAATATAATTGTAAATCAAGATGTAGTAGTCATAGATATACCTCTTGTATTTGGCCTATGCTTATCCAGAGAATTTACAGCCAAGATAGGAGGATATATGTCCCTTGATTGGTCTCACCTCATCCTAAGAACCAAATATGGTTCGAAGATGAAGATATTATGTAAACCATTATATAAGGATCACATCACCAATGAACCAACTACAAAATTAGAGGCAGCTCATGCTATTTTGATCAAAGAAAAAAGAGTCTTTGTTGAGGAGTTAGGTGAATGGACTGAACATGATCAAGAAGAGGAAAATGATCATTTGTCAGGTATGATGCAAAGTGACCCATATGGAAATTATGACTCCATTGGTATGGGAATTTATGCCATATTTGAGGAAGATCATAAAATCTTGAATGTTTTAAGGGTAGAAAAGTCAAAAGATACCTATTCTATTAATCCTCAGGTCTCTCAACATGAATTCCATATCTGAGTGAGAAGTCACAAGCTTATGCCTTAATCTCTGATGATGAAGAAGAGATAATTTTTGAATTTATTCTTACTTTTCAAGATGATGTGGAGGAGCATGGACATTTCCTTGATCATGATTTGAATGACTTGTTTGAAGTCATTGGGTCAGGTTATACTATTCTTCAAGGAGGCTGTGAGCTGGTTGTAGATGAACAAGACAACATTGAGACTCAGGTAAATATGCAAAATTACTGCAAACTTTCAGAGTTATCCTTTCAAGAGGTTGGTGATTTTGAAGTCATTAAAGAGGATGATCATGCAATAAAACCTAATTTTGAGGTAAAAGGAGATAAGCCAATAAATGATATATATCAAAGGGCTTTTATTAATGAGCAAATAGCCATTGATTTCTTGATAAAACATGCTAGTATCAAGAAACAGTATTCGATAAGTTTTCAAGAACAAAAAAAGTATGTATATGTTGAAAGCATGTTTGACTCTGACTCACTTGAATGTAGGCCAATCAATATGACATACAAGGAGAGCAAGTCACTAGAACCTCATCCAATTCAGCCACTTGTCTGGCACTATAAGTTGTCTCATCATGAAGGAGACTTTAGAAATTCTTCTTTTGATCCAGGAGGGAGGCAAAGATACTCGGTGAATGTATTATAGTTGGATAGTTTCCCCTTTTCATTTTGCTTTGTTTTCCCATTTTGCTTTCTTAATTTTATATTAAATAAATGTTCTTTGAACATGTAGCCATAGCTCAAAGCCTTCTTAAAATTTCTCAACACATTAAATATCTCCCAAATCTTTATAAATCCCCAAGGTACCTTGTGCTGCCACTTACATAACGTGTCTATGTCACTGTCCCATAAAGATTGAGTAAGATCTGCTAATAGTTATCCAAGTTTAATGCCATTTTGAGAATTGATAGGTCAATAAATACCTCATATAAAGAGTTAAAGCTTACAAATATTTCAAACATTCTTGCATCTATGAGAAAATTATTACTACTTGCATTTTCAGTTCCTAGTAAACTTGCTTCAGTGAAATTACATTCTATTTTGTAAAGGTTCATACCGGTTATCACATAATAGATACACAAGATGGAGGGAGCACAATCTTCACAACAAAGAGCTAGGATTTATGAATCCCTTGATAATTTTCCTATAAGCAAGTCATACGCTTCAGTCCTTGCACAACCATTGAAGACCTACCCATGAACTAGAGTCCTTGAAGTTGGTCAAGCAAGTGACCTAGCAAAGATAAAAGATTATGTAGATGGAGTCATGGACCTAATTCTTCAAAGAACTAGTAGCAAAACTCTCAGAGAAGGGGCACATCAAAGGTGTCTTCAAAGGGCCAAGGTGGGGAAATATGAGACATTTACAATGAGGATATGGACTTCACAACTGGCACAATTCATTATCCCAGGTGTGCATCCATGCCCTGACTTGGTCAAACTATGCATAGACTTATTCCATGCACCCTCAAACACCATACAACAAGGTCCATTCATGGTGTAAATCACACTATAGGATATTAGAGACATGTTAGCCTTGTATCATGATAAGACAGCTATGTTTCCCACTATTGCTAAGATGTAGAGAATGTGGCTAAACATCAATACTCAGTTGAGGTTCTTAAGATCTGAATTGCAAATGGGCGATGATGATACTATTGTGCTAACACTACCTATAACAAGAGCCTAATTCTCACAAGATAGCCAAGATGCACTATCTATGATGGCTTTCATCTTTGGAATGAAATATGATATGGCAATCTATGGAGAACAAATGGCTATCCTCTTCAAGCTAAAAACTGTCGACAAGACACAGGACTATCGACTTGATTTCTCTGAATAGATTGCATACTCAATGGTGGAACAAATTTCTCAATTCAAATCAAAATGGGTTTTTAGGTACTCTTCTTATTTATTTCACCTTATGCTGTATCAAAACTATGGCATTTTTTCCCAACATATGCATCTCAATATGTATGATCCAAGTTTTGGTCTATAAAGAACCACTCTTGTGTCTACATGGATACATATTTTGTCAAAAATTAGCGATCCATATGAATTTTGGGAACTATTTGTTACCCCTACTTTGTGTCACTTGAGCCCAAAACTAGTTATAAATAGACTATTTCCAAGTGTTTCAAACCTTATGACCAATTGCCCAATTCCTTGTGATTTCTTTTTTGGATCCCATCATATAATTATTAGAGTCCATGGTTTTTGTGGAAAAATAGTAATGCTACCTAAGATTTTGACTCTTAGGTTAGCATTCTTAGAAATAACTAGGTAGGTGTCTATATTAGATTACGAATATGGCTCTAGGAAGAGGAAGAGGAAAATGTATGACCTCCCATGGATGACAAACAACATGGTACTAGAAGCCAAAGATGCTAAGATTATTTTTCTTAGAAAGCTAGCCTTCTTGGGTTTCCTACTAATAGAAGATAAATGGGTATATGACCCAAATGGTTTCATGGCTTAATGGATAAAGACTAATAGGGTTGTTACTAGAATTACACATGAGGGCTGCCCTTTTTGGGAAAATAGGAAAAATCCTAGGGAAGATAATCCTGGATTTTATGTTGAATTAACAGATTTGCCCCTCCATCAAAATAGACCATGGGAAACCTTCTATGATAAGCAGAGGTAGTTTGACCCTAAAATCAGAATGACTTCTAGTTTAAGAAGGGCACTAAAGAATAAAGACTGGGATGTTGAGAAAATAGAAGCCTATTGGAAATATAGGCAAGAAATTTGTCAGATAACCCACTCTTTTGGAAATGTAGACTCAGATGAGAGATGGTAGGAACTCTAGAATGAGTGCCATCTATCCCTTATATCTAGCCCTGACACAATAAATTTGCTGACACAAGGTGTAGAGCCAAAAGCCAGAGCAGGATGTAGCCAAGAATCACAGGCCCCAAGGCAAACCGTAGCTTCAATCACTGTAACTATTTGGCCTCAATCTCTTAGCATCATGGAGAAACAAAAAAGTGTGGTATCTTCACCACCAAAAGCTTCCCCATCAGCACTAGTCATTGAAGTTCCTAGTTCCCCACAAGCACCACTAACAACAGTGGTAAATATTGAAGAGAGGGGAGCATAGGCAAAAGAAGAAACATCAAAGAAATGAAAGATGGTGCAGTTTTAGTTTGATTCAGAGGAGGAAGCAGACCCCCCACAATGCCAATTATAGAGTACTATAATTGCTCCTCAGGTAAGTATTATTCCTCCTTCTCCTTCTCAATCTCTTTCTTCCCTTGTAGGCATGATGATTTCATCTAACCAGATGACATCCCCTACCACCTCCGTCGTGCCCATTTCTCACTTTACCCAATCTATCCCTACTCAAGATTTATCATTGCCTCACTTTTCTCCCTCTTTTCCCAAGAAACTACCCCCTTAGATTGCCCATAGCCAACAATTGGCTATTCAATATGGTTTACCACAAGGTCATCCTTTTGCGAGTGGGCACATTGCCTCTCCTTTCACCTTCCAAAATCAAGCAGATGCTGCTAGGAAGGTTAGGGAATCTTGAAGAGAGAAAAAGAGGATCAAAGAGAATAAGGCCTTGGCTACACCACATCTGAGGTCACAATTTGACCCCATTCAACAACAATTGATAGTGACTCATTTGTCACAAAATATAATAAAGCCAAGTGAGTAGATGTAGCTAGAAGACTACATAATAAATGTAGTGGCCATAGACATGTCCCTGTTCAGACCATAAGACAAAATTGAGCTACTAATTGAATCCACTTCTATAGTTGCTAAAGACTACTTAAAAACATCAAGGAAGCTACAAAATATGGAGGCTGATCTAGCCAAAGAGAAGGCAAAATATAACAGTTTGACCATAGAAATCAATAGAAAATTTAATGAAATAGAGAGTCTGAATAAACAGTTGCAAGATACTATTTCTCTTCAGACTCACCAGGTGATCCAAGCCTAAAATGATTCCTTAAAAGCAAGGCTAACATAGGTAAAAGATGAAATGATGACCCTAAGGTGAGAAAAAGTAGCATTGCAATAAAAATGCAAGGAAAACCTACTATAGGTTACCCAATTTCAATAAAAGTTGCTAAGTGAATATAATAATACCACAGCTTTACAAGCCTAATTTCAAGTAGAGCAACAAAGAGTAGAACAATTGACACTGGAGCTGGCCAATAGGCCAATGAATGTAGGAGTGTTAAGTCTGGTGAAGGAGCTTTATGAATCCATGTGGAAAAGAATCTCTTCAAAGATTATTTAGCTCAGGCCTTCTCTCACCTTCTTACTAAATGCACAAAAAAATTGTGAAAAGGTGGAGAAATCTATTGAAGACATTCTGGCTACTATTTTTGGGAGAGTTTTAGATTCTGAAACACTACTATAAAAGCTTTATGATGCAATGGATGGAACATTGTTAGTAGAAGGAATTGATAATAGAATGGTCACTACTAAGCGAGTGAATGAGGTTCTCAGTTGTAACTCCATAGCCATCAATTACAAAGAGCTTCTCGATGTAATGAAAGAAGGAATTAGTGAAATGAAATAACAAATTGAAGACCTCATACAATTAGGTCTTCCTTCTCTATTTCTTGATGACAAACTGTGCTAATGGTTGATGAAATTGAACCTTTGTTGTTGGCCAAACAGAATGATCAGATAGTTTTTTAGTATTTAAGGGATGAGTCATCAGTACTTGAAGTAGAAGCTATTTTGATTCTTGTCTCCTAGCTTGAATTCAAATTGAAGGCTACAATTTAGATTTTGTAGAATTTTTCACACAAGGATATTATCAACCTTGATTTAGCCTTCAATGAATTGTAGAATAAGCAGGGGTTATCTGATGATGAGTGGTTTGCCTATCAAATAGCATTGCTAAAGCTATAATTTTTTGACATTTTGATCAAGCAAGAGTTGTGGTTTCGTTTTTAGCAGGCTCAAAAGTCCTTGGGGTCACCAATAACTGTAGAGTAAAAAATACTCTATGTTTCATTCTAATTTTTAGTTGTGCACTACAAAATTTTGTCCCTGCACAATTTGGTTTGAGATGGTGAAGTTTGCCTCAGAGCTCGAGATCAATTTTCTTTTTGCTCATTTTTATCTAAGTGTCGAGATCAAGTGAAAACTACCAAGTGTCATCGACCAAGGCACCTTTCATAATTTCTATAAGTTGGTCAGGACATGCCACATATCTCATAGTAACTCAGTGGAATGTGACAAGTGTTGGTATCCATGTTTCATATCAGCATCCACATTTTAAATCTCTTTTGAGTGGAAGGTTTCAACAAGCTAAGCATTAGGATCAAGCAGAAGGCACCAAGTGGCAACAGTGAAAGGTTTCAATGTGATTTTCTAAAAGCAATGGAAGATGCCACATATTTTGAGCTGAAGAAAGTGGAAGCCACCATGTGTTAACCTCTGAATTATCTTCATTTTGTTTCATTGACAAGTAAAGACTGTGGTGGGTCCCAAGTTTTTGTTTTGAGGCAAGCATAAGCTACCAAGTGTCACCATTCGTGTAAGTATGAAATGAGGCTTGATTTTTTCTATTGTATACACATCACAATGTAGAGATAGACACATGTCACCTTCCAAAAAGTTTTCAAAAGGTAGCTAAAATGTGGAAAGTGCCACTTGTCCCTCATTTCAAATGTGCAGAAAGTGCCACCTGTCCCTATTCCCTTTTTGAAGTTGCTTAGGGGAGAAGTGATTTGGGTCCCATTTTCTATAGAAGTTGTTTAAGTTTTGGAGAAGTGGATGGTGACAGATGTCAAAGACCAAACACTTCTAAGAGAAGACACAGTAAGAGTATAGGTAATGCGAAAAATGTCGTGTGTCTTCAGTAAGTGTTGTAGAAGCTACCAAGTGGCATGTTCTAGTGCTTCCTAAATAATAAGATGGTTTTCAAGTAAAATAAGGTAATCAGCTAAGTGCCTTATTCTATTTGATAGAAGGGAGCATCCTGTGTATCTATTTCATCTAATGAATTATAGGAAGATAGAACATTTCAGAATCTATGAAATATCTTTTGTTAGACACTTCCAGTTTTAGTTAGAGTTCAGTTGGGCCATTAGATTGGGAACACGCAAACAATTTGGAGCAAATCCAATGCTATAAATAGGGGTGCAGAGATATCCTAAAAAATAAGAATCCAGAGATAATTTTCTGAGAGAAATTATTGTCAAGAGTTTTTAGACTTTTAGAGCTGTGATTAGGAATATCATTTGCCTTTGTTCAATTTTCTTGAGTTGGAAAGTTTATGTAATGATGCATGTTTTTGTGCCTTTTATGTGACTGGAGAATTAATACGAAGATTGAGTCATGTGCCTTTGTTGATATTTTCTATGTCACTGTAAAAATAGTCTAAGCTGCGAGCCTCTGTTTCTATTGTTTTCATCTTTTACATTGATCATGCCTTGTTTGCTCTTAAATGTAATTGAATCTTACATATAGTTTCATCATGCTCAGGTTAAGGGTCAAATTACATTCAGGCACATTGTGATAGTTATATTTTATTTCTTTGCATTTGTGTTTCTATTTAAATTCATATCCCTTTTCCCAGAATACACTCGATTTAAAGAAGAGACCAGCTTCTTAAAAATCTGGAGGTTGTTTCAAGTCGCAAGTCCCACATCTTGAAACTTCCCATTGTTGGTGTTAGAAACAAGCACAAATTTAACCATCAATAATAAATATCAAGGTGAGTATCCATATTTTCTTTAGCTTCATGTAAAAATCCCATATCCTTAAGGACAAATGTCATCCATATCTAAAAATGCTCATTGGACTGGGATGATACATTCTTCCATGGTGAAATAATATGTGGATACAAGTAGATATTCCTTTCCTTCATATGGTAGATCAACAGGGCCAATTAAATCCAACCCTTATTTCTCAAAAGGTCTTGGAACCACTTGAGGATGGAGATGCATTTCAACAAACAAGGTGGGTTTTCTCATCCTTTGACAAGGAACACATTTTTATATATGTTTATTCACATCCCTGTGAATTGAAGACCAATAGTACCTAGCCCGAAGGATCTTATAGATAGTTGTATTAGTTGAATAATTATCTCCTGTAGGTCCATCATGACAAGCCCTTATGATGTCATACATATAATCTTTTTTCAACATTTGTGAAGCACATGGTCAGTTCCACATTTAAAAAAAATATCATTAAGCCATTTAAAATGATCACTATCCCTAACGAAACATTTCCTTTATTTATTAGAGAAATCATAAGGAAAGTTTACTGTGGCTAGGTAGTTTGACATATCAATAAACCATGGTGAGTGCATGCTAATATTGTAAATAGTTTTTCATTATGAAATCTATCCTCTATTGGTTCTTCTTTACTTGAAATATTTAATCTTGATAAAAAGTTAGCAACCACATTAGATTTCCTATATTTATCAATAATGGTAATATTAAATTCTTGTAAAAGTAGTAACCGTCTAAAAATCCTACCTCCTACCCTTGGTTTGTTCATTAAGTATATTATGGTTGAGTGATTAGTGTAAACAAAGATCTTGTATCAAATTATGTAGTGCTTGAATTTGTTCAATGCATATATAAAAGTTAGGAATTACTTTTCAGTGGTGGCATAGTTTCTTTTAGTGGGTTGAGATTCATACTCATATAATAGATAACATACATTTTGTATTCATCTTTTTTGTCCTAGGACTTCCCCCGTAGCATTATTATAATTATATGTATGAATTTGTAAGGGTTAATCTTATTGGCCAAATTTGGCCTACATGCTTAGTTCAAAATGAAAAATTGAGTAGAGTCCTGATTAAAGAGTGACACAATGTCACAAGGATAATATAGACTTCAAGAGGAGATCACATATCATTTAAAACCTTTTAAAACAATTTAAATAGTCTTAAAGTGAAATATTGGTTATCTTAAGGGACCAGACTATCATTAAGACATCATGTAGTAATGATGGAGTAAGCTAGTTGTGCATTTCATAAATTCACTTGGAGAAAATTATAGGCCAAAAGAGTCACATGAAAATGATTCCCTTAATGAAATTTTCATGTCTCTATTACATTCCTATCTCTAGATATAAGCCTTTAAAATAAAACAAGTAGATGAAGATGGTCGTCGTGGGCATCAAAATGAAGTAATGACAAAAACCATTAGAGTTCAAAGTGTGATGGAATCACAGATGTAATTGATGGTCTCGTGGATGTAAATTATGGGTGCACATATGTTAAAATAAAGCTCATGAAAAAAACCACTGGGGTTAAATTCTGACGGGCTCATATAAATCAATGATAGGCTCATAGATGTTAATGATAGGTGTGTAGATGTCAATTTTAAGACATAGTAAAAATAACTACTAGGGTTAAATTTTGCCAGGCTCATATATGTCAATGATGGGTTTATGGATGTTAATGATGGTTGCACAAGCATCAAATTAAATATATAATAAAAAACCATTGGGGTTTAAATTATGATGGTCATGCAGATGTCTAATATGTTCATATGAATGTCAAATATAAGTACATAAATGTCAATTTTGGGCCTCATGAATTAATCATTTGAGTTTAAATGGTGGGTCCAAACAAGATCAATGGTATGAATTCACTCATACATCTTGATCCAATAGTGCAAGTGAAAGTCAAGGAGTCAAAGGACCTAGATCAAAGGCTAGTATTCATTCATATCAGGAAGATCTATAGTGCACAAGAGGTCAAAACGTTAAGGATTTAACATCAAAAATCCATGAGACCAATAGGAAAAAAGATAGTTTGGAATAATTTGATTGGTTTGAGTCAATATTCAATTGGTAAAGTTGAACCATAAGCTTTTATCGTTGGAGGTCAAAGGAGCCATTTTTGATCAAATCAAGCAAGTCCTACAAAGAATGATCCCATCACCATTAGAGCTCAAGTAAACACCATGAAGTAGACATATAGTCATGTATTCATGTTAGAAGACATAAAGGGGCACCATTGAATATTAATATGAACCTTTGGTTCATAGATTTATAACATACATGGTCTATCTTTTTAAGGTTGCAGTATTGTCTTGTGATTATGTTCACCATTCTTAAAAGAAACATACATTCATATGGTGAATTCTTAGTTCTTGTAAAGATAGAATAGGTCTATTTAGAACTAATATAGTCTAGAAAGAGGTTATGTAGTCTATAGGTTTGTATCAACACAATGACTATAAGAAAACCAATAATTTGGATTGGTTTTCCATCTATAGTAGACCTATGAGCATATATGAATTGTTATGGGAAAGGTGTCTCATTTATTGACATGGGTCTATCCTTGACAAAATAGGTACCTATGATTGTTCAAAGTAGATTTAGAATGAAGCTTTTAGTTTTGAGATATGAGAAGTTTTTCCTCATCAGCAGATCAAGTATAAGGTAGCATGGAGTTTCAAGGAGGAGACCTGGTAGATAGATAAGGACAATGGGCATTCAATTCTATTATAGAGATTTTAAAAGATCATTTCCTTCTGGATAAGATCATAACTCAATAGCATCAAATTGGTGCTAATACATCATAGCCTCCCTCTCTTTTCCCTCTTTTCTATATATGTTCCATCTTATTCCACATTGTAGCTCTCTTTGGAAGTTTTAGACAAGACATCTCGAAGATTTTTTATATAAATAGACTCTTATGCTTTGGCTTGTTCAGGCTATGCAAAAATTTATACTGTAACACATTTTGATGCAATAAAGACTAAATTACATCATCTTTACAAACTAAATTGAAGTTTGTTATATGAATTCATGTACTATGGTTAAGTGAATATTTACTTGCTTTGCCTATGTCTAAGTTTCCTCACCTGCATTAAGTGCTTTGTAGTCTCACAGGTCATTTTAAGTGTAATATATAGTTTAATGATAAGCTTGAAAGTGGATATTTGCTCTCTTATGCTAGTTTGATAACTATTCAATGCCTTATTATGAAATACTTATGTGGGACTGATCTTCTTTTGTTTTGAATATGCTTTATAATGTGTCTTTTGAAAAGTATATGTGTTTTAGTTACTAGTGCATCACCTCATTTTACATGCTTTCATATATTTTTTTTATTCTCTCTCCCCTTTTCCAAGCAATTATTATTTTAGGTCTATTTTAGGTGATAGATCCAAAAAGAATCTAGCCTTATTCGAAGGTTTAACCCAAGTTTAGGTGACCCACAACCTAGGGTCATTCCCATGTTGGACTATATTTGTGTAATAGGACTTGAATAATCTTTTTACTTAGGTAGCGTGCAATCTAAGACACCAATAGTTTTGGCACATCTAGTGGGATAATATTTTACTTGGCATAGTTGATGCTTGAAGGTTGAGAAGAAGAAATTATAGTAGGAGGAGACATCTATCATCATAAAAAATTGAAGATTATTCAATTTTTAGTAGCATCATCTAGATAATGCTTTCATGTCAAAGATTACTGCAAGATTAACAAGTCAAGGTATTCCTTTTGAACACATTGAATTGACTTCAACTTCTTTTAAAAAATAAATATTCAATAGGACAATTCTTTATTCTCAAAGGAAATATTCATCTCCTAGTCATTCTATTGTCTTAGTCCAAGATATTGCCCCTAATACACAAATCCCCATTAACTAAATGGTCACCAGGAATAAAGCGTTTATTCCATTCAATAGGGGAAATCCCTAAATTTAGTCTAATGTGATGAAATTATTATGTTTTCCCTTAATATTATTTATTTTTTCTCAAGAGAATGAGATAAAATGACTGTTATTGAGCATATCTAAGATGTTGCCAACCTTTTTTCTGTTCACAATGTTGTTCAAGATAATGTGGATATCAGATTGCTTGTTGATTCCTTCAAAAGAAAATCATTGAAATGGTATAAGAATATTCCTTTGACCTCCATTAATACCTAGGATGAGTTAGGTGCAGCCTTATTCAGATAATTTGAAGATAAATCTGATCATCTATCCTTAGTTGAATAATTAAATACCATTAAAAGGTACCCCCATGAATTCATGTTTGATTTCAACCTCAGATTTCAAAAGACATGGAATAAGATGCCTGCATTGGTCAGACCATCCCAAAAATATGCAGTCTTGTACTTTATAAAATACCTTAATTACTATATTAGTGTGATGATATAGTCCATGGGTGGTAATAATTTTCCAAATGTCTATGAACTTGCAATAACAATAGAGAACATCTTGATAGAAGTTGGTAAACTTTTTCTAAGGCCCCTAATGCCTATTTTCCTAGAACTACAACCTATTACACACCTCAACTTCCTCAAATCCCATCTATAGCCCCTATTCCATATCCTAAAGCATAAGTTGTAACCCATTCTAATCAGGTTAGTGAGATTGGAGATTTAAAAAGTATGTTACAAGCTTTTGGAATTGAGATAGTTCAACTCAATAGACAACAGTACCAGGAAAGGCCTTATTAGTAAAAAACCTAGAATACTTATAAACCCTATAATAATCAAAGGCCTCCTTTTCAACCTTTCATAGAAAATAGACCACCCTATCAATCTCAAGGATTCATCACCCAAGCTAAACCATATGTAGCCATTGACCCTAATGTACCCTCCAGTTTAGAGGATGTTTTTCTCACACCTACTCAAAATAACTTGATGAAAGATAAAGGTTAGTAGAATTTTAATCCGAATGATATGCAAAACCAAACCTTGGTATCACTAGATATTAATATGCCACAAATGATATAAGAAGAGTTTTCTCTTCAATAAGGTTGGTATCAAGAGACAAATTTGATACCCCAATGAGAGGCTCAATAAGTTCAAGGGTAGATTAATGCCATTAATATGAATTGGCAAATAGATGATCATGTTTCATTCAATTAGATTGGTGAGATTATAAATACAAGTGGTCAAGTTGTAGCTCTGACTAGAGATAAAAGAAGAGTTGTTGATGAAGCTCAAGATGTGAGTAGTCTTTATAGTTGTGTACATATAATATTTTAAACTTTTATCAAATAATGATGATTTAAATCTTATAGGAATCCATCGAGACTCAACATCTCTAAGTGCATGCCTTAAGGGGTACACCAAGAAAGGGGTGGGTAGACCTTTGGTTCTTTACATGGTTGTTGTCCCTTATTGACACATTATTACCAAACCAACTCTTAAAACCATTACTTAAGCTATTACTCCTCCGTTGCACACTCTTATCTTTTTCCATGATTTATCTTCCTTTTATTACATTAATTACCTTTTGGATAGTCGATTGTAGTAGGTTGAGTGGTTCAACCCTCTACAGTCTAGGGGTATTTTTCACTTTTTAGGTTTGTTAGCCTTTCAACCGACCTAGCTCATACCTAGTGAATTGTCCCCAAACACATATAGGGTCAATTGGGTCGACCCTACATAAATGACATTTATAGAAGGATTTAGGGTAAGATATGCCTATAAATATAAGATCATTTCATCATTATTTCAATATGCAATCAAGATTTATTAGTCACTCATGCTTATTTATAATATGCTCTTCCACCATTCTACTTGAGGAGTCTTAACTTAGGGTTTCTACTTGGAGAATATATTATTTTGGATAAGTATTAGATGATTTGGATTTCTTAGTTATCCTTAAAAACCAAAACAACATTTTTTGAATCCCCATTGGCCAAGGGAGAGATTGAGTCTCGATGGGTTCACATTCAGGTAAGTATGTTCTTTGTTCTCCTCTCTTTAGTAGATATAATTAGCATAAGTGTTGGCTCATATAATATTACTCTTCATATTCCATTTATTAGGGTCTTACTCATAGATAGCTTAATTGATATTCTCTTATACATATTTTGATTACTCTAGTAACCACTTTATTATGCCACAAGCTTTGGCATGCACTAGATTAGATTTACTTTCTTGTTAATTTGAATAGAGTGAACATTAAACCTAGGACTATTTTAGGGTTGTTGTATGATTGTGTTAGACTATGGGCTTTGGAACCCTTCCTAGCATGGTTTATTATGATAAGGGATCCCCTAATTGAGTATAGTAGATCACCATATTGGTCATGCATAATCTTAACAAATGTATTCTCAATTGAAAGTGTAGGTATGCTTTTTCTTCTCTCAGCCAAGATTGATTTATAAACATGATGCATTTTTGATCGCATACATTCTAGTGAACCCAACGTGAATCCTATCCCACATTGGCTAGATTATCTTCATGTTTCCAATTTATTATTAGTATTATCTTCACTTTGTCTTCACCTTCATAATATATTATGGTGAACCCAACATGAACTAACCCTTGCAAGATATATTTCACTTTATTTAATTATTTTTAACATTATTTATATCATATATCTATCATATTGGATCAACTCTATCGACCCAATTCTAACCTTTATGTGTAACTTTTTAGGAATAAATAATTAGATCGACTCATATGATCTAGTATAGGTTTCTAGACTTCCAATTCAGACTACTATGTTGGCCAAATTGACCCTTTACACTTTTAACCATGCAAATTCAATTATTAGGTTGACCCAATTAACCCTATACATTCCAGGCACTCAATAGTAGGATTTTAAAAATCTTGATAGACCCAATCATTCCAATTAGTAGAATTTTCAATCATATTCCAAGGTTCTTGACTAGAAATCTTCATTCTTAGCATTATTGATCCACCAAGGTTCTTTTCTATCTGTCTATCTCTTTATTTTATATATTTCCTTTCATAGTTTGTAGTCTTCAAAATTGCCCTCACACAGTCAACTAGATTGACCCTGTCAATCTAGTTCTATGTTCTTTCTAAATAACTAGTTTGACCTTGTTTATTTTTAGATCTTACTTTCATAGGACATGTTCAACCCTGTCAACCTTGTTATATATTTTGTGCATATAGTGTAAATATTATACCTTGTTTCAAGTTGGAACTAATCTCTGTATATTATTAATTAGTTCACATGTCTCTTTTCTTGTTGCTTACATGCTTAGATTAGTTCACATATTCTAATTAGGGAGTTTTTATGTACACATGGCCAAATCACAAAATCTATACAAAAATTTTAACATTTGTATACCCAAATCCAACTACTTATATTTCATCACCAAAGGGGAAGCTAACTTGATACTCTAGTCAAGTATAAATCATGGTTAATGTTATATTTTGGCTATACACCACACACCCTTATCATTGTGGTATGTGAAGTAAGGGGGTGGGCCCCAATACCAAGACTATACTATTGCTAATATAGTCCCTTTCAACCCAAACTACCTGAAACCATCCTTAGATTTCTATTTATTTCCTTGCTTATATATAACTTCCCATCACATTTAAAATCATATTCTTAATAATCTAATAAACTTCTTAGGTTGACCATTTAGTTATCTCTTTACTTTTCAAGTTGATTGCTTGCTCTTTGCTCAATTATGTGTGCAAAAACTTGCAATAGATAACATTAGTGAAAGTTTTTGTATTATGTGATTCAATTGGATTGGCCATAATTGATCGAATTTACTATTTGTTTCCCTAAAGTTCTTACTTTTTAAATTACTTATAAAAATTATCTTATTTTTAATTCATAATCTATTTTAGGATTTTTAATATTCCCTGTCTATTGTACTGGGTTGACCCAATCAACCCTGTACATTTTTCTTGTTCATTTTACTGGGTCAACCTAGTCACCTTGTATAGTTTTTAGCCCCTATTTTCTCTATTAGGTTGACCCAATCGAATCTGTACCTTTTTTTACTTTCTTTGTTTACATATCCAATTCTCTATTTTTATTTCTTAGCATTTTTTTAATTTATATTAAGCATCATGTCTCCTATCAAAATATTCTTATACAACTTGAATCCATTTAGACACTATATGGGGTTCTCTTTCCTTCTTATGTTTTCTTATATTTTCTTCCTCTTTTCAACTTGTGCAATATCTTGTGATGCCCATCCACATTTTACTCTAGTCTTTGGGGTATCATCAAATGCCCACCCACATATCATTTCAGACCTTAGGGCATTTTACAAATCCCATCCTTACATCCACTTACCCTTTGGGGAATTTATCAATTCCCATTCTAATTATCCATTACATGCTACAAAGCTAATTCAACTCCAAGAAACCTTCTAAGACATATAGGCTTGTCTCTCACATGATCATTGATATAGCCATTAGTACTTTGCTTGAACATTTCCTCATTTTCATGCTTTCTATCTACATCTATCAAACACTTTTTGTAGGATACTTAAGAATGGGTATCTCCCTCTATAATAAGTTTTCTCTTTTTCACAAACCTTTAGTCCTTTCTTTTGGTCTTTTGGTTTTTTGATGTACCATAGTCTTCTTTAACTTCTTGAATTTTCTCTTGTTTTTCACACCCCTTGGGTTTTTCTTTTGTGAGTTAATTTGTGAGACCACAGATAGGACCCAACATTCCTCACAAAACCACCATATTTTACTTATTTTTCTCACACTTTTTTCTTGCCAATTTTATTTTGGCACCCCTTGGGTTTTTGTTTTGTGAGTTGCTTTGTAAGACCATGGATATGACCTGATGTCCCTCACAAAACTACCATATATTTTCTTTATATTTTATCTATTTTATGAAGTTGTAGTGTAAGACCATAGATAAGACCTAGCCCTCTTCATAAAATTACCATCTTTTTACCTTTTTTCATCTTTTTTCTCAAACTCTTTTGCTTCTTTTGTTAGATGGAATTTGCACAATAATGTATTTTATTATGTTTTCCTCCATTTCCTTCATTCTTATTATAATGAATCACAATTTGCTATCATTGTATCCCTTATTTTCCCGTTATCACAATTTTTTATGATTTAAAGTAATTAAAATTGTTCCATGTGCCATTCCTCTTGATTTCCCCTTCCTTTCACTCCACATTAGATCAAACAAGGTCAAAGTCAAGATAGCACTTTTATTTCACCTAAATTTACAAGATGCTTAGACCCCATGCTCTTTGAATTCTCTCTCTCTTATCAACCTTGTCCCAAGTATTCAAATGAAATTCATCTTTAGCACCCATGTTTGGTTTTCCAAATCCATATGGAGGAGGAATATAAAAATCCATCAAGAAAGTTAAAATCCAAATCATTTGAATCAAAAGGCA
This sequence comes from Torreya grandis, assembly GCA_037957365.1. Classification (NCBI taxonomy): domain Eukaryota; kingdom Viridiplantae; phylum Streptophyta; class Pinopsida; order Cupressales; family Taxaceae; genus Torreya; species Torreya grandis. Next base: position 2,444,379 of record JARHVA010000325.1, on the reverse strand, counting down.
TTGATATACAAAAGTAAACGTAAAAATCTCAAAAGTTAACATCACACCAAAAGACATGATTACAAGAACATATTTGATCTCTAATAGAAGCTCAAGCTCCATAGTCAGCCTCACTTAGAGCCAAGGTACTTTAGGGTGAGGTAGGTCAGTATATTAGAATAGGGGATTTTAATTTATTTTATGGTGCTACCCACTTTCTCATGTAAGTACCCAATCTTTAGAGTAGGTTGATGGCTCTATAAGGGGTCCTATAGAATGGGGAACACATTGTGGGAAGGTAGGTCCATTTTAATTTTTATGCATTTAACCTTAATGGGATGTTCTATATACTCAATTTGTTAACCAATGACTTGTGTGGCTAAGATAAGTTCTTCAGAGTCGTTAAGTTTGAAAGTCCTCTTGTTTTGACAAACCTAATTTGAGTGTTTTAAATTTGATAAAGATTTCCTCTACCTTGACTTTTCCTTCATTTTCCCCTCAACCCATTTCATTTTCTTCCCTTGAAAGAGATAAACTATGATTCCAAATATATTTCCCCTTCTTCTTCATTTCCTTCTTCTTCATCTCTTAAAAAAATGCTAGCACTACTTTGTTTTAATTTTATCTATTGTTGGAGTGAAACAACATATTTGAGCAACTATGGATTACTTCTTTATTTCTCACTATGACTTACATTTATAGACTTGCTTTAATTTAATTTTACCATTTATCATATATTGTACTATCATGTTGTTATGGACACATGAGTTCATACCCTTTTTCTATTGTTAAGTGAGTTTGACTTGTTACTTCTCACTCAGTAATGTTGTTTTCCTTTTTTTCTACACCATTTTCCATTGTTGAGTGAGATAAGGATTGTTATTGCTCACTCATCAATTGTGTTTTACCATTTTATTTCTTATTTTACCATTGATGTTTGATTCCCATCCTATTTGACATATATCCTTGGTTTGAATTGGTGAGTTTTCCTTTCTTACTTAAAGATAGCTTGTTTGAGGTTTTTGGTCTTTAGGATCCTTAGATTTTTGGTTACCTAATTTACTCTTTTTGTTTGACTTGGTCATTTAGTCTAACGTAACACTTGTCACCCTATCTTTCCAAATATCCCAAGTACGTCTTGTCTTTATAGCACCAACTATCTTGACTTTCTTGTGTTTGTTTATTTTTGCTCTTTAGTTTTGTATTCTTTGGTTTGTCAAAAGTAGTCTCTATGCCCTACATAATTAAAAATAAAAACACACCAAAAAACCATCCCAAAATAAAGGTAAGGCAAGGTATGCATTACATTTAATTTTTAGTTATTTCATTTTCAATCATTTACTTTTGGTTATTTTTGCTTTAAAACACTACAACTTTTTTTTTAGAATCAGCATTGTGTGTTACTATGTTCTTTCTCGAAGCACCATCTCCTATTTCACCTTAGTGACATGTCATGATCTTCAAGTGGGGAATATGTATCCACATAAAATTTTCAAATTTTATCAAATATTAACACTTTACATCTTTTAGAAACCCATCGAGACTCAATCTCTCTAAGTGCATGCCTTAAGGGGTGCACTGAAAAAGGGGTGGGTAGACCTTTAGTGCTTTGTGGGATTGGTATCCATTATTGACACATTATTACTAATCCAACTATCTCTTTAAACCATTTCCTAAGATATTAATCCTCCCTTATAGAATCCTCTAATCTTTTGCCATGCTTTATCCTCCTTTTGTTACCTAAATTACCTTTTGGATAGTTAGTTGTACTAGATCAACTAGGTCAACCCTATATAATCTAGGGGTATTTTTCACTTTTTGCATTTGTTATCCTTTCAGCCGACCTAGCTCAGATCTAGTGAATTATCCTTGAAAACATACAAGGTCGACTAGGTTGAACCTATACAACCAACATTTAAGGAAGGATTTAAGATTCACCTATAAATACAAGATGATTTCATCATTATTTAAATATGTAATTAATATTTATTATTCATTCATGCTTATTTACAATCTTCTCTTCCACCATTCTACTTAGGAGTCTTAGCTTAGGGTTTCTACTTGAAGAATATAGTCTTATTAATAAGTCTTGGATGATTTGGCCTTTCATAGTTATCTTTACAAACCACAAAAACTTCTTACAAAGCCCCATTTACCAAGGGAGACATTAAGTCTCAACAGGTTCACATTCAGGTAAGTATGTTCTAACTTTGTTCTCCTCTCTTTAGTAGATATAAGTAGCATAAGTATTATCTCAAATCATATTAATCTTCATATTCTATGTATTAGGGTCTTAATCATACTTAACTTAATTAGTGTTTTTCACTTTTTGCATTTGTTATTTTCACATATTTTGATTTCCTTACTAACCCTTTTATTGTGCCATAAGCTTTGGTGTGCACTAGATTAGATTTAATTTCTTGTTAATTAGAATAGAGTGAACATTAAACCTAGGACTCTTTTAGGGTTGTTTCATGATTGTGTTAGAGTATAAGCTTTGAAACACTTCCTATCATGGTGTATTGTGACAAGTAATCCCATAATCGGTTCTAGTGGATCCCCATATTGGTTATGCCCCTGCTTAACAAATGTATTCTCAATCAAAAGTATAGGTATGCTATATCTTCTTTAATATAGGATTTATTTATAGACATGATAAAAAAATTATTGCATATAATTATATCTTAATATTATTCTTAAGATTATCAAGGATCAACCTACTACCTCTATAACATAGAAGAATCAAAATGTAGAAGCTGGGAAGATCCCTTAAGTAACTCTAATTAGAGAACATCTAATGGTTTAAAAAGTGTCTCCAAAGGTTAGTGTAACATCATTCAATATAATAGATCAGATGAATAAATATAATGTTAGCATTAGTATGTGGAATTAACTTTCTATTCCAAGGTAAAAGGATATGCTCATCCAAGAGCTTTCAACTCTCAAGGTGTCTTAAGAACTAATTGAGAAACAATGTGTTGTTTTAGCTAATTTAGACCAGCCAACCAAGCAACAAGATTAGCAGGTACATAAAATGACAAAGGTAGACAAAAATAATGTCAAATAAAGCAAAGAATCCTCTTTTTTACCTCTTTTTGATAGTTAGTGACTGTTTAGTTCATAATTGTATGTTAGATAGTGGAGCTAGTAGCACTGTCATGCCTAAACAAATAACAAATAAGCTTGGTTTTGTCTATAAACCAAATACTAAAGGAGTATTGAAAAAATTTAGGTCACAAATAAAGATATTAGGCATCATCAAAAATTTAAATTTTACACTACATGTTTGTCCCAATGTTACCATTCAACAAGATGTAGTTGTAGTGGACTTGCCTCCCTATATTGCCATGTCTTTCAAGGGACTTTACCTCAAATATTAGATTATATTTATTATTTGTTTGGAAATATTTTATGTTCATAACTAGGTATGGTACTAAGGTAACCATACATTCTAAACCTATTGCACATTTCCATTTGGATCCATATATGCTAAGTATGGTGAACACTAATTATACTATCTCAGATGAGGTGCTAGAAAATAATAAAGTAGAGACTGACTCACCTCTAGATGGAGTTACAAATCTATTCCTTGATGAATGGGCATCTAATTTTTATGAACATGATCCTTATAAGCTAATTGAAGAAGAAGGACTTGGTGTTTATTACCTTCATGATAAAGATACACCAATTCAAGCTTTGATGAAGGATGATGAGTCTGGTGATGGCTTATAGAAACTATACTTTGATGGATCAAGGAAAAAACATGGCATTGGGGATAGAATGATGTTTATTTTTTCATCTAATCAAAGGATTTTGTCTTCTCTTAATTTTTATTTTGGTTGTTCAAACAATATTATTGAATATGAAGCACTAGTACATGGTTTCCAATGGGTAATAAAGATAAAGGTCAATACTTTACAAGTCTTTGGTCATAGTGAACTAGTAGTCCACCAAGTAAGATGACTAAATATATGAAATAATTAATTTCTTAGGTATTATAATCATATAGTATGGGACTTACTTTAAGACTTTTAAGATTTCAATATTTGTTCCATATCAAAGAATGAGAAAAAACGTGCAAATAGGTTGGTTGTGATTAGGTCACAATTCATTATCCTAGATGATATAAAGAATGAAAATATTCAATCACATGTCAAGTTGGTTTTAAGACCTTCTATTCTAGACAACCATGACAATTGACAAGTGTTTGAAGATGATAATTAGATTTTTAGGTTCTTGTAAGAAGTTAAATTTTCTACAAGGAACCAAGATAATATATTGCAGTAGTATAGTGACTTAATTATGAAACTAAAGAAAAATAAGTTTCCCAAAGGGTTGGTCCCACTTGATAATATATTCATCAGAGATGATGAATTGAAAAAATAAAAAAAATCATTATCAACAAAGGAGGAACACTATACAAATGTGGAAATTACAATTGGTAAGAACGTGAAGTTGGGAAAATTTTACACTCCTTCAAAAAAATAAACTTTCATTATGTTCAAGTTTTGTAGATGTCCATGGAAGTATAGTGAACTCAAAGGATTTTATCCAAGTCTAGCTTGACACACCATTGAGTTAGAAGATGAGACTAAGATAGTAAGATAAAGACAAAGACCTATTAATCTAAAGTTTGAGCCTTTGATCAGAGTTGATATTCATAAGCTCATTGAGTTAGCTATAATATTTTTAATCAAGCACTCAACTTGGGTGGAAAATCTTGTTCTAGTATGGAAAAATAATGGTGAGATTAGAATGTGTGTTGATTTTCATGACTTGAATAAATATTCCCTTAAATACCACTACCCATTGCCATTAATGAAACAAATTTTGTAGTTGGTTTTAGATTTAGTAAGGTTCCCCTTATTGGATGGATATAATGGTTATAATTAGATTTTGGTCAAAGAAGAAGACCAATTCAAAATAGCCTTCACCATAAAGTGGGGGACATTTGCATATATAAAGATGCCTTTTGGTTTATCTAATGCTAGGGAAACTTTATATAAAGCCATGGATATGGTATTCCAGGGTCTCAACAATTTTATACTTGTTTATTTGGATGACATAATAATGTCATCTGAGAATGTAGATGAGCACATGATTCATCTCATACAACTATTTGAAAGTTTCAGGCAATTTGGGGTGTCTCTTAATCCCAAAAAGTGTGTTTCCTCTATTCATGAAGGTAGGCCTCTTGTACATGTGATTTCAAGACATGATACAAGTATAGATCCTAATAGGATAGATTCAATTCTTGAACTTTTCTTACCTAAGAACAAAAAATATTTACAAAGCTTCTTAGGCAAGATCAATTTTATAAGAAGGTACATTTCATATTTTGTCACTTTCGCTAAGCCACTTACAACCATGTTAAAGAAGGGTCAGAGTTTCAACTAGTCTAAAAAAAGAGTGAGGATCTTTGAAGAGATAAATAAATACATAGCTAGTGCTCCTACACTTCTGAACCTTGATTTCATAAAGTATTTCTTCTTGTACACCTATGTTAACATTGACACAATTTCAAGTATTTTCATGCAACAAAATCAAGAGGATTCAAAGCAACCAATAGCCTTTTTTAATCAAGTCCTAGAAGAATATAAAATAACATAATCTTTTGTTGACAAACATGTAATTTCAATTATAAGGTCTCTCAAGAAGTTTAGATACTTGTCTAATAATAAGATATATCTGATGGTTGCACATCCAAGTATAAAAAAGTTTTTCTTGAACAAAGACCTAAATGACAAAAGAGTTGGTTGGATAATCAAGGTAATAGAATATGATGTGGAGATCAAGGTCACAAAGTTGATTAGAGGCAAATTACTTTGTGAACATCTATCCCAAGACTTACATGAGACTAATTTAGTTGTTATGGTGTCAAATGATGAAGAAGTTACAATTGATCACACCTCACCTTCCAACTGGTTCTAAGACATGGTAAGATACCTCTAAAATGGTGTTTATCCTTCTCATATAACCCCTTAAAAAAGGATATATTTCATATTGTAGTCAATTCCTTTTCTCCTTGTTGATAGTGTTTTATTCAAGAAAGATATCAATGGCATGCTGCTAAGATGCATAAAGCCAAGTCAAACATAGAGATTACTTGAGCAATTCCATGATGGACATGGTGGAGGATATTATTTAGCTATAACAATAGCCCAAAAGATCATGAGAGGTGGGTATTATTATCCAAACATATTTGGTGATTTCCATGCATGGGTTAGGAAATGCAGATAATGTGATATGTTGTTATAAAGGTGAAACTTGCAGCCTTACCTCTACAACCAATTATAGTGAATCAACCCTTTGTTTAATAGGATTTAAACTTTACTGGTCTCATTAACCTTCATTCAAGCTCATGACATAAATGGATATCGACTACTAAAGATTATTTAATTAGATGGATAAAGGGAGTGGCATTGAAATAAGTTGATGAGGACAATGTTGAGGATATATATGAAGGTTTGATTACTATATTTGGAGTCCCTTCAAACATTATTTTTGACAATGATATGGCCTTTTTCAGGTATAAAATCAACCATTGGATAGTTTAACATAGTTTTTTTCTCAGCACTTCATCAAATTATTATCCACAAGGCAATGGCCTCATTGAGTCCACTAATAAGAACCTATTAAAGATCATCAAGAAGACTATTGAAAATAATCAAAGGTCATGGCATGTCAAATTGAAGTCAGCACTATGGGATGATAGGATCACCTATAAGAGATCAATAACCAATTTTTCATACAAGCTAGTACATGGTAAGGAAGCAAGAATGCCCATTTCTCTTGAATTCTCTACTTTGGAACTAATGCATCAACTTGAGGTTTTAGAGAATGAGCCAATGTTAATCAGCTATGCTAAGATCATGGAGCTAGAAGAGATAAGACATCAGTCCATGTTGGCCATAAGGGCCCATTAATCACATATGAAGAGATCTTTTGACAAAGGATCTTCTTCAAGAGACTTCAAATAGGGATATTTGGTCCTTAAGTGGGATGAAGATAGAGCTAAGCTAGGAAGGCATTCAAAGTTTGACTCTTTTTGGAGTGGTCTATACATAGTCTCCAACTACAAATCCCATAATGCCTTCCAACTCATTCAAAAAAGAGAAAAAAACATTTAGACCATCTTTGTGAATTATTCACAAGATGTAAATTTTTTTTTAATTCTTTGAATCCAAAAACATCTATTTTTGGTGTGACTAAAGGTAAGATGTTAGGGCACATAATTTCTAAATAAGGTATTTCAATTGATCCTGAACATGTTAAAGCAATTAAAGAACTACCTCATCCCAAGGATCAATCAAGTTTGAGGTCTTTGATTGGTAAGATAAATATTGGTAGGAAATTCATTTTTGATTTTATTGACAAATCTAATCCATTATAATTGATGCTTAAGAAAGATAAAACATATATTTGGGACGAAGGGATTGAATTAGCTTTTAATTCTATTACAAGTGCTCATATTGTTGCTAAACCTGATTTGAAGAAAGCATTCATTATCAATGTTAACATTACTAAAAATACTATAGGAACTGTAGTAACTCAAGAATTTAAAAATAATGAAATAAAAAAATTAGTTATATGAGTAAAGTCTTAAAAGATGCAAAAACTAGGTACCTCCTTATTGACAAATTCATTTTCTCACTAGTTTCCTCTTTAATTAAATTTTTGTACTTGTTAATGGGAAATAATGTTTTTATGCAATCTAATGTACCTATTTTGTAATATATTTTAAAATAGCCAACCATTCAAGGAAGGCTAGCCAAGTTGATTTTGCGCATTCAAGAATTTGATCTTAAATTTAAAACTTCTAAAAATATTAAAGGTAATGAATTAGCAAAACACTTAGCTAAATTTTCTACCTCAGATATTAATGTCTTAGTTTTATCAATTGATGAAAATTTAAATCAAAACCACACTTGAAGCCCATGAAATTTGTTGAATTTTTTTAAATATTTTAAGTTTCATCTTGAAATGATTGAATGGGAGTGTTTGTTAGTTGAAGATGATTAGTACCATGATTTAGTTTATTATTTTCAAAATTAGTCTTCTCCTAATAAATTAAATAATAAAGAAAGGAATTCCTTAAGACTAAAATCATTAAATTTCTATTTATTATAATTTTTTTAATATCATAATCGAGATGGAGTTTTGGTAAGATGTCTTACGCATAATCAAACTCATAAGGTTCTTAGAGGCTATCATGAGGGAAACTATGGTGGAAATTATGTTGAAGAATCAAATGCTTATAATATTCTAAGGGTAGTTTATTATTGGCCTAACCTATTTAAGGATGCTTATAATTTAGTTCGTTCTTGCATGCCTTATCAACTATTTGTTGGGAGAGATAAACTATCTGTAATGCATTTGAATCTGATTGCTCTTGAAAAACCTTTTATAAAATAGGGCATTGATTTTATTTCATTTATTATTCCAATTTCATTTGTAGGTCATAAATATATTGTGACATGTATGGATTATTTCACCAAGTGGCCTGAAGCCAAAGCACTTAAAAGTTTAGTCACAAGTGAAGTAATTTCCTTTCTAGAAAATCAGATTTTCTCTAGATTCAGAGTTTCATATGAGATTATTCTGGATAATAAAACTCAATTAATTTCAAATAAATTATTATAGTTCTTAGTGAAATATTCTATTATTTTTAGTCATTCATCAAATTATTATCTACAAGGAAATGGACAAGTTTAATCCACAAATAAAAATCTGATTTCTATTATGAAGAAACTAGTTTGTGATAATAAAAGAAATTGGCATCTCAATTTTTTTGAAGCTTTATGAACTGATATGACTATTGTTAAAGTATCAACTGGTTATTCACCTTTTATGTTATAATATGGATTTGAATCTACTTTACCAATGAAACTTTAGATTTATTCAACTAGCATTGCTTTAAAATATGTAGCTGATTATATAAATTTAACCGAACAAAGATTACATGATTTAGTAGCTCTTGATGAGGCCACAGAAATAATATTGTAGAAGTTAGAAAGAGCTAAACAAAAATTAAATAAGTTTTTTTGATAAAAAGGTTTCTAATAAAAGGTTTAATGTTGATAACTTAGTCTTATATTGCGATAAAGCTCATGAGGATCCTGGAAAACATCATCAGTTTGATACATTATGGCTTGGGCCTTACAAAATTTCCAAAATTCTTGGAAGCAATGCATTTCATATTAAGTATCTTGAAGTAAATTATGTATGTTACTAAATTAATGGGCATCATTTGAAATTATTCCATGATTAGTTAACTTTCTATTGGTTTTTTTTGCTTTGTTTTTGGTTTATTTTCCTTTCTATTTGTTTTGTTGTTGTTATTTCCATTTTGTTTCTTGATTTGATTTTGAAATGATCAATGAAGGGTTATGAATGGTTAAATGTCACATTGTGAAGGAAAATGCAAAATTGTTGTAAGTATCATTCTTTTTTAGAAGTTATTCTTATGAATCTAGTTTTTGGTGATAAACAGATAATATGGCTGAGTTGTATTTGGTTGATAAAGTATTAATTCAATTTCAAATTTTATGCTTAAGGAATTTTTAATTAATTATGCATCTATCCCAAAATTCCCTATTATTCATTTCCCTTTCTTCATGCCACACTAGCTGATCAATCCATCCCTTATTGAAGTTCATTATTTAAGGGGTTTGTGCTTAGCTACTTGAGAAATGATTTTATCGGATCACACTCTGAAGAAAAATTTGTTTTATGTCATAGGCAATTTATTACTACTCAATTTTATTTAAACAGAGTTGAATAGCAAGCTCACTAGCGTTATGCCTATTTTTTACACCCCCTAAATTTTTCAAAATAAAATACTTGCTGCCATAGAGATGATCTTGTCATAAAACCTAAAATTGTGTAAGGGACCCTATTGATTGATAGTATTTTTAGATGCATCTTTGATTATGAAATGGTAATGATTGATTGATGAATTTTTATTTATGTTTCTAAGTGTTTTTGAAAAGCATGGTGGATTAATGAATAAAATATGAATATATAATTGTGAATGTGATCAATTATTTTGATATTTAGTTAATTTTGAGGTAGTTTTAATTGGAAAATGCACTTTTAGTTTTAGACAGATTTATGACGATTCATGGATTTTCATAGATGATTTGATTAATGAAATTAGAATAGATTATGGTGATATAGATGATTATTTTAGTTGGGAAACACTTCATTTAAATTCAATGCCTTTGGTTTAAAATATTATTTTCAAGATACAAAAAGTTCATGGCCCATTTTTGTTTGCTTTTGTAGTACAATATACATCTTCTGATGTATTAGTATGCTATAGTTGATTTAACAATTTTTCTATTTTACTTTGTATAGCTTGCAATCTTATTCCTTGGTTCTACAATTTGATTGCCAAAAATACATTGTTTAAGTTCATGGTGACCTAATCGACATTCAAAGTCTTAGTTGTTTCAAGATTTGAATAAGTAATTAATTCAATGAACATAACCCTCAAGGTATGTATACCATTTTTTTGTTTCACATTGGACATACAATTTCATATAAAATTTAGACTTGTTCTTGGAGGTAATTTGATGACATAATATTTTATTTGAGTTTATTTATAGGTATGTTTACTTGATTTAAGACACTTAAATAATTCAAAGGGTCTATCATAATATACATGGTTTAATTTAGACCTCGATGCTAAGTCATTATTAATTGTATTCGTATAAGGTTCAACATAAAGTTTACATAATTCACCAAGTTTTAAGGTCCCTTTTGGTTGATTACAAAGTAAGCCAAAGCATCTATCTATTTATAAGCTAGAGATTAGTTGGAAATGTAACCACCATGACAAGGTGAGTTGTCATGGTTATTAATTGCAAAGGTATGGCCTCGAAGTTTTGATATTAGTAAGTAGATTTGGTGGTAAGATAATTAACATGAAATAATTTTACCCTCAAACAATGGAAATTAGTAGGTGTTTAGTGTGAAGAATTAGTTGCCTCTAAGTTAGAATTTTTTGACAAATAACTTAGAAAATTTTCTAGTTACATGATTAGTAAATGCAGACTAACACAATTTGGGCAAATCACAAAATTTGTTATGGTGGTAAGTTGGAAAATATAAGTCTCAATTTTCTTGGTTATTGTTCATAGTCACAAGATTTGTTGTGGAAGTAGAGCCCTAGACAGATAACATTTAAGTTGTAGAACAAGTTTTTTGGTGAAAGATAATAGTTGAGAAATATTTGATGCATTACTAGGTATGTTGATACAAATCTTACTCAGATTCTTTTGTAAACATCATGGTGTTTTATGAGAAAGTTTATAGTTTTTAGTGAAGGAATATTTTTGTCGAATCTACATGAGCATGATTAAAATTTCTTAGTATTTATTGTATGGTTTTCTATGAAGAAGATGTAAACTATAATGTGGAAAGTGTATAAAGTTCATCTGCATGAAATTATTTGAAGAGATATGGTGGTTGTTTTTGAAATATTTTGAGAATATATTGATAGACTGTGTAGGACTATAAAAAATACAAGAATTTGGTTGAAGGTTTTCAGTTTTTATTGAATGGTTTTCTATGATGGGATATGCACTACAATATGAAAACACATGAGTTCATCTGCATGAAAATTATTTGAGGAGATATAATAGTTTATTGAAGGGTTTTTGAATATCATTAAGTAATGAATAACTTTATGTGCATAATTAGATTTTGTTGAATGCAAATGAACTCATTATCTTGATTGTTATGGGTATTTTTAAAAGACTATGTTGAAATTTTGTTTGCATGACTCTCGAGTTTGTTTACCTTTAGTAGATATAGAAAATAGGGTTTTAATACTGAGTATATGTTTTTTTAGGTTTTATTTATTTCAAGGGTTTGTCTTAGAATGGTGGTGTGGAAGAAATAAAGCACAGATTCTTAAGCTAAATTTTTAGTTCTTTAGAGCCTTCACCTTTCAAACATATTTCAAATATGGTTCAAATTTATTAAGTGTCTGGTTAGTGGATTCTTATATGTTCGTACTTGAGTATTAGAAGAATCTCGATGCATGCATTTTGTAAAGGAAGACAAGCATTGGAATGTTAATATCAGTTGTGAAGGACATTGCCCAAATACATGAGATTGATTAATTTGAGATGCATGTGAATAAATTTTATTTTCTATGGAATGGATGAAAGTCAATTAGTTCATATAAGTTTTATTACTAAGAATTTGTATGCATGAAAATGATGTCATTATTTTTATAAGCTAAAATATACAGTTTTTTTCAATTTTGGTACAATAGATTAAGATTTTGTCATAATTGTATAACGTTTGGGCTTTGGAAGAGAATTTTTCATGCATAAATGATCTACATCAAAACTAGTACAATATTTTATATGTGACAATTTGCTTGTAGATTCAGAGTTGATGATTGGTTTTGGAAATTATGATTCATGAATATTTTTGTGGTCTAGAAATATCTAAGTTCACGAAGTCATAAAGATGTTTTAGTTTCAATATATGATTTGGTTGACAGTTTATGAGACTTGGAATGATTATATGGATATTTGAATAGTTGTAATTGACTATTTTGCAAATGATATGCTAGGAAACAATATATATATATATATATATATATATATATATATATATATATATATATATATATATATATATATATATATTGTCTTAGGGTCATGAGTTTTCTACCAGCTTATAATTGCAAGTGTGACTTAGAGTCTTGATTAAAATGAGATTGTATTTGAAATTTAATCTCAATATTAAATTTTTAGGTTTTACTTTGGAAATGGACATTGAGGTTAAGGTTTCTTGACACTTTTCATTTGAATTTTATATGAAAGCATTATATAAAAAAAGTGATGATGATGTAAATTTTGGTTGATGATTCATATATATATTCTATGTTATTTAATAGCTCAATTCACAATAAATTTAAAGTTATTATGTTGGAAATTATGTAACTTCATTTTTGGGATGGGTTTGGTATAAAATTGATGCACTGAAAAAAAGAATTGCATAAGCTATCAAGAACTTATGAGATAAAATGATTAAGAATTTAGTTCAATTTAAGGTACATATATAATTGATGTATTGATGGAATAATTTTTGATAGATAATAAATTTTAGCTGGATTTCTTTTTATAAAATAAAGTTAGTTCAATTTAGTCTTGCTTCTTTGAACATTTTGTTGATTCTCAGTTTAAATTTAATCTTTTTTAGATTTGTTCATAATGTCAAGTTGGGACCAACCTAGTTCAATAAGGAGTAATGACAATAGGGGCTGGGGAAAAAATTCCAATAGTAATGTTAACCAGCCTAATCTTAAAAGAAGATTTCATAGAGGTGGTTTTTGTGCAAGAAATTTTGGTCCTAGATTACATGGGAGAACCAAAATGTCCATACACTTTGATGCTTATGATCTTGAATTTTGAGATATTCTAAGTAATTTTCCTACTAATATAGTTAATAGGAGTTATAGAGGTAACAAGGGTTTCTTTGTCTATAGGTTTGGATTCTAAACTCCTCAAAATATCTTATCCTATCATTTGGATAATAATCCATAGCATTTTCCACTCCAACTTCCTAATGTCAAAAGAGTTGAGCCTATTTTTGAATCTCTGCCTGCAAATCAAACTACACAATTAGAAGTTGAGACTACCCATGCTCAAGATTTTAGGAACATGGCCATTCCTTTTAATACCCCTTCTCCTTCCCATATAGAACTTGTCATGAAATGTAAGAGGTTGAGTCTAGCTACAGCCCATATTGAGCCTATTCTGAGGTCTAAAAGATTGAATTTGAGAGTTTAAGGTTATACTGGTAGAAGGAAGATAATTGATATTCTACCTTTCACTACAAAAAAGAGGACTATAGACAAAATATCTAAAAGTCAATTTGATCCAGATACACCAAAAGAAGTCAATATGTTGTAGAAAATCAAATTGGAGATTGATGACATCAAAATTGATTCAAGAACTAGATTGGTGTTGTTTCCTGCTATAGATATGGAGTATAATGTTTGTCTTCATGAATAAGATAAACATGTAATTGAGGTGTTGTCAGATTCTAATGATTATTGGTCATCTAAGGGAGAGAATTTTATTTATGATAAACTTCACATGATAGAACTTGATATTTTAGTTTGATACTTTTGTTTTAGGCTTTGATAAATTTTGGGAAATGCAGCAATTTTGGAGTTCTGACATATATATATATATATATATATATATATATATATATATATATATATATATATATATATATATATCTGTGTGTGTGTGTGTTTAAGTTACTTAATATGTGTTATTTATTAATATAAATAAGATTTATTGATCTTTGAGTTATTTATTTTATAGTTAAATATGTATTCTATTATATTATTAATTAATATGGGTCCCCACCTGTTTATATATATATATATATATATATATATATATATATATATATATATATATATATATATAACAGGTGGGGACCCATATTAATTAATAATATAATAGAATACATATTTAACTATAAAATAAATAACTCAAAGATCAATAAATCTTATTTATATTAATAAATAACACATATTAAGTAACTTAAACACACACACACACACACAGATAGATATATATATATATATATATATATATATATATATATATATATATATATATATATATATATATATATATATATATATATATATATATATATCTGTGTGTGTGTGTGTGTTTAAGTTACTTAATATGTGTTATTTATTAATATAAATAAGATTTATTGATCTTTGAGTTATTTATTTTATAGTTAAATATGTATTCGATTATATTATTAATTAATATGGGTCCCCACCTGTTTATATATATATATATATATATATATATATATATATATATATATATATATAATTTAATTAATATGTGTTATGTATTAATATAAATAGGATTTATTGATCTTTGACTTATTTATTTTATATTTAAATATGTATTCTATTATATTATTAATTAATATGGGTCCCCACCCGTTAAGATTAGTACCCATGATCTATATTTAAATAAACTTGATCAATTAGGACTTTAAGTCTTAACTAAACCTATCCTTAATTGATAGTTGTTATAATTAATTAACTTTTTAAAGGTCAATTAGTTAATATAAACTAATAACTAACTAAATTTAGTTATAATTTAATTGTAACTAAGTTTGATGGTATAATAAGAGATCAAGGACTCATTTGAAGATAGAAGAACAATAGGTATTGAGGACTTAGACATTTTATGAAGTCAATTATTCATCTTTCTTCTTTCTATGTGAATCCTCTAAGATAGTACAACTTTTGTAGATAAGCTCAATGGTACTTTATCTGATGATTGAGTAACTGCTTATGAAACATAGGTATATCTAGCTTTATCTATCATTTAGTACTGATTATCTTAAGATTGCTAAGCTTAATACCTTTTGATGATTAATATTTGTATTCCTATGTGAAAATTCTAAATATTAAACCTAAATAATGATGGACATTTCACTATTTTATGGCACTTCATTGATCTATTTTGATTATAAAGCTATCATTCAAGTTTTTGTAAAGGAAGAATGTTGGTTTTCTTAATAAAGTTATCTTTTTCTACTAAGATGACTCTCCTTTGAGACTCACACACTTTATTGTAATCTATTTGATTCTAACATTAATATAATTTGTTCTTTAGTTTTCTTTTAAATCTGATTTTATTTCAATTTCTGGTTATCTTCTTAACTTTACTTTTAGTTAGGTTCATTCCTATTTAGTTGTTTATTAGTTTCTTAGTCTCTTCCTTGTCTTTTCTTTGTTTCATTAGCTATAGATCTTTCATTAATCAATCTTATTTTGGATAGTTTTCTTTAGTGTTTCATCTCAAATCTCTTTTAGTTCTTAATTTATTAGTTTTTCAATTAATTATCTCCTCTATTTTCTTTAAGTTAGACATTTGATAATTTTTCATAGCTTAGTACTTGTTTAATTACTTTTATTTATTTTTAGTCTTAATCTTAATAGATTTTTAAAATTTGTTCAAGTCTTTAGATTAGTAGTATTTTATTTAGTTTAGATTTATTTTAATAGTTGATTCATAGTTATTAGATTTATTTCTATTTTAGTTTATTTTAGTTTAAGTTATTTTGATTTTTCTCTTTAGTTTTTATGTTGTCTTGAGTTTATTTTTTTAATTAAGATTAGTTAGTTTGACTAGTTGGCTTTAGTTACTTTATTAGTTTGTTTTTCCTTTTCTTAGAACTTAGTTTTTTCCTTCTCTTAGTTTTTTGGTTAATTATTTATTGTCTCACTCTCTTGTTTACATGATTGAATCTTTTCTCTTATCTTTAATCTATATATTTCTACTTCTAATTTTATTTAGAATAAACTTGAGGAAAATTACAAAAAGAAACAAGATATTACTAAATATATAAATATTTATTAAATAAGATTTATATTCTTCAAGAGTCTATCTAACTCATAGTTTTTATGTGTTGGATAGAATAGATTACAGATTATTATCTTAACAGATTCATGATTTGATAAATAGATTTTTTATTGTCACAATGGATTAAGTTGTATTTGCTAGCTTATTGATTATTTCTTAAAACTTATTAAAAAAACCATCACATCTTTAATATCATAGATGAACCTTTAGAACCTAATGATTAGACTGGTATGATTCCAACTTGACCTTTATAATAGGTGAAAGGGTTGATTTATTGATGGTATAGTTTTTATCATCAACAGATGGTCTTGTAAACATAACCGATAGTCTCACAAACATTAACGATAGGTGTACAGATGTCAAAATAAAGCTAAAAAAAAAAACCACTGGGGTTAAATTTTAATAGGATCACAGACGTCAATGATGGGCTCACAAATGTTAATGATGAGTGCACAGATGTCAAATTTATGACATAAAAAAACACTAGGGTTAAATTTTGAAGGGCTTATAAATGTCAATGATGAGCTCATAGATGCTAATGATGGGTACACAGACATCAAATTTAAGGCATAGAAAAAAACCACTAGGGTTTAGAATATGATAGTTGTGGAGACATCAAATATGTTCACATGAATGTCAAATATGGGCACACAAATATCAATTATGGGCCTCATGAATTAGTTGTTTGAGTTCAAATGGTGGATCCCTACAAGATCAATGGTACATGTTCACTCATACATCTTGATCCAATAGTGTGAGTGAACATCAAGGAGGTATATGATCTAGATCAAAATCTAGCATTGGTTCATATGAGGAAGATCTATGGTGTGTAGGAGGTTAAAAAGTCAAGGATCTGATAACAAGAATTTATGAGACCAATAGGAACAAAGATAGTTTGGAATAATCTAATTGGTTTGAGTCAATATTTGATGGGTGAAGTTAAACTAGAATATTTTCTCATTGGAGGTTGAGGGAGTCATTTTCAAATGAAGCAAGCAAGTCTTTCAAAGCATCATCCCATCGCCATTAGAGCTTGATTGAACACCATGAAGCAAACATAGTCATGCAATCAAGTTAGAATACATAAAGGGGCACCATTGAAGATCAATATGAACCTCTAGTTTATATATTTATAACATTTAGGGTCCAGCTTTTGAAGGTTGCAGTATTTTATTATGACTATGTTCACTAGTCTTAAATTAAAGATACATATATATGGTAAATTATTGGTTATTTTAAAGATATAATAGGTCTATTTAGACCTAATATAGTCTAAAACAAGGCTATATAGTCTATAGGTCTACATCAACATAATGACTATAGGAAAACTAATAATCTAGATTGGTTTTCTATCTATAGTGGACCTATGATCATAGGGTAGATATGAATGATTATGGAAAAGGTGTCGTGTCTATCAATGTGGCTCTATCCTCAAAAAAACATGTACATATGACTATCCAAAGTAGATTTGGCATGAAGTTATCAGTTTCAAGATATGATAAGTTTGTCCTCATCAGTAGATCAAGTAGAAGGTGGCATGGAGTTCTAAGGAGGAGACTTGGTGGATAGATAAGGATAATGGGCATTCAATTCTATTACAAATCTTTTAAAAGATTGATTCCTTTTGGATAAGATCATGACTTAATAGCCTTGAATTGGTGCTAATATATCATAGCTTCCCTATCTTCTTCCCCTTTTCTATATATGTTCCATCTTATTCCACATTGTAGCTTTCTTTGGAAGTTTTAGACAAGAAATCTCTAAATTTTTTTAGAGAAATAGACTCTTATGCTTTAGCTTGCTCAGGTTATGCCAAAATTTATACTTTATCACCTTTTGATGAAATTAAGACTAAAATCCATCATCTTTGCAAACTAAATTGAAGTGTGTTCTATGAATTCATGTATTATGGTCAAGTGAATATTTTTTTTCTTTGTCTATGTCTATGTTTCCTCACTTTCATTAAGTGCCTTGTAGTCTTCACAGGTCATTTTAAGTGTAATGTATAGGTCATTTATTAGTTTGGAAGTGGATATATGCCCTCTCATGTTAGTTTGATAGTTGGTCAATGCCTTATTTTGAAATACTTATGTGGGACTGATCTTCTTTGGTCTTGAATGTGTCTTATAGTGTGTCTTTTGTAAAGTACAAGTGTTTTAATTACTGATGCATCACCTCATTTTACATTCTTTCATATATTATTCTTAATCTATCTCCCCTTTTCCAAGAAATTGTTAGTTTACGTCTAGTTTAGGTTATAGATCCAAAAAAAGTTGGCCTTTTTTGAAGGTTTGACCCAAGTTTAGGTGACCCAAAGCCTAGGGTCATTTCTATGTTGGACTAGATTTGTGTAAGAGACTTGAACAATCTCCTTATTCATCTAGGGTGCAATCTACGACACCAATAATTCCCAATTAGGATCTCTTAAAATTGGAGTGGAAATAAATTTTTATTTTATTACTTCAAAGGCTTGTTGACATTTATCATTCCATAAAAACTCATTATATTTCATGAGCAAGGAAAACATGGGTGCAACTATCTTGCTGAAGTATTATATAGAATGGTTATAATACCTTGCATGTCCTAAGAAACTTTTGATTTTAGTTTAATTATTAGGATCATGAATATTATAAATTTCTTCAATATTTTTAGGTTCCACTTGTATCCCTTGGGATGAGATGTTGTCCTAGAAAAATTCATTGGTCATCCATTATCACACATTTTTCATGACTTAAGGAAAAATGATGATACTAACATCTAGTCAAAACTTTGTCTAGATTCTTTAGAGCTTCATCAAAAGAACCACCATGTACATTAAATTCATACGTATACACCTCTACACACTTATTAGTTAGATCAACAAAGATGGCCAAGACTACCCTTTGAAATGTGGCAAAAGCTTTATAGAGACCAAAGGGTAAAACTTTATAGGTAAATATTCTCAAAGGGCATGTAAAGTTTGATTTATCTTGGTCTTATGGGGTTCCCTTATATAATTTTAACCATTAAACCTATCTACGAAATAGAAATACTTCTTCCCAGCTAGATTATTCAACACCTGGTCTATGAAAGGCAAGGGAAAGTAATCTCCCATGATGTATTTTTTTAGTTCTTGATAGCCTATACATATTCTCCATTTTCCATTATTTTTAGGTACTTTCACAAGTGTTGAGACCCATTGACTATCTGATATGGGGTAAATGAGTCCCACCTGTAATAGCTTTTGTTGATTCTTCTCTAGGGCTATCTAACATGTTTGGTCTTTTTAGTATATAAAGATGTTAAAAATATTGGTTTCCTATTCATTGTCCAACTAGATATTTATGTTTAGCATTTTTTATGTTGAAAAACTATTTACTTAGCCTATGAGTAGATGGATTTTGTATGAAATCATAAATGTATCATATCTATAAATCAATTCTGGCTCAGAGAAGATAGAATATACCTACACTTTTGATTGGGGATACACTTATTAAGCAAGAGCATGACCAATATGGGAATCCACTAGACTGGATTAGGGGATCACTTATCACAACATATCATGCTTAAAATGGTTCCAAAGTCTACAGTCTAACACAATCACAAAAAACCCTATAGAGTCTTAAGGTTTAAAACATTTACTCTATTCTAATAATAGGAAAGCAAAATCTAATCTAGTGTACATGAAATCTTATGGCACAAAGTTGGGGTTAGAAATTAAAAAAAAATAAAGTAAACATGTATTATAAGACATATACTCACATCAATGTATATGAATCTTAATACATGGGAAAAGAATACAAATGCATTATCTATCTACTCTTACAAAGGAGAAATAAAGTTAGGAATACTTACCTTTGAAGAGGAACCCATCGAGCCTCAATCTTTCCCTTGGCCAAGGTGCTTCACAAGAGATTGTTTTGGTATGTAAGGATAACTAGGATAAATCATCTCTAAGCTACACAACCTATCTAAGTATCCAAAAGACTCTCCACAAGATAAGATTTATATCTCCAAAGAAAGTATGGAACCTTAAGCTTTATTCCTCAAGTAGAATGGTCAATAATTAGATGTTCACTTTCTTCAATAATAATTCTTTTCTTATGAAATGGTGGGAAATGAACTTGTATATATAGGTAGATCTTACCCTAAATCCTGTTGGAAATGTAGGCTATATAGGGTCAATCTAGCTGACCTAGTGTGTTTTTAGGGAAAATTCACTAGGTCTGAGCTAGATCAGCTGAAAGGCTAAAAATCTAAGAAAGTGAAAAATAATGCTAAACTCTATTGGGTTGACCTAGTACAACCGACTGTCCAAAAGGGTGTTAAGAAAAAAAATGGAATGGAATGAGGAAAAGACTGTAATAGGTATAACTTAAAAAAATAAGCTTAGGGTAAATGGTTTTAGGAGACAAGTGTGTAGATGGTAAGTGGAAAAAGGAAAAATAATCTTACAAAGCATTGATGGTCTGCCCACCCCTTTCTTGGTGCACCCCTTAAGGCATGCACTCAAAGATATTGAGACTCGATAGGTTCCTACAAGATACAAAGTGTTAGTAGTCAATAATTTTTTTAAAATATTATGTGTATACATATGCCCCACTCAAATCTCATCATGTGTCATGTAAGTGCAACATGAGATGGTGCTTTAGGATAGAACATGATAACACACAATGTTGATGCTAAGTAAAGTGCAGTAAGAAACAAATAATATAAATGAAAAGATTGAATTGAAAAACACATAACTTTAACTTACCTTAGTGTTGTAGATAAAGAAGTAGATTGTAATAAATGTGAAGGTGTATAATGTAGGGAATACTAGACTAACCTATAGAAGTTAGTGCAAAAAATAGACAAAAATTGAAATTTTTGGAAGATAGGCATATGATAGTGGGAAAGAATCTCTATGTCATCACAAATCTATTGTATTTTATGGTTTGTAAACTAGATGAGTAGAAATAAATATATAAATAAAATAAGAAATCTGTATGATAATAATTGAAGAATTTAAATTTGGAAAAGTGTTTTTAAATAGGGAAAAGAGAAGTCATTTGTTATTTTGACTTGTGAGAGAAGGCAAAAAGAAATCTAGATATAAAATAAACTAGGATGGTGAGGAGACGACACGCTAGATAGGAAGAGGCTCCAGAGGTAGCAATATGTACACTATAGGTATGCAGCTATGAATCTCAAACTATTTTTTGAATTTTTTATTGAATTAAGTAAATTTTCAATAATTTTAAATTTTAAACATTTTTAGATGTCAGAATGAGGCAAAATTAGATTCTAGCGGTAGTAAATAGGGAGATGGAAATGGGTTTAGAGGGTTTAGGCAAAAAGGAAGAAAATTGCACTTTTTTAGGAAATGCAAGGGGTCAACAGGTAAAAGGCACTGGGTCAACCTAGTTGACCAAATAGACTAGAAACTGAGAAGAATCCATAGTGTTGACCTAGTAGGTATGGGTCGACCTTGTATAAT